>OU015772.1:2140764-2528202 GCA_907173295.1 Fagus sylvatica
TACTCCCATGACTCATCAATAACAAAGAACTAATTAATGAAAGTCTCAATAACAATTATGAAATTCACACAAATGACTTTCATTCCTTGCACAAAACAATCCACCACCCTTAAAATCAGCCCTTGTCCTCAAAGGCATAATCCAAAAAAATTTGTAGCAGATGCACTTGATCTTATCAAGGCATTGTGGTAAAGGAATGTAATCAGGTGAACGTGAAGGTGGTAAACTTTTGAGATTTGCAAAAATTTCTTCAACCCAATATTGTTGTTTGCTGAAGTTGTGGGAAGCTAAATTGGTTTGATTTAGTAAATCTCTCATGGTCTTCTTATCTTCAAGCTTGCATTGCTCAGCACTCTCCTTAGTTGGCTTCTCTTGTTCATAGCCACGACTAGCCAAATCTAAGGCTTGAAAATTCACTTGCATATCCTTGATAATTTCCACTAGATCACGGACTAGATAACGTATTTCTTTCAATTTATCTACGCATTCTAACCACGGTTTCTCCATACCTGGATGATATGCTTACAAGTGTGGGGTTTTCTTTTTGGTGTGAAGTGGTGGGAGGGTCGGTGGCTCTGATACCAATTGATACGTTCACAATTTTTGGATAAAGGAGGAAAATAGAATTGGTGCAAAACCATAAATTAAAAGAAAAAATGTGAATTTAATTGAGGAAATCCTGACCTCAAATGGATTTAACTGAGGAAATCCTAACCTCTAGATATAGGTTTTTCAAGGAAACCCAACCTCCCAAGAGTCTTAAAGACTACAAATATTTTTATGATTAATCAGATTCTTTCATTTACAGAATTGAAGGGAAATTTATACAATTTTATCTAATTTCCAAAGCAATAAAATAGGACTCCACTAACTAAAAACAAGGAACCAATACATAGTTAGACTCAACAACTTATACAAATATTTCTAAAATTCATAACCACTTGATAAGCAACCCACATGACTTTAGGCACATTCTTAGCCCAACAACCCCTTGATATGTACTCCCATGGCTCATCAATTTTAGTATAAGCTTTACAAATTGATTTGTCTAACTTTTTTATTTTTAATCTAAAAGATAGAGAATGTATAAACTTTTAAACACAAAACAGAATGATAATTAATAGATATATTTATTATGTCATGTAAATAATATTAATCACATATTCACATTCATTTATCATATCAATTTGTAAAGCTTTTGTAATAAATAGTAGAAACATTAACATTTGCCTTATGAATGATACAAACAAACACAATATCTATCATAACAAATAAATAAATACTGATTCTCTAAGGGAAAACCCAACGATTAAATATTTTTATTCATCAAACAAAAAAGGTTAAAAGCATTGGATTATATTATTAAGATGAAAGACACACAAAAGGAGAGGCCTCATGCTTACAATCTTACATATCACTACTAAGGGAAACTGTTGCATTATATTCAGCAGTGACATCCCATAGTCTTTCTCCACCGAAATTGAGGGGAAATTTGGGCTGTTTATTTGGGAAGAACAAGCCAAAGTTTTTTTCCAACTCTGGTTGTTTCTGATTCTCATTAAACAAGGCAAATAGATAGGTCTCTATAGCTCTGCCAGGCCTCTTTGGTGTACCCCCTTTGACATGCCTAATCAAATTTGAGTAATAAGTTCGTGCATTATCAAATGATGTAGCAAATCCACCTGCTGATGGCCATCCACTCTCTGACACAACAACCTCCAATGAACCCCCCCAAGCCCTCTCAAGAGCTGAGTACAATGAATCCATCATTGCATCAAAAAGGTTTTGGTATCCATTAGAACCATCCCATACAACAACTGATGGGGAAGTGAACAAAGCATAAGGAAGAGAAATGTCACGAGGATTTCCAGCATAGCTAAAATAAGTGTACACATTGGCTAGCAAAGGTGTCTTAGCATATACTAGATGGCCAATAATTGGGTCCAAATATGATCTAACATCACCTCTGAAAGCTCCTTGTGATGGAGGGTAGGAATTTCCTATCAAAGTCATGTCAATTGCAATTGAAACCTTGATTTGGTCCTGAAGGCCGGCAGATCTAACTGCGTTGAATACGTTCACCAAGGCAGGGAGAACAAATTGTGCTAACCCGGATGTGCCTCCATTAACAGGACTCACTTCATTTCCAACTGCAATGTATCGAAATCTGACACTAGGCCAGAAGTTCAATACATTTCTTTGTACCCATGCCTGTGCATTGGAAGGGTTAGCCAGGCTTTGAAGGTCTGAGTTTGGGACACCTATCATGACTTCAATGTTTGAGCCTCTAAGGGCTTGTAGAACTGCTTGATTCGGATCATAGATTCTCATTCGCTTGATGTTGTTTGATTTGTAAAGAGATATAACTTCTTGCACAGATGGTAGATTGTTGCCAAGCATTCCATAACAAACGCCTACTGATTGTGCACCTGCATTCAGAAATAACATTAATAAAAGTAATAAAAAAACAACATGCTAATTAAGATAAGTAACAGAAAGTATGACTTCGGATAACATAGAATGGTGGAAAAGAATAGACGTGGTCGACCCTGACTAATCTGTTGAGAATCCATAACCGACCCAAAATTTTTGGAACTAAAATTTGGTTGTTGTTGCTATCTATGTAGTGGTATTACCAGTCATATTTATGACTTGGGCATAAGGGTACTATGGATCATTTGCTAATTCTAAGGAGATTTGTTTTCATTTTCATTTAAGCAGAGTCCTGTATGGAAAAATCATTGCAAGCTGCACTAAAAGATTGTTACAGAATCAGGATGAAGAGTATAAAAGACAACCAATTTGAGATACATGCTTTGTTCTTTTGCCATATGAAGTAACAAATAAATAACACACTTGGTCTAGTAGTTAATATTGATAACTCTTGCAGATTCAAATTACACTTCAAATATGATACAAATTAAGCAGATGTGTGCAGATTTTAGGAAAGAAGATATTTCAGGCTTGTCTATTTTTGCTAGGAACATGCCAATATGGGAACCAACACAAATCAGTCAGACTGTATGATGCTAGTCCTTGGCATGTTCAGCAATGAGGTGGATTTATCAGGCCTCCTGAAATTTTGAAAACTAACATGTAACTTCTTTGCATATTGCAAATGATCTTATATTTTCAACATTTCTTACATAAGAGATAAGACTGCCAATGTTGCAATTGTTAAAACAGTCTTTGAGGCAATGATATGACAGCCATTATGCATGGCTTTTGCTAAACTAGTTTTGAGATGACATGATGGCATGATGCACACTGACACATTGTTTCAAAAGTAAATGCATAGAAGTACACATAAAGAGAGGCACAGTGAGATTAAAAAGGAAACCTGTTGTGGCAAGGTTTGCCATTAAGAATCCCATAAGAAACACTATAGTAGCCATTAAGGATCTGTTACTTGTTTCAAAGAAGGTAGCCATAGAGATGAAAAATTAGCACAAATCAATTAGCTTGAAAGCTTGTATTTGTCACCTCCATTTCCTTTCTTTATATAGACATAGAGCTTATAGTTGCCTGACTATATTATGCCATTCTACTTATTAAAAAAAAAACTATATTATCCATTCCTAATTACTATTCAGTTTCATGGCAGTCTTATGTTTACCTATTCAACGCATGCTCTTCTCTCTCAATCCACTTTCAAAATTTCTAAGTCATCCACTCATCCTAGATGAGATCGATGTCTCTATCTTCGATAAATAAATAAATAAAGGGTTCATTGCACTTTCCTCTTAACCTAGTATAACGAAATTGCAATGTCTCTTTAACTATTGATAATAAGTATTTCATTAAGACTTTTGTCAAATTTAACGAAAAATTAAAAAAATATGTACAAAATGACACCGAAAAAAATGCTTATTACCAATAATTATTAGCGGACATTGCTCAATTTTAAAATTCAGACGAGTTAAAGAGGGAGGGCGCAATTTGCCAATACATAAATTTCTCTAATAATGTCAATATGTATAAATTATTATACAATTATAGTCATGAAACAGCACACGTGAGAGAGTAGGTACTAATTCAGGTAAGTCAATAATATTGACAGCAACCAGCTAAGTCGATGCCTCATGCCTCCTTAGGTGACAATTTCAGGTTAAACAATAATTAATTATTTCTTATTGGCGTTGAATATTCAATGGTGGTTTGGTTTCAGGAACCTGCAGCAGTCATTGTCTATGAACGTCTAGAAATATCAAACAGCATTACGTGACAATCCATCCAATGATGATTTCGTTATTTATTACTTTTGTACCTACTATTATCAATGCTATTGGCTTTATCTCAATGATAAGCCTCCGGCGGCTTCACTGTAGCGATTGGCTTGATTAAATGAACATGCAAAAATGACATGTTCAAATAAAACTTTAGAATTCTAAGGGCAGACCATAGACTAGCATTATCATATTGCATTGCAACTTGCAAGGCTGTTAATGGAAGGATACCTAAAAGAAGTCAAGTGAAAGAAACATGACATCTGCTAATGGAGTGTGAGTTTTCCGATATTGACAAAATTTCTACAGAAGAAAAAGAAGAACTGAAGCGTAGTACAAAGAAGATCAAGGAGAATCCGCGTGAGTCTGCTGGTGGTCTATCTCTATCCACGGGTTCTTATAGAGATAAACTCTTGGGTGAAATCCCAGGTGCTTTTCTTAAGGCTTTTGACCTTGATAAAACACCTACTGACTTCAGTGATCTTGAAGAGGATGTGGACGAAACTGGAGATGATATTCAGGAAGTTGTTGATGGTGTTGCTAATGTGATACTTTCTAAAGATACCCAACGAAGAATTAGATCCAAATGGGCCCACTCTCTCATCATTAAAGTTTTTGGTAGATCTGTAGGTTTTCATTTTCTACATGCCAGAATCATGAGTCTTTGGAAGCCAGCAGGTAGATTGGATTGTGTTGATCTGGGTCATGGGTTCTTTCTGATCCGTTTTGGACTTGTAGAAGATTTCGACAAAGTACTGAGAGGTGGCCCTTGGTTTATTGGGGATCATTACCTCACCATTAGGCCTTGGGAGCCAAATTTCAAGCCTTCTACAGCGAACTGCTCAGCTGTAGCAGTTTGGGCCAGATTTCCAGAACTCCCTATTGAATATTATGAAGAAAGTGTTCTTAAAAGCATTGGAAGGGCTTTGGGTCCGGTTTTAAAGATTGATACTCAAACTGCTTCAGAATCCAGAGGAAGGTATGCGAGAATATGTGTTCAAGTTAATCTTGATATTCCTCTCACTCGTGCTGTGAGACTTGGTAATCTTTACCAGTCAGTGGTTTATGAAGGTCTTAACTTGTTATGTTTCTCTTGTGGTAGATTAGGCCACCGGAAAGAGAACTGTCCTTATACTATTCAGGAACCAGTTCTTCCTCCAGTGGATGATGTGGTGATACTTGCGCCAAAGGAAGTCAAAGAAGTGGCGGGAAATATTTCTGCTGAGTATGGGCCTTGGAATTTGGTCCAACACAGAAAGTCAAGTAGAAATACTGACAGCAAGAAACCTACTAACCCAAGCAAGAGTCATAACTTTATCCCATCTGTTATAGGACGTGACAGAGCCCATGGCTCGAGAACTCCTTTTTGCTCTCCTGTAGCTGACACACATGACCGTTCTGAGTCCAAGCGTAAATTGCAGGACCAATCTCTATTGCCAGCTGGTTCTTCTAAGCTACACGCTACTATCCCTCCTTCCCCTTTTGATAATGTTGTTAGTGGCCGTTACTCTGGGACTCTACCTTCTCCTGAAGCTTCTTTCTCTACTCGTGTTCTTGATTCTCGCAGTGACAACCGTCCAGTCCTTTCTAAAGGAAAAGCGAAAGAGCATCGAAATGGCACCAACAGATCAAAGCCTTTGGGGAATATTTCTCAAAGGAAAAATCATGGAGGTCCCTCCAGTGATGCTGGACCACATAAGAGCCACACCAACGGCAACACTAGGGTGGTACGACCAGGAGCTCATGACAGCCTGGAAGTACATATTTCCAATAACGAAGGAAAGCCGAACTCTGGGTTTCCTCCCCTTCTCCGATCCGGCGTGGCAAACTTGGAAAAACCCTTGGTGGGAGTTCTTGACAGACCTACCAGCTCCAAGAACGGAGAACTCTCTAGCGTGGAGGACGCTTCCATCAATTTCAGCGGAGCCAATCTTGTGCGCATTGAATCCCTCCGAGCAACTAACAGAAAGGAGAATGCTGGTGGTGCAACCAATTGCAATTTGTTGTCTGGGCAACAGAACTCAGAAGAAACTGATCCAAGTGTTTCGCCCAAATTTTCTTTTCAGTCTCCTGGTGTGCCAAAGGGAGATGAGCATGGGCATCATGGATCATACTGCAACCTTGATGAAAGGAGACAGAGCCACCAAGCGGTTTCTGAAGGAGATGGGATGGAGTTTGATGGAGCAAATGAGGAGTCTTCCTCAGATTGATGAGTGCCCTACCCCTGATCTTTCTTTAATTATGAATATTATTATGTGGAATTGTCGAGGGGCCCTCAACCCCAATTTTCGTCGTTCTATTTCTGAGCTTATTAATTGTCATTCTCCTTCCATGATGATAGTCACTGAGACTCGCGTTGGGGGAGCTCGTGCTAAAGAGATTACAGATACTCTTCCTTTTGATGGGGCTATTCATGCTGATACTATTGGGTATGCTGGTGGTATTTGGTTGCTTTGGAACTCGGAGCTTGTTGATGTCTCCGTGCTGGCTGCCACTGAACAGGAAATCCATGCTGTTGTTAAGGTACTTTCTTCTAATTTTTCTTGGCTTCTTTCTTCCATTTATGCTAGTCCACGTTTTTTGGAACGCAAATTGCTCTGGAACAATTTGTCTCAAGTTGCTACCCTCCATAATCTGCCTTGGTTGCTTGTGGGTGATTTTAACGAAGTACTTTCTAGTGACGATAAGTTTGGGGGTTTACCTGTGAGATTAGGCAGAAGTCAGTTGTTTAATAATTGCTTGAACGATTGTAGTATGATTGATCTGGGCTTCCATGGGCCTCGCTTCACTTGGTCCAATTTGAGGGAAGTCAGATATCTTATCCAAGAACGTCTAGACAGGGGTTTTGCTAACGCGGCTTGGAGAGAAGCCTATCCCGAAGCTTCTGTTCACCATTTAACCAGAACACACTCTGATCACTGTCCTGTGCTTGTTTGCCTGGATAAACCCCCCTCCCTGAGACTTCCGAGGCCTTTTATCTTCCAACCAGTCTGGCTGTCCCACCCCACTTTTAATATGGTTGTAACGGATTCTTGGGATATTGTTCTTCCTCTTGAAAGTAATGTCATTGGTTTTACTGAAGCTGTGATGAAATGGAATAGAGATGTTTTTGGGAACATATTTTGGAAGAAGAAGAATTTGATTGCCAGACTCAGAGGGATCCAATCCTCGTTGGCCACTAACCCCAATGCTTTCCTGGTTAATCTGGAGAAAACTCTAAGGTTTGAGTATTTAACTGTCCTCCAACAGGAAGAGGACTTTTGGTCTGTTAAGTCAAGATATAACTGGCTCATTCAGGGAGACAGAAATACAGCTTTCTTTCATGCTTCAACTTTGGTCAGAAGGAAACGCAATCGGATATTTTCCATTCAGGATAATATGGGCAATTGGATTCATCTCGAATCTGAAATTGCAGCTCTTGTTAGACATGGTTTTATGGAACTCTTTTGTACTAGTATGACGAGTGCCCCGAGAAGTGTTTGGAGTGTAAATAACTGGAAGGCTTGTATCTCTGTTGATGATAGTTTAGCTTTGTCAAATCCTATCTCTCCTGAAGAAGTCAAGGCTGCTTTATGGACCATGAAGCCTTTTAAGGCCCCTGGCCCTGATGGTCTCCATGCAGGTTTTTTCCAACACACCTGGCCTATTGTTGGAGTAAATGTTATCAAGGAAGTTCAAGACATTTTTCGCAGTGGTGTTATGCCTAGTTTTCTTAATCAAACTCTGATTACCCTCATCCCTAAATGTGTTGGGGCTGATTGCCTTAATAAGTTTAGGCCCATTGGTCTTTGTAATACCATTTATAAGGTGGTTACGAAGATTATTGTTCTTAGACTCAGGCCTCTTTTGAATCATTTAATATCCCCTCTCCAAACTGCTTTTGTGCCTGGCAGGAAAGGGCTTGACAATATGATCATAGTGCAGGAGCTGGTTCACTCCTTGAGTTTGAAGAAAGGCAAAGTGGGTTTTATGGCTATTAAGATTGATCTTGAAAAGGCTTATGACCGTCTTGAATGGCATTTTATTAGGGATATGTTGATCTTTTTCAAAATCCCAGATTATATTGCCCAAGTTATTATGAGTTGTGTGTCTACTTCTTCCATCTCAGTATTGCTTAATGGGGGTAAGCTTGACCCTTTTCTTCCCTCACGAGGTATTCGCCAAGGCGACCCGCTTTCTCCTTATCTTTTTATCATGTGCATGGAATTTTTAAGTTTTCTTATTCATGAGCGATGTGAAGAACAGCTTTGGGATCCTATCAAAGCAGCTAGAAATGGTCCAGCCTTCTCCCATTTATTTTTTGCGGATGATCTTGTATTATTTGCGAAGGCTGATCGCAAAAATTGTCAAAGTGTGAAAGAGGTGCTTGAAAGTTTCTGTGACTTATCGGGCCAAAAAGTGAATCTCAATAAATCCAAAGTGTTTTTCTCGCCTAATGTCTCTCCTACACTGCGTAGTGAGTTCTGTGCTGTTCTTGGCTTTGAATCCACCCCTAATTTGGGGAAATATCTTGGCTTCCCCATTAAACATATTGGTTCCTCAAGCCAGGACTATGATTTTGTGGTTGAGAGAGTCCAATCCAAGCTTACTGGGTGGAAAGCTAACCTTCTATCCATGCAAGGTCGTGTTATCTTGGCCCAATCAGTTACCTCGGCCATTCCCTCTTATGTTATGCAAGGAGTTCTGCTTCCTGGCAAAACCTTAGCTGCTCTTGATAGACTTACTCGCAATTTTATATGGGGATCTTCTGCTACCAAAAAGAAACTTCATCTAGTTAACTGGAAAAAGATTGCTAAACCTAAAGCTGATGGTGGCTTGGGCATTATGGCTGCTAAACCTAAGAATCTAGCTCTTGCAGCTAAACTTTGTTGGAGGTTTAAGTCTAACCCTCATGAAACTTGGGTGAAAGTTTTAAAGGGAAAGTATCTAGCTGGCTCTAAACCGCGAAAACATGCTGTATCCAAAATATGGACCACTATTCTCAATGGGGAAAACATTTGTAACAAAGGCACTAGGTGGTCCATTGGAAATAATTGCTCTCTGAATTTCTGGACTGATAGATGGCTCACTCTTGGGACCTTACGGAGCCTGATCCATGGACCTTTAAATTATGGTGAAGAAAACTTATGCATTAATAATATTTTTGAAGGAGGTTCATGGTATTTCCATATTCTTTCCTTTATTTTTCCCCAACATCTGGAGCTTTCTATCAAAGCTGTTCCTATTAGGAGGGATTCTATTGGGGAGGATTCTCTTATTTGGAACTCGTCAACCAATGGAGATTTTGATTCTAAGGATGCTTACTTACTGGCTTTGGGTAATATCAATGGTAATTTGGGTTTTGTTGATCAATGGATTTGGAATTTAAATATTCCTCCCAAGATTCAATATTTCCTATGGAAATGTGCTCATCATAGTCTTCCTGTTAAAACTACTCTAGTTCGAAGACGGATTATTGAGGCTCCTATTTGTGATATCTGTCTAAATAGTGATGAAACAATACTTCATGTGCTTAGAGACTGTAGAGTGGCTCATCAATTCTGGCTTGACTCTGGCTTAGCTCCTTCGAACCCTTTCTTTCTTGGTGACATAGACATGGATTGGCTTAGATCTAATGCCTGCAACACATCCAAAATCCCTGGAAAGTGTTTTACATGGAATTATTTTTTTCTGTTTGGCATTTGGCAGTTATGGATCCAGAGGAATAAGTCCATTTTTCAAGTTTCTAACCCAACTCCCCTGATTTTCTCTGTTGTGGAAAACTTGGTGTTGGAATTTTTCTATTGTGTTCTTCAGCCTCCTGTTTGTAGATCTAAAGTTGTCAAACATGTTAGATGGGAGAAGCCTAACCAGAATTATTTTAAGCTCAATACTGATGGTTCAGCTAGCATCAATTCTGGATTTGCAGGAGGTGGTGGCCTGATTCGTAACTCTGCTGGTGACTGGATTATGGGTTTTATGAGGAATATTGGTTGTACTGGAAGTGCAGCAGCAGAACTTTGGGCCTTAAGAGATGGATTATCTCTTTGTGTTCAGCTACAGCTCCATGCTGTAGAAATTGAATTAGATGCTCAAGTTATTATATTTTATTTATCTGAGAGTTCAACTTATACTGGTAAACTTAGCCCTCTTATTGATGATTGTAGGGAGTTACTCAGGCGACTACCTCAAACTAAAGTGGGTCATTGCTTTCGGGAAGCAAACTTTTGTGCAGATGCGCTTGCAAAAATGGGGACTACTTCCATGGAAGACTTTGTTGTTTTTTCTTTCCCCCCCGCTGCTTTATTGCCCCTACTGGATAAGGATAGTATGGGGTTGTTTTGTAATAGATATTGTAATGTAACTCTTACTGTTTAATGTTATGCTATTCGTCTTTTCTACCAAAAAAAAGAAAGAAACATTATGGCACAACAACAAGTGGAGCTTTTTTTATTTCTTTCTTTCCCTTTCTTATCTTCTTTTTCTGTTTTGTCAACATCAATTTGCAAAAAAATAAATAAATAAATAAAATAGAGAAAATCAATTTTACGTGGTTCCTATAAAAGTGACAGTTAATTTTTCACTATCAAAAAGTAATAGGGTTTATAAGTTATCACATATATATAGTATGTACTTCCTTAGTCAAAACATTAACCTAGTACATTGAAATTATCAATATACCCATAGTAAACTTGGGGTACCTATTATTCGTCTAACAAGGAGGTCAGTATTACATTATGAAAATATGAGTCGTCATTTCTAACAATTCATGCTAAAAAATGTAGGCTTATTTTTTAGAAGGGGGTATTTAAAGAAAAAAATGGATTTACCCCTGTTTCAAATTAAATCATAGGTTTCTACTTTTGTCAATCAAACCCTATACTTTGTTTATGTACTTCCTCTGTCTTTCTCCATTGAGGTGGTACTAACAAAGCGAAAAATGGATGAGAAACACAAGCCAAAACACCAGAGAGAGAGAGAGGAATGACCCCAATAACTTCTAAGCTATATTAAACGAATTCATCTCTAATTCTAGTAGAGTCTCAGAAATCTGATTCATTTTACCTTTAGAATGGCACTGCAGTAATACAACACCATAGGATCATAGTTTACTTGGTCTGTATAATCAATCTATTAAACTAAGCTTTGATCCACACTAACAATCTACTGTACTAGAATAATATTTAATATAACTTATATCCATGAAAAAAAGTTCAAAATTTTCTTTAAGGCTCTGGTCAGGTCAAAACAGATGGAAAAAAGAGAAAAAAAAAGAGCATCACATTTGTCCTCAAATCAAACATATTGATATTATTAGTACACAGAATCAGTCTAGAATTGTACTTACAACGAGGTTACACAAGATTAACTATTAAAAGAATAACATTCTTACAAAGCTCCTAATAACATCTACTCCAACCCTGTGAAGAAATTATCGACACCAGTCAGGAAATAACTCATCTGACGGAGGGAATCGTGTCTTCATGTTTGTCTAGAAGATGGCACTGGATTATGATCCACAGGCATGGCTGGGTAACTGCTGGACACATCTATGGTTTCATCTGCTCCTCCATCCACACTCATCTCACTGAAATTCCTCTTCTTTGATGAAAGGGTCAAATTTTCCTGCTCTTTCTTTGCTTGGCCTTCAATGCTCAAAGGAGGAAATAAAGGAGGCTCACGGCCACTTAATCGACAAAAGACTCTTTCAACAGTTTCAGTAATTTCCTTTCCCAGCCCGTTGTTGTCCAAAATTAACTCCCAAACTGATTTAGAGGCCTGCTCAAGCACTGGGGTTCTGCATAAAAGTTAACAAACAAGTTATATTTAAGGGCAAATTACAGTAACCTCCCTTAAGGTTATGCAAATGACACTCCGTCCCTCCTATGACACTTTGCCCCTCACATGACTATTAACTATGTCACGTAATTAAAAGTATACCTCTATACCCATTTGAACAATCACATAGTGGGTTGAAGGAACATTCCTCCAAACCAGATTCTGTCCTTCTCTATGCCCATATAAAATTGGTGGCCAACCAACTTCTGAACCCCATTAATGAAAGAAAATAAGAACGTTGAGAATGACTCTTTATCCTATTCCAAAGAGAATATGAGATGAAATCTGTCAATCAGCTGAAAATATGCAATGGAAGAAAGCACCCATCACAAACATGGTGAAGGATTCAGGGGTTTTGTGGCCACTTCAGAAGGGAAAATTCCACTTGGTTGAAGAAAAAATATTCCTCTGTTAGATAAGACCACCCCCCTCCACCACCCCCCCCCCAAAAAAAAAAGCACTATTGCCACATGTGCAGTATGTTAAACTTATGTCACTGCAATTGAGGCTTCTGCAAAGCTTACTAAGACAAAAATTGACAAGTGATAAATCAATTTCTTAAAGATTGAAAAATGAGAAATCAATTTCTATGTGAATAATTTCTGTTGATTGTATAGACAGAAAATGTCGAAATCAGAGAGGGGACTGCAAGCTAATGGTGACATAGAATTCCCACACAAACACCCAACTAGTGACATAGCTATAAGAAGGATCATCACATTGGTTTTAATTTGTAGAGGGATTCTCTCACACTAGTGCATACATAATTTTGTGAGCAGTTTGCCGCAAGGGATCCTACATGCCAAGCAGGAGGACTTAGGGCTTTAAGGTGCCAAATTCCATTACCAATTATCTTCCTAGGAGGCCCTTTTGTCACATTAAATCAGCTAATGGATTTCCAAAAAAATGTGACCATGTAAACCCTTACGGTGAGTTAAATGTGCAGTGAAAATCATACAAGGCCAGTGGCGGCAGTAGATAGTCGCATGACTACTTCAGCAGAATGCCCTACCCACAACCAAAAGGTTACTAGGAAGTGCCTAAAGTATGATAAGAGTGCTAATCAAATAATGTGAAAAATCTGAAGGGGCACACACACACACAGTTACTTACTGAAAGAGAGAGAGAGAGAGAGAGATTAACACAATTACTTACTCAAGCTCCTGTCGGAGTGCATCAAACAGCTCCCTCTTAGTCTGTTTCTCTGCACCAGGGGTGTTAAGAACTTTACTTTGTTCAACCATCGTTAGAGTGGTTTTCTTCAGCTCCTCCTATAATACAGAAGAAGTAAACACATAAACATGTTGCAATGTCTTTCCCAAACAATACAAATCATTACATCCAAAGAAACCATTCATGTTCATCAGTAGAAAATGCACATGTAGCTCCTATCTAAATCTGGCAAGCACTCTGGGTAATCAATCAGTTGACAACACCAACAAGGAAAACGAGCTCAATTTGCTTAAGGAATTTTTAAGCTAGCAACAAACAGATAATTTCCCAACAGTCACAGCGCATAACATGCAAATTGCTAACTCATGAATCATTATCCTATTACAGTTCATCAAACTGATGGACAAGGCTCCAACATCACTACTTTATTTGTCATAAAATATCAGCACCTTTAATAATCAGAAAGAAGTTGATCCTCATCACCTGGGAAGAACACACCAATAATGTCCTTCACATTATCCACGCATTAATTCAATTTGCCAAGTGAGCAAAGTAATAAACAAACAATTTGAAGAGCTCCCTGGGAGCATGAAAATAGAGATCTAAGCAGGATATCCATCAATATAGGAACAAGAACCAAACCAAAAGGTCCACAACAAAGTGGGCCAAACAATTGTTTTCCTTTTTCTTTTTGTGCCAAATTCTGTTCTTGCTGCTTCAAGCTCTCGTGGAATTACTGGGCTGGAGTGGACTCGAAGTAACACTTTATTGGAACAGCTGAGGTCCATTTGTATGATTATTTAATTATTAACATTATTATAAGAACATTGGGCTCTCAGTCATAACAGTGTGGCTGTAGTTTAGTGGTAAGAATTCCACGTTGTGGCCGTGGAGACCTGTACTCGAATCCCAGAAGCCACAGAATGTAATACCTCTTTGGTTTTTCCAACTTTGCTGCTTCTCCAAGTGAATACAATTCCTTTTCTTGTACGTAAAACTGGTCTTACTCAGTGCAAAAACTTACTTATCAATCTTACATAATGCCTGAATGTTTGAAAAAATTACTAAAATTCCTAATATTAGGAAGAAAGTGATGTTAGGGATATTACAAATTTTAGTATAAGCTTTATAAATTAATGTGTCAACTTTTTAAAAAAAAAGTAAAAGTAAAGATAGAGACTGTATCAACTTTTAAACACAAAACAAAATGATAATTAATAGAAATATTTATTATGCTATGGAAATAATATTAATCACATTCATTTATCACATCAACTTGTTAAAGCTTTTGTAATAAATAATAGAAACATTAACATTTGCTTTATGAATTATACAAACAAACACAATATCTATCACAACAAATAAATAAATACTGATTCTCTAAGGGAAAACCCAACGATTAAATATTTTTATTCATCAAACAAAAAAAGTTACACGCATTGCTGCATTGGATTATATTATGAAGATGAAGACACACAAAGGAGAGGACTCATGCTTACAATCTTACATATCACTACTAAGGGAAATCGTTGCATTATACTCAGCAGTGACATCCCATAGTCTTTCTCCACCGAAATTGAGGGGAAATTTGGGCTGTTTATTTGGGAAGAACAAGCCAAAGTTTTTCTCCAACTCTGGTTGTTTCTGATTCTCATTAAACATGGCAAATAGATAGGTCTCTATAGCTCTGCCTGGCCTCTTTGGTGTACCCCCTTTGACATGCCTAATCAAATTTGAGTAATAAGTTCGTGCATTATCAAATGATGTAGCAAATCCACCTGCTGATGGCCATCCACTCTCTGACACAACAACCTCCAATGAACCCCCCCAAGCCCTCTCAAGAGCTGAGTACAATGAATCCATCATTGCATCAAAAAGGTTTTGGTATCCATTAGAACCATCCCATGCAACAACTGATGGGGAAGTGAACAAAGCATAAGGAAGAGAAATGTCACGAGGATTTCCAGCATAGCTAAAATAAGTGTACACATTGGCTAGCAAAGGTGTCTTAGCATATACTAGATGGCCAATAATTGGGTCCAAATATGATCTAACATCACCTCTGAAAGCCCCTTGTGATGGAGGGTAGGAAGTTCCTATCAAAGTCATGTCAATTGCAATTGAAACCTTGATTTGGTCCTGAAGGCCGGCAGATCTAACTGCATTGAATACATTCACCAAGGCGGGGAGAACAAATTGTGCTAACCCAGATGTGCCTCCATTAACAGGACTCACTTCATTTCCAACTGCAATATATCGAAATCTGACACTAGGCCAGAAGTTCAATACATTTCTTTGTACCCATGCCTGTGCATTGGAAGGGTTAGCAAGGCTTTGAAGGTCTGAGTTTGGGACACCTATCATGACTTCAATGTTTGAGCCTCTAAGGGCTTGTAGAACTGCTTGATTCGGATCATAGATTCTCATTCGCTTGATGTTGTTTGATTTGTAAAGAGATATAACTTCTTGCACAGATGGTAGATTGTTGCCAAGCATTCCATAACAAACACCTACTGATTGTGCACCTGCATTCAGAAATAACATTAATAAAAGTAATAAAAAATGACATGCTAATTAAGAAAAGTAACAGAAAGTATGACTTTGGATAACATAGAATGGTGGAAATGAATAGATGTGGTCAACCTTGACTAATCTATTGAGGATCCATAACCGACCCAAATTTTTTGGAACTAAGATTTGGTTATTATTGTTGTTGTTATCATCTATGTAGTGGTATTACCAGTCATATTTATGACTTGGGCACATAAGGGTACCATGGATCATTTGCTAATTCTAAGGAGATTTGTTTTCATTTTCAGTTAAGCAGAGTCCTGTAGGGAAAAATCATTGCAATAAGCTGCACTAAAACATTGTTACAGAATCAGGATGAAGAGTATAAAAGACAAGAAATTTTAGATACATCATACATGCTTTGTTCTTATGCCATATGAAGTAACAAATAAATAACACACTTGGTCTAGTAGTTAATATTGATAAATCTATTCAAATTACACTTCAAATATGATACAAATTAAGCAGATGTGTGCAGATTTTAGGAAAGAAGATATTTCAGGCTTCTCTGAAAAAGCTATTTTTGCTAGGAAGATGCCAATATGGGAACCAACACAAATCAGTCAGACTATATGATGCTAGTCCTTGGCATGTTCAGCAATGAAGTGGATTTATCAGGCCTCCTGAAATTTTGAAAACTAACATGGAACTTCTTTGCATATTGCAAATGATCTTATATTTTCAACATTTCTTACATAAGAGATAAGACTGCCAATGTTGCAATTGTTAAAACAGTCTTTGAGGCAATGATATGACAGCCACCATGCATGGCTTTTGCTAAACTAGTTTTGAGATGACATGATGGCATGATGCACACTGACACATTGTTTCAAAAGTAAATGCATAGAAGTACACATAAAGAGAGGCACAGTGAGATTAAAAAGGAAACCTGTTGTGGCAAGGTTTGCCATTAAGAATCCCATAAGAAACACTATAGTAGCCATTAAGGATCTGTTACTTGTTTCAAAGAAGGTAGCCATAGAGATGAAAAATTAGCACAAATCAATAAGCTTGAAAGCTTGTATTTGTCACCTCCATTTCCTTTCTTTATATAGACATAGAGCTTATAGTTGCCTGACTATATTATGCCATTCTACTTATTAAAAAAAAAACTATATTATCCATTCCTAATTACTATTCAGTTTCATGGCAGTCTTATGTTTACCTATTCAACGCATGCTCATCTGTCTCAATCCACTTTCAAAATTTCTAAGTCATCCACTCATCCTAGATGAGATTGATGTCTCTGTCTTCGATAAATAAATAAATAAAGGGTCCATTGCACTTTCCTCTTAACCTAGCATAACGCAATTGCAATGTCTCTTTAACTATTGATAATAAGTTTTTCATTAAGATTTTCGTCAAATTTAACTAAAAATTCAAAAAATATGTACAAAACGACACGGGAAACAATGCTTATTACCAATAATTATTAGTGGACATTGCTCAATTTTAAAGTTCAGACAAGTTAAAGAGGGAGGGCGCAATTTGCCAATACATAAATTTCTCTAATAATGTCAATATGTATAGATTATTATACAATTATAGTCATGAAACAGCACATGTGAGAGAGTACGTACTAATTCAGTAAGTCAATAATATTGTCAGCAACCAGCTAAGTCGATGCCTCATGCCTCCTTAGGTGACAATTTCAGGTTAAACAATAATTAATTATTTCTTATTGGCGTTGAATATTCAATGGTGGTTTGGTTTCAGGAACCTGCAGCAGTCATTGTCTATGAGCGTCTAGAAATACCAAACAGCATTACGTGACAATCCATCACATGATGTTATCGTTATTTATTACTTTTGTACCCACTATTATCAATGCTATTGGCTTTATCTCAATGATAAGCCTTCGGCGGCTTCACTGTAGCAATGGGATTGATTAAATGAACATGCAAAAATGACATGTTCAAATAAAACTCTAGAATTCTAAGGGCAGACCATAGACTAGCATTATCATATTGCATTGCAACTTGCAAGGCTGTTCATGGAAGGATACCTAAAAGAAGTCAAGTGAAAGAAACATTATGGCACAACAACAAGTGGAGCTTTTTTTATTTCTTTCTTTCCCTTTCTTATCTTCTTTTTTTGTTTTGTCAACATCAATTTGCAAAAAAAAAAAAAAAATTAAATAGAGAAAATCAATTTTACGTGGTTCGATAGTAATAGGGTTTATAAATTACCACATATATATATATAGTATGTACTACTTTAGTCAAAACATTAACCTAGTACATTGAAATTATCAATATACCCATAGTAAACTTGGGGGACCTATTATTCGTCTAACAGGGAGGTCAGTATTACATTATGAAAATATGAGTCGCCATTTCTAACAATTCATGCTAAAAAGTCCACTTTATCTAATTTAGCTAAAATACACTACATCAGACTCCTTATTTTATTTTACTATTCTATTTTTTAATATATTTTTATTATTATTTTTTTCACAACTCCCAAAATACCTTCTTTTCCATTCTATTCCTCTCTCCTCTCTGTTCCCGTAGGATATTCCCCCTCCCTCTTTTTTTTTTTTTTTTTTTTTTTTCACCACCCACTATCACTTTTTTTCTTTCTTTTTTCTTTCCTTTTTTTCCCCACCACCCACGTACCCCTCCCTTTCTTTTTACTTCTCCCCCACCAGACATACATCCCCCCTTTTTTCTCACCCATTTCTCATTTCCTCATTTCCTCCTTCAGTTTCCCTCCCTCATTTTCTTTCTTTTTTCCTTTTCTTTTCTCTTCATTCTTTCTCACCTCTCTTTTCTCTTTCCTTCTTTCTCACCTGATTTCCTTCTTTATCCCATAAATGTTTCTAATTTTCGCTTTTTTAAGCCTTTGATTTTTTTTACTCTCAGACCCACAGTTTCGTCCCCCTCCCCCATTTCTCTCTTTTTTTTTTTTTTTTTTTTTTTTTTTTTTCTCTCTCTCTCTCTCTCTTTTCCCTCAGGCCTCAACCCCTCTCACGTCTCTCTTTCCCCCTTTATTTATTTTTTTTATTTTTTCACTTTGTTTGTTCTTTCTTCATCACGTTTGTGATTGTGTGTTTTTTTTTTTGATTATATTCTTTTGTTTGTGTTTTTTTTATTTTATTTGTTTGTTTGTTTTTGTGTGTGTGTGTGTGTTTTTTATTTTGTGATTCGATGCTCCGGTTTATTCTGTTTGTGATTTTTTGCTTCGGTTTGTTTGTTATTTTTGGTGCGAAATAGAGAGAAAGACATAATGCAAGAGAGAGAAAAAAAGATTATTTAATCCCTTAGCAGATAAACAGTTGCTCCTCCAAGTCAAGGAGCTACTGTTCATCAGCTTCAATATTTCAGGAAATAGGGAGGCTGCTATGGAGGTGTTTTGGTGGAACATCCTATTTTCTCCTCCACCTTTTTCCCCCACCACCCCCTTTCCCCCTCCCCCACCAGACATTTATCCCCCACTAGAATACATCCCCCCTTTTTATATCCCAGAAAATTTTTCTTTTCCTTTTCTTTTCTCTTCTTTCTTTTCTCACCTCTCTTTTTCTTTCTCACAGATCTCACCTTTCCTTCTTTCTCCCAAAATGTTTCCTTCATTTTTTTAAGCCACTTTTTTACACAGAACCTTACTTTACTCAACCACAACTCTCGTCCCCCAGTCCCCTTTCCTCTTTTTTTTCTTCTCTTTTTTTTTTTTTTTTTTCTCTCTCTCTCTCTCTCTCTCTCTTCTTTTCCCCCCCTCAACCCCCCTCTTTCCCCCTTCCCCCTTTGATTTATTTTCACTTTGTTTTTCTTAATTTCATTTGTCTTGTCATCACGTTTTTTTTGTGTTTTTTGGTTTTTGTTTATTTCTGTTTGTGTTTGTTTGTTTGTTTGTGTGTGTGTTTATTGTGTGATTTTGTGATTCTTCCGGTTTATTCTGTTTGTGATTTTTTGCTCGGTTTGTTTGTTATTTTTGGTGCGAAATAGAGAGAAAGACATAATGCAAGAGAGAGAAAAAAAGATTATTTAATCCCTTAGCAGATAAACAGTTGCTCCTCCAAGTCAAGGAGCTACTGTTCATCTGAATACAAATAGGGAGGCTGCTATGGAGGTGTTTTGGTGAACACATATTTGGGTGTTTTATACGGTTACTCAAAGCAAAAAAGAGAAGAGAGGAACACCCAAAAACACCACTCGGAATTGCATCAAACAGAAGCATCCCTCTAGTAATTCAACATTTCTCTGCACATCATAGGGGTGTATAAGAACTTAAAAGAGAAAACTCAGAATCATTGATATTTGTTAACCAAATTCGTTAGACTAGTGGTACAAATCTAATCAGCTAACCTCTCTATAATACAGAAGAAGGTAACTCATCTGGTACATGAGGACATCGTGGCCATCATGTTTGATAAGTCTTTTTCAGGCTACAATTTCAAAGAAAAGGGGAAATAAAAATTCCTGTACACAAGTTCAGTGTAAAAAGGTACATCAGATTTATGTCATGAATAATACACAAGTTAAATTCTAGGGAACAATCTGTCTATGTCCCTATCATATGAAATTTGCCCCAACATGAATTAACTATGCGAAATTAAAAACACATTTGACCCTAGGGCAGCAGCCCACATCCAATAAAGAGAAATGTAAAACAATAAGAACATTTTGTTCATTCTTTCTGAATCAAATCTTGAATTGGCATTTCACAATAAGGCCTGCAAAAACAAAAAAAATAAATCACGATGCATGATTCTTCTCCCGCCACATTTCTACACCACATCATACAATGTGGTATTAACCAATCCTTTAAGAAAAATATCCCCTGCCTTTTGTTCTGTTTGGGTAAAATCAGGCCAGTAAATAGTACAAAAAAATCAGCAGAACCCTTCAAATGTTGAGGTCCTGACCCTAAAAATACACCCAAACATAACGGAGACATTAAAAGCCATTGTTTTCACATCCCTATAATCTTGTGCAATCATGGAAAAAGAACAAGTACATCATAAACAGTGAAATCAAGTCCCATTCCCAAACAATCTTGAAAATTCACTCAAAACACTGAGCATTTCTCTCCCGCCACAAACACCACATAATACAATGTGGTATTAACCTCCAAATATCCCCTGCCTTCTGTTTGGGTAACCCAGGCCAGCAATACAATAAATCCATTACCCTTCGAGGCATGACCCAAAACACCCCAAACATGGAGAAAGCCAAATCCCAAATCTCTTGTGCAATCGAACAATACACATAAACATGTTGCAAGTCTTTCCCAAACAATACAAATCATTACATCCAAAGAAACCATTCATGTTCATCAATAGAAAATGCACATGTAGCTCCTATCTAAATCTGGCAGGTTCTCTGGGTAATCAATCAGTTGACAACACCAAGAAGGAAAACGAGCTCAATTTGCTGAAGGAATTTCAAAGTGATGGACAAATTTCCCAACATCACAGCGCATAACATGCAAATTGCTAACTCACGAATCATTATCCTATTACAGTTCATCAAAAGACAAGGCTCAACATCATCTTTATTTGATATCAGCACCACACCAATAATGTCCTTCACATTATCCATGCATTAATTCAATTTGCCAAGTAAACAAAGTAATAAACAAACAATTTGAAGAGCTCCTGGGAGCATGAAAATAGAGATCTAAGCAGGATATCCATCAATAAAGGAACAAGAATTCAACCAGTTAAATGGCTGCCTATTCCTCTCCTTCAATGCAAACTACAGAGATAAGCATCCCTGCAAACTAGCCATAATCTAATTTTTAGACCCCCTTAAGAATGGTATCACCACACCTCCATCAATGAGAGAGGAAAAAGAGTTCCATTTCTTTTTAGTGATTGAGAGCATACAATGAGGTCAAAGTTGGATTTAATCACTTCCATACATCTAATTGCATATGCCCAGTTGCTGTCCAAGCATAAATGCCACTTATGAGTGGTCCAAAGCAATGCCAAACAAGCCAAACAAACCAAACCAAAAGGCCATTTCTTTTAAGCTTTCAAAACTGTCCAAATCAACCTATTAATTCTCCTTACTCAAAAGTACTTTTTATACCCCAAAACAGAACAGAATATGAAAAAGCCATAGTCCATTACCAACTCCCAATCATGCCACAATTAAACAAAGAACCAGCAACAATAGATTGTGAATCCCATTTGACGCTCTCACCTTGAATCTGTTACCCTTTACAGCCAACACTCCAAACCAAAACTTTAAAATGTCCTCCAGCATTTTAAAACATCACCTAACACAAAGCAACTAAATACACAAATCACCTGCCTCAGAAGTCAGAACACTCTCTTACCATATTAAACTCATCATATCCTTTACCAATGTTCCTAATTTAACACACCACATAATTCACAAGACAGAACACATTTCCAGCCAATCATAAAAACGTATCTCAAACTCAACTCAACAAAGCCTTAAATCCCAACAACTTTTCATTGGGACAAAAGTATAACTGTGCCTAGAAAAAGTGAGGCTGTACATAAACAAATACGCTAATAAGCTAATGGAAAAAACTAATCTAAACGCACTAACAACTTTTATTACAAGCACTCCTTGACATCCCACAACAAACCACTACATCACCAACAATACACATAAAATACAGCAATGCAATTCAACCCCACGAACAACAATACCATAAAACTCATACAGCCACACCACAAAAACCATACTTTTTCTTCAGGCATAAAACCCATTAAAAATTTAAACAAAAAGATTGAAAATTTGAAAACCCCATGAACTATAACACCATAATTTTCCTTCACATATAATAATTCAAACCCATTCAACAAAATTTAAATACAAGATTGAAAATTTGTACTGAATAGAAAAATGGGTACTAAATCCTAATCCGCTTACATTAGCTTTGAGCTGATTGATTATCTTGAGCCTGATAGCGTCAATAGTACCATCGTTCATCAAAGACTCCAACACATCCTCTGGTGTTATCACAGAGGAACCCATTATCGTATCCCTGTTCAAATATTCCACTCTAGCTCACTGCCTCACCTGCCCAACCAACAAACAAAACAATACAAAACAAAACATGTATATATATCGTGCTTTTTGAAAACTACTTTTCGTGTTTCGGAAGCAACAAAAACAAAAAGATCGAAGCAATTTTTATTTTGGGTTTCGTACCTAATTAGGATCTAGGAATTCTCTGATCTTCTGCGATTAACGGCTTTATTAACCGTTTTCCGTGTAGGGAATGGATTTTGTTAAAGCAATTTTCCACGAGAGGACTCCCGCGGCTGAGGTCAACTAGGCTAGGGCTTGCTGGTCATGGGCTGGAAGAGCCCGTTCTTATTTGGAGTCTTGGATGGGCTTGAGTTCGCTCAAAGCCCATTCTTTAGAAACGAGTCGAGCCGAAATAAGTATTCAATTTTTATAATTGATTCATTTAATTGTATTTCAACACAAGCCGAGCTCGATCTTATCGTCAAAGTATATTATATGTTTAAGTTTGATTTATTTTCTTATTATACTTGATTAATTTATTCTTTCTAAATATATACTAAACACCAAGACTAATTTAATCTCAAGCTTATATAGGATTGTTTATATATGTATACATTCATATATATATATATATATATATCAAATAGATTTTTATACTCACGGCCTTATTTATGACACATGATTATATTTGAACTCGACTTATTTGATAGTCGAGCCTAAACTTGAGTTTGAAGATAGCTTGTTTACTAAATAAACAAACATATATAAGTTTTTTCTCGAGCCAAGCTTGTTGGTTTGTTAACAATCTTTTTGGGATGAAGCCCATCGTGGAGAATAATTTGATATATGATTCAACCTCTTTTCAATCTCTAGCCTTGAATTAAATTACTATTTTCCACTTATACATCAATATTTTTCATTGACACATGTATGGACTGATTCCAATGTTTATGGAGAACCAATTTGGGCTGAGGCAAAAACTAGACTTTTTACTATTTCTTGTATATCATCTACTGGGCTAGACCACCTCATGATGCTCCTCATTGGTCTATCCTCTCCTCCTTGGTCTATGTCTAATACCTTAGTTGCTAGATTTTTTCACGTGTTCTTAGATGTTTTAATGACCTTGCACATTCTTTAACTGTTTGGGCCCAATTTTATAACTGTTTGCAATTCTCATATCCACTCTCCCTGTCACTGTTTTATTGGCGGAGAGGAAGGCAAATATGGCCCAGAGTCCTCTTGATATCAATACAAGATTAACCCCAAAAAAGAAAAAGAAAAATTCATCTCAATTGAATTTCCCAACATGAAACTAAAAAGAAGTCAAAGTGCCATAGTGGGAAACGAAGATTTAACTTATTTAACTAATAAAAAAATTCTCACAGAGTATAGTACTAAACTGAAAAATCATCCGAGATGATGGGACACAACGAAGCATGAGACAAATTTTTTTTTTTTCAATTTTTTTTATTTTTTTTAATTTTTTTTATTTTTTTTAATTTTTGAGGAAAAGCATGGGACAAACCTGAACGTGCATAGGTTGATACTATGAAAGTACACAAAACAACGTATGGCACAGACTAACAAGCAAAACTGGATCACAAAAACGCCGTCGTTCAACATCGTGCCGTCTACGCACTCATCGCGCGTGCTCTACCGCCATATTTTTTTAGTTAGATATTTATATTTTACATATATATAGATAGATATATTTGTTTTTTTCCTTCCTAAGCATCTTCACAGGAAGAGTGAGCGTAAAGGCTTAAAACGCATCGTTTCGTTCAGCCTTTCTCTCCTGTACGTTTCCTCTGTCTCTCGCTCTCTCTCTCTCTCTCTCTCTATTCCTCTCCGTGGAGTAGAAAATCCAAGAACAAAGCCTGACTCGCAGAGCTCCCTCGAAAAATCTAAAAAAAAAATTCCTCGTCTCGGCGCGTGCTCCACACTCGCTATTCCTTTTCCAAATTTATATTTTATTTATTTTTTTATAATCTCTAAGCTCTACAGAGATCCCCATTCATCACTATCCTCAAATCCACAAATAGCCAAATACACACACAAATACGCCGTCGTTTCGTCCATTTCCATTGAAGGTACATATTGCAACGAAACGTTTCTCAATTTCATTGTTTAATTATTATTATTTTTCTCTAATAAATTATTTTGAGATATATAAGGCTTTTTCATGTATTTTGATTTATCTCTCAAAATTTAAATTCTGTTTTTGTTTTTTATATTAATTTTGTATTTCTTGGAAAGTTAGGGTTTCGTTTTCGTTGTCACAGAGAATGCATTATGAATTCTGCGAGCTCAGGGTTTCGAAAGCGTAGGAGAAAGCTTCTTGTATGGCACAACCAGAAGGTTTTTGATTCTTCCTTATATATTTTTGAATTTGTATTAAGAGCACTAAATTTGGTTCAATTGTATGACATTAATTTGATCTGTTAAAATTTATGTTCATTTTGTCGATGCTTTCGTTCTTGCTATTGTCGATTCGGTTTGTTTTATGTTGCTGAGATTTCTTTGAATTTACATGGTGTTTAGTTTAGGGATTTGAACAATGAAGCTCAAGAGGTATTTTGTTGGTAGTTTGTTAGGTTTTAGGGTTTTTAGGGCTTTTTATTTGGTCAATTAATAAAGAATTTTATTAATAAAAGCGAAGCTCTAAAGGAATTTTAATAGAAAGTGGAAGAAAAAAGCTTTGAGTTCAAAAGTATGACTATTCCGTTCCCTCCAAATTATTCACATGACACAATGAGGAGTCACATACTAAACAATGCAATTTCTATACATTATATCACCTTGTCACCTGATGCACCCCAAAAACAGAAAAACACAAAGGACCATAAACCATGAGCGGTGTGAGGTATAGGGTAAACTGTGTTTGATTAGAGGGTTTATGAAGGAATAGTTTCAATTTTTCACTATTAATTTCAATCGATCCAATGATCTTTAAAGTTGTTAGTTTAGTGACTCTAGTGAGTTGTTTTATGGGGAGGTGTCTTTAAGGATTCATTCGGAATGCTCACCTAAGAAGCATGGACATGTCGGGGACACTCTTGCATAGGTGTGTCCTCCATGTGTTGGGAGTAAAAAAATAATAATTTATTGTTAAAAAATTCCTTTGATTTTAGTTATGCTCTTAAAGATTTTGATAGTTATTTATTTTGAAAACTTAAACATAAAAATATGCTTATAAATTAATAAAATATACCTAAAGATACATATTAATTTAATTAGTTAATTGTTGTATTCCCGTCATATTGTTTCCTAATTTTTCAAGAATTGCCGTGTTTCATGTCGTATCGTGTCTGTGTCCATGCTTTTTAAATGCTCACTTATGTTCAAGTTGTGAATTATGTATTATTACAATTGAATTTCCTTTGTCTAGCTAATTGTAAAACATATCATAGATGTTCACCACTTTATCTCCTTCAGGCATTTGTCCATTAAGTCTTTACCCTGAAACAATCTGGAAATTTTAAATCAATGACCAAAGGCTGTGCTTTCAAACAAATAGAATAATGTAATTCTCTAGGGGAGAGGGAGAGAGAGAGAGAGAGAAGTTATGTGTTTTAGCTTCTGTATTGTATATGTATTTGGATATGTTGTGTCTTCGTTTGATGGTTGTAAAATGATTATTAATTAATTTCTTTTAGGTTTTACAGGAAATATGGCCCTTAGGAAATATGTTCCTTCTGGCGATGCACAGAAGGGTATGAAACCTTTGAGATTTTTCTTTAAGGGGCATGAGAAGACTCAACTTGCGAATCCAGAGACAAGTCGTACCATGGAGCGTGATGTGGATATTGACCTTAGAGAAATTTATTTTCTTATTATGCACTTTCTTTCAGCTGGGCCGTGTCATAGAACTTACGGACAGTTATGGAATGAACTTCTTGAACATCAACTTTTACCTAGAAGATATCACGCTTGGT
Organism: Fagus sylvatica; assembly: GCA_907173295.1. Classification (NCBI taxonomy): domain Eukaryota; kingdom Viridiplantae; phylum Streptophyta; class Magnoliopsida; order Fagales; family Fagaceae; genus Fagus; species Fagus sylvatica. Next base: position 2,167,441 of record OU015772.1, read on the forward strand.
ATTCAAGGAATAGGATACATAGTGGGGATGAAAATGATGATGGCATGTCATTTCCATTAAATTACACCATGTTGGTGGAGAGGTATGCAATAAGAGGGTAATTGTTTTCTATTTCATCATCATGGATAATTTGTAATAGATAGTTGAGTTGACTTTTTACAACATTCAGATTCCCTTGTATATCCTGTTCTAGCATTCATGATGTCATTTTTCAAAAAAAAAAAAAGCATTCATGATGCTGGTTATGTTAAACTTAGGGGACAATTAACGACCAGAATACTTCTTTGTTACATTTTTTTTCCTTAATTTGTTTTTTTGAATTAATTTCTTGTTATAATTGATACTTAATTAGGTATCCTCACATTGAAAAGGATCACTTGGTAAAGCTTTTGAAGCAGTTGTTGCAAAGTGCACCTTCTCCATCACGTGGCATCAGCAGTGGAAATGCTCCAAATGCAGCTGATGTACCTACTCTTCTTGGGAGGGATTCATTTTCACTTTTAAGCTGTAGGTGTTTTTAATTTAAGCTCTATGCCGTTTGTAAATTGGTGTGTCATACATACAATGCTTGAAGTTGGTATTTTTTTTTTTAATTGATTGACCGGTGAAATATTTATGTACCTCATGGTTCAATTCTAAGTTTCCATATTGTTTTTTCTGTTATCCATTCACTGGTGTATGAAAGTTTTGGCTGTTCTATTTTCCTCTTTCTTTTCTAGAAGTACTTTTGCCACATATGGTTTAATAAAATTTGTTACTCATCAAAAAAGTACTGCTACATTTGCACCCCATTCCCTGGTAAAGGTAGTTTTTCTATTTATATATAATTCTGAACTTCCTATCCTTTTTTCAGATGATAGGGACAAAGGAAACAATGAAGTCAAGAAGCCCCCTGTTTACATGCGTTGGCCTCATATGAAAGCCGATCAGGTTCGTGGGCTAAGTTTGAGGGAAATTGGGGGTGGTTTCACAAGACACCGTCGTGGCCCATCTATTCGTGCAGCTAGTTATACCATTGCAAAACCATCTACCATGGTACAGAAGATGCAAAATATCAAGAGGCTAAGGGGACACAGGAATGCTGTATATTGTGGTATGCCTTCTACTCTTAGAGTTGTATATAAATTATAATCCATGTGGAAGATGATCTTGTATATTATGGAATGATAATCAACAAACAGCATATAGAGAAATTAAACTTGGTATTGAGTTTCTTTTAGTTCAAAGGGTAGCATTGGACTTTTGGACTTCTTTTTTCTTTTATTGTTGTTGTAGTTGTCGCTGCTGCTGATCTGTCTTTTAAAACTTTGAAAGTGGTGCTTTTCCATTACGAGGATGGTGACCTACATGATTGTCATAAATTGTGATTTTTACTATATATGAGAAAAAAATAAATTAATCAAATGGCTCGTGAACAAGCTCTACCTTGTTTGACAATAAATTGAACCATGTTTGAACCTGTAATCTAGTTCGTTGATAAGCTCGAGCTCGGCTCGTGTTCGAAATTAAATTAAATGAACAATCTTGAACATTCAATACTCGGTTTGGCTTGGCTCGTTTAACATGGTGGCATACTTTCCCTATTGTGAAGGAATATTAATCTAAAAGTTTGGGGCAACATACGCTTCAATGCTCTAGTACTCTTAAAGGAGTATATCTAAATCAAGTAAAGTTTTTTTTGTTGTTGGCCTAATAGCTTATTTTTACTTTCTGTGCAATTATCACTGTCTATATATAGTTCAGCGAACCTCTTTTTTCTCTATTAAAAATAATAATTACATGCTTTTAAATGTTTTTTGAAGTTTTAGTGATGGTTTACCTTCATGTAAATCCTGCAGCAACTTTTGATCGCTCTGGGAGATATGTTGTTACTGGTTCAGATGATCGTCTTGTAAAAATCTGGTCAATGGAAACTGCGTATTGTTTGGCCAGCTGTCGTGGGCATGAAGTAAGTCTGTATGGTCTATAGGACACTCTTTTGCATCATTTGATCATTTCTTACGTTCAGAACCAAAAGAGAAAGAATAAAAGGATTTATTGTTACATAATGTATACACCACTTTTTTCTTTTTTTTTTTGACTTTTCGTTATATTTGACATCTTATTTATGCTCATAAGGGTGATATCACTGACTTGGCTGTGAGTTCCAACAATGCTTTGGTGGCATCCGCTTCAAATGACTGTACCATTCGAGTTGTAAGCTTCGTTTGTTACTATATAAACATTTTTTCCCTTTGTTTTTCTCCCTGCTTTTGGATACTTAATGATCATGTGACTCTTTTTTTCCTGCTTTTGATAGTGGCGTTTGCCTGATGGGTTTCCAATCTCAGTTCTGAAGGGGCATACTGGAGCTGTTACTGCTATTGCATTTAGCCCCAAGCCTAGCTCTATTTACCACCTTCTATCGTAAGACTGATTCTTTCTTTCTTCTTTTTATTTTATTTTTTAATTTCTATTTATTTTAAAATTTTAAATAAAATACGTGTGATTGGGGGTGTTGTTGATTTTCTGTAAATAATTTGATGTTCTGTTTGACCTTGTTGATTTATGGTATATTCGTTTTGTTTTAAAGTTTATTTAGTAATTGCTTTTATTTATTTATTTTTTTTTGGGGGGGGGGGGGGGGGGGGGGGGTATTGCCAGCATACAACCACCACCACCACCTCCAAGCATTAGTCTCAAACGCATAGGCTTGGCTATAGATCCTTAACAAATTAATTAGAGTCGGCCACATGTATTCTTTTCCGCCATCCTATTCTATCTACAATCATACTCTTTGACACCTCCTTAATTGACATGTGCTTTTTTACTATTTCGATTAATGTTTAGGTCTTCCCCTTACCTTTTTTCGTTTCCTCAACTTGATACAACTCACCCTTCCTCACTGGTGCATTAATCGCTCTACTCAGCACATGACCAAACTATCTCAAATGACTCCTCATATCAAGTGGATCATATATACTTTTAACAAATTTCACCCCAAAAAAAGCCATTGCCCAGGGCAATGGTAAAGTCTTGTGCTGCCAAGCGCGAGTGCATAGTTTCAAGTCTTGAGAGTGGTCAAAATGCTGAAGGTTAGGACTGTATCCAAGTCATCTCTCTTGGGACCCCACGTAAGTGTCACTGGCACTGGATACTGACTCAATTTTTAGTTTTGCAGGAGCCCATCTGAAACCACTTTTCTGTTAGAACTCATTACTGTTGTTTGTAAAAATTTTAGTATTTTAAATTGATGCATACAGTTTCTGCATTAGTTCAAGTGATTTATGACTTTTCATCTCCGGGAGATATGTAGTCCTATACTTTTTTTACTTATTGAAGTTCTGAAGTGTTGTTGTAGTATCTGCTACCATCAAGTAATCTCTCTCTCTCTCTCTATTTTTTTTTTTTTTTAATGATGAGTTCCTTTGGCTTTGGGATTTGTTTGCTGTGGAGGAAAAAAAATTCCTTTACACACTCTTCTGTCAATTTTTTTTTTTTTTAATTCAATTTACCTTGTTGTGTCTCCTTGTCCTCTGCAGGTCATCTGACGATGGCACATGTAGGATATGGGATGCTAGGTATTCCCAATTGAGTCCAAGGTTATATGCTCCAAGGCCTTCAGATTCTGTAGCTGGTTAGTTGCGTTTTAATAGTGCCCTTTTGTTTGAATGACTAAACATTGGTTTAAAAATTTGTTTTGGAATAACTGATTGGCTGTAGGAAAGAACAATGGTCCATCCTCAAGTAGTGTTCCACGGAGCCATCAAATTTTTTGTTGTGCATTTAATGCTAATGGAACTGTCTTTGTTACTGGTAGCTCTGACACTCTTGCCAGGGTATGTTATACATATTTGCTCTTGGTTATCTTGTAACTGTTTTCTGCTTACTCTTTATCCTGTTTCAACTTTCCACAAAAGTAAATGTAAATGTTTTGCACAATCTCTAGTTCTTTACTGCATTAGTTTTCAGAGTGGCATTCAGTTATAGATGTAAACCTTTTTATATTAAGAACCATATGCTTGCAGGTGTGGAATGCTTGTAAACCAAATGCAGAAGACTCAGACCAACCAAATCATGAGATAGATGTGTTATCTGGCCATGAGAATGATGTCAATTATGTGCAATTTAGGTTAGTTTGGCATGGTATGTTGCCAATTATCATTAACAAACTTTTGCTTGCTGATATATATGTTACTCCATATATTGCAGTGGATGTGCTGTAGCATCTAAATTTACTACGTCTGACACCTCAAAGGAAGAGAATATTCCAAAGTTTAGGAATTCCTGGTGCGTTTCTTTGTTTCTCTGTCTGTTTTCTTTTTTTAGGGCTTGGGAGGTAGGGAGTTAAAATTGCATGTTATATCGTGTATCCATCTTTTCAATTTAGGGTTCTTCTTTCAGCTTCCTATTTTAATATTGCATTTTAGGTTTAATATGATTGCTCTGGTTTAATTTAAGCTATCTAAGAAATATATGCATTGTCTTTACGTTTCCAGGTTCACTCACGACAACATAGTTACCTGTTCTCGTGATGGCAGTGCAATTATTTGGGTTCCCAGATCACGTAGATCATATGTAAGCTCTCATCAATGAAGACTTCTGACTTTTTTCTTTTTTTTGCAGCCCGCTTTTTTTTGTTTTTTTTTTTCTTCTCTAGAAGCTTTTGTTGCGAGACAGCAAGTGCCATATTTGCTGATAAACTATTGCTCATTCTAAAACCTTAAACTGTTAGGAAATGTATTTAATCATTTAACCATTATTCTAACAATTCCCTTCCCAACTGTGAAGTTCAATTTGATAATTTGACTTTTTGTAAAAGATTTTCCTTATTTGATTTTTAGATAGAAATTTGTATTTATATTATCTTTTTCCAGGGGAAAGCTGGCCGTTGGACAAGAGCTTATCATCTCAAAGTGCCACCTCCACCAATGCCTCCTCAACCTCCACGAGGGGGTCCTCGTCAGAGAATGCTTCCAACTCCTCGTGGTGTTAATATGATTGTTTGGAGCCTAGACAATCGCTTTGTCCTTGCTGCTATCATGGGTAACTTGCTTGTTGTTTTTACTTTAATTCTCTTAATGTTTGGGGATGTGTTGCTGACACTTTCTTGAATGGGTGATTATTTTTAATCAACTGAAAATGAGTCCATTGACTATAGATTCCCCAATTGGTTTGTATCGGATAGTTCAGGAAAAAGGTGCATTATCATGCTAATTGCGATGTCTTCAATTTCTAGGCTGCTTGTGCTTTGGAGTTAGATGATGTCCAAATTAGCATGGTCATGCACTTTAAGAAAATGGGAGCAACTGTCCCCTTATGGCCATTGGACTGGGGGAATTTAATTGCCCCTTGAATTACCCGAGGTGCACAAAAAAAGAGAATGGAAATTCGATGTTCACCATTGGGTTTCTTCTTCTTCTTCTTCATTCCCATTCCTTAAATTCTAGAGCATTCCCATTTTAATTTTTCAAACACTAGAGCGTTCCTTTTATTTGGATGGGTCATTATTGGTTATTTAATTGTGGATTCCTCTTAAACAATAGTTTACCCCATTCCTTGCCCTCAAAATTATTAGAGTTGTTGGGGACTAGTCTCTCACTTTTAGTGTTCTAGGAGAGAGTTTAAGTCCACAATGTGTCACTCTTTTATGAAGGTTATCTAATTTTATGAATGATATCATTCAATGGGTTAGCAGGTTTACCTGCTTGATCTGTAAAGGGGTGGCTATGGCAATTTGAGGAGTAGTAAATTCTGAGTTTAGTGTATGGTGTGGGGATTAGCATGCCCATGTTTATGGACCTTCTGTGCACCTTCAAAAGGGTGAGTCAAGTTCATGGCTGTGTCAACTTTGAGGATTAGGCTCTTGGGTGATTAGTCATCTCAATTTTCTGAGCCTCTTGGTATTGGAGGAGTCAGATATGGTGGGTGATAGATGCCAGATAGTTGGGTGTCATTCTCTGTTTGATTTTCTAATCTTAAATGTGGGGACTTATGGGACAGTCTGATGTTATTGGAAGCCACCACTTCCATTTAAGGTTCTTTGCTATATTTAATTGTAATTGTAATTGTTATTCTTTTTCTTCTTCTTTTCCCCTATTTATGTATAGCATTTTTAGACTGTTCATGTGCAGCATGTGTGCACGTGTTTTATGAAATTTCAAAATTTTATGTTTGACTACTTTTTATTAACTAGGAGTAAGCGGCATTATGCTCTCTTGTTTTTCTTGTTTCATAAGTTGTGATTTTTAACCATAGGATATTATTTTTGTGATGCAGATTGCAGAATATGTGTTTGGAATGCTGCTGATGGTAGCTTAGTACATTCTTTGACAGGTCATACTGAATCTGTAAGTGGTTTAATCTTTTGGTAATGGGACTTTTTTCCTTGATTCTTGTTATTTGATCATTTAATTTTTGATATATGGAATAAGTGCCCTATGTGCTACTGTTTTTTCCCTAGTTTTTAACGATCACAGATGTTTATTAAGTTCTCCTTTTGCCTAGTGCTTGTTAATGTTATAGCTTCTCGTCAACATTGGTATTTGCTTAGCAATAATAATGGTTTAGTTTTTTCTTCTGTTAAATCCTTTTAAATCCTTATAACCAGATTTCCTTCCCAATGTTATTAGATTACTATGTTTCAAACGTAAATCATCTTGTATCATTAATGCATATGATGGAAATCGAATGTTAAGAATGGGGAACGAGGAGGAAGTAGGACTTCTCTTACCATTATTGCCAGTGAGTGACCCAACTTTTTATGATCGCATATTGTTTCTGGTCACCAGTCTCTTATGCTGGTCCTTAACTTATGCAAATGTTGTCTGCTCAACATCCTGTTATAGTCGTTTTTCTGTATTGTGGACTGTCCTATTGTTGAATCAGTTTTGTGTCACTACTTCAGAAGCATTTGTCTGTCCAAGCCTTTCAGCTTCTCTGCGAGGTTACATTAATGCACTTCTAATAACTTCGTTAGAACATAATTAAACGATTTTTTATTTTTTTAGCAGTAAACATAAATAAATGACTAAATTCAACACCCATCAACTTAGGTTTTTGGGGCAAATGGTAATTTATCATGGTACCAGGGATAGGTTTATGTGTTCAAGTCCTAGTTCATCTCCCCACAGTGAAGTGAAGTTCCTAGTCCACATGTTGGGTGCCCATCATTGAATGGCTGAACAGTTTCATGCAGATGGCCTATGTATGAGGGGCCACATGTGAGGGGGAGTGTTAGAACAAATAAGTAAGATACACTTGTTCTCTTTAAGCTTAAAATCTTTAGATTTATTAGCTAATTGGTATCAATGCCAAATTACATCGACATGGATGCCTAACCCAATGAGGGGCCACAGCTCACATGTTCCAAAATGGATGGTCAATGTATGAGAGGCCATAAGTGGGTGGTAGAGTTAGAACTTTATCTGACTATTATTTGCCCAGCGCCATTTACATAGCCTCCAAGTTGGGGGGCCTATTGTAATCCGATGATCTTTCATAACCAACAAGCTTCCAATTGCCTGCAGTCATTGGTCACCATCATCTCTTGATGGCTTATGCCACTGCTTTTTCTGTTTAAGGATGTGTTAAGATGGATTGTCTGTTATTTATGAAACATACCATATGATACAGAGATATTCTGACTACCAACTTGTCTTTTTATAGACATATGTTCTGGATGTTCATCCCTTCAACCCACGGATAGCTATGAGCTCTGGTTATGATGGAAAAACCATAGTGTGGGATGTGAGTTTCTGGTTTCTTTGATCACCTTGAACTTTCTTATAATTTTCTATTTTTCTGAACACTCATATTTTGTGATTATAGATATGGGAAGGTACACCTATCCGGATATATGATATTTCACGTTTCAAGCTGGTAGATGGGAAGTTTTCACCGTAAGTGCATGATAAATGTGTGCTTACTATGAATTATTACTTTAATTGGCATTTCAGTTTGGTTCAGCACTTGGTAAAATCAAATTTGAAAGGAATTATATTATTTTCTGTTAATGCTTCCCTTGATATTTTGCATTCTGGACTATCAAAAATGCTCATAACTTTTGTAGTCTTTACTCTTGCTGTAGAGATCCCTGTTGCCATTTATGATATTGGCTTATAAATTAGGGGCTGTTTATCAGTTGGCATTTCTTCCAAAATCTAAAGCTCTGACACACTACTTCATGACATTCCCCCCCCCTCTTTTGTGAGGGTTTCTGCCTAAGAAGGATATTCTTAAGATTTCCTACAGTGGTTTCAAATTTTGAACCTTTTTTAAATCCACCCTCAATACTTTTATTTGTTTAGAATCCATGCTTTGTCTCTATAAAATGATAGTTGTAATGATATTTAATCTAGAAAAGTTTTACTGGAGTCTTATGTTAGTTTAAGCAATTTTGAGCTTCAACTTTTCTATGTTTTTCACTTAGATGAATTTTTTGTTAAAAGTTCAGTCAGAACTTGGCTGATGTCATGTCTAATTGCCTAACTATTTGACCTTGGAATTTTGAGAAACTACTGAACTATGGTGCATGTGTGTTTGAAAATGTGCCCTAAATAGACCTTGTAGCGATTCTTCACTGCCAATTTAAAGTGTTCTGGCCTTTAAGTTTGTTTGTGACCTCTCAGACTGATTTTATTTAAAGAGAATGGTTGAACATGGAAGGAGGCATGATAAATGATAACCATGATTGGTAAAACAGCTAATGGCATCATAGTTTTATTTGGGATTTACTGCTGTGGGAAATAACATTCAGCTTATGGCTTGCTTGTGATAGATTATGACATAGGACAGAAAGGTCCAATATGTAACTAATTTAGAACATCACATATATGTAGAATATTGCTGCCTAGATATTGTTATGTTATGGACTGAAGTTGTGGATGTATGGGTTTTAATGGGTTGATAGTAGAATTTTTGGGGTTACAGATCGAATATGGGAAAGGCCCCATTCTGATGGCTCTGTTGTGTTGTGAGAAATGAGTTTGCAGGAAAATATCAATTTGGGGGTGCTAGGTGAGTTAAAGGCACTGAAAATATGTGTGAGATTTGAGTGGGTATGGAGGATTAGCTGAATTGGAGACTTACCAAAAGTGGGTGTTTTTAGTGCCTGGTCATTTGTTGAGGCATTGAGAGGTGTTGCCTCCTCAGACTTTCCTTGGAATCAAGTTTGGAGGGTAAAAGTTCCATTGAAGGTAGCTTTTTTTATGTGGACTGTGGGTTGGGGGAATATTCTTACTTTGGATGACCTTTCCAAAAGAGGTATGGTCTTGGTGAACTGGTGTGTCGTGTAAATGTAGTATTAAAACTTTGGATCATTTGCTATTGCATTGCCTCATGGCTGTGGAATCATGGAATTTCATCTTTGTTGCATTAGGCGTTAAGTGGGTTATGCCTAAGACGGTGTAATGAGTTCTTCAGGGTTAGCATTGGAAATTCAAGATCTTTAGAAATAGAGTTTGGAATGCAGTCCCTTTCTGTTTAAAGTGGAGCTTATGGAGGGAGAGCAATAATGTGTGGAATGCAGTCTCTTCTTGTTTAATGTGAGCTTATGAATGCAGCCCCTTTGGGAATAGAGACTCAGATCTCAGTTTGTTGGGTGCTTATTTTATTGGATATCTTTGGATGAGAGTATGCCTCCATCGATTTATGATTTCGTTGATTCATTACAATTTTATATGATCTAATGGATTCTTTGGATATAAATCCAGTATAGTCCATTGTTCCCTTTGTATTTTTCTTTTTTGGTTTAATAAAATTTCTTATTACCCATTAGAAAATATTTAGTTTTGAGATTCCCAATGTTGTAGAGAAAGTAGTATTATTTGATCTAAATGAAGGCAAGAAACGACAGATGAGGGGCTGCTCCAGGGGCTGTGATTCTGTGAATGGTAGCCTGTGGCACTAGTTGAATATTGACAGAGGAAGGTATTGGAGTTATCAGAGTTGAAGTTGGAAGAGTAATGTAAGTGTAGGTATCCAGTTGGGGACACAGAGTCTTTCAGAGTTTAATTAGTGGCAAAGATTAGGATTAAACTAAAAAGAAGACTTAGATAGGCACTAGAGAAAATATATTAGTATTGGAGTTATCAAAGTTGAAGTTGGAAGAGTAATGTAAGTGTAGGTATCCAGTTGGGGAAACAGGGTCTTTTAGAGTTTAATTAGTGGCAAAGATTAGGATTAAACTAAAAAGAAGACTTAGATAGGCACTAGAGAAAGTATATATATGTGTGTGAGTGTGCGCGCGCGCGTGTGTACAATATTCCATTTTGGGTTCTTAGTGTAGGAAATTAGAATAAATAATTACGTAACTTATGTGCACATGGGCTTTTATTTATGCTTTTAGTTAGGCCTTTTATTGCTTTCTCTTATTTTGTAACCCTATTTAGTGAATATAAATATACATGACAATCCCTCTTTAGAGGTATGTTCAGTTTTACACAATTTGAATTTCTTCTTGGTATCAGAGCCAGCCAGGTTTGCCCCCGGTTTGTTGGGTGGCCCCCTGTTTAGTTCTGGCGAGTTTCCAGCATTGGGGGGGAGTGTTGTCAAGTCCCACATTGCTGGGGTGCCCCTGGGTTGTGCACTTTATAAGTCATGGGCAGTAGATGACTAATTCCTTGCCTTGATTGTTTTCACGTCAAATCACTCTTAGTTTTTTGTGGTAAAAAGAAGATATATTCTAAATCATAATATAAAGAACATGATTCAGCAAAGAAAATAAGAAATATATTTTGGGAGTGCTTAGTATCTATATGATAGCTATGGCTGTTTCTTATTATGTATAGTATGTTTTTGATAGGAAAAAAAAATTATGTAACCATGTAAATTTTAAACATATTTTAATTAAATTAAAGCCCAATCCCAACTAAAGTGGAGTTGGGAAAACCAAACTAAACTTCTTCTTTTGTAACATAAATTTGGACAAGATCCATTTTTCATCACATCTATGGGATTCCTTGGTTCGGCACATAGAAGCAATGTCACTCGATCATCATCAAACTGACTGCAATCTTGGAAACATGCATTTTATAATTGTGTGTGATCTAATATTATGTATGGTTGTAGATAGGGCAGAATGACAATAATTTTTCTTGCCAGCCCCTAGTGGTTCGGTTAAGGGATTTCCCTGTTGATGCAGTGCTTGCAACTCAAAAAGAATTCAACCCAGAAATAAGTTATTGAATTATTATTTTGTATAGTAGGGGCCTTGATTAAAATGAATTCTGATGTTACATTCTTCTTATTTGGTTAGACATTTTTTTTACTTTATATTCTACAATTTTGCCGAGATGAAAACTGTTGCAACACTTCTTTTTTGGAAATGTGTTCTGATCTTAATATTGCTAGATATGCATTTTTATTTTATTTTCTTGTAAATCCATTGATGAATTTTCTTTTCAATTAAACTTTTCTCTTTTGCAAGGGATGGGACATCAATTATACTCTCGGATGATGTTGGTCAACTGTATATATTAAACACAGGCCAAGGCGAGTCTCAAATGGATGCCAAATATGATCAGGTAGAAATGAATTGTGTTACCAACATCTCCCCTCCCCCCCCCCCCCCCCCCCCCCCCCCCCAAAAAAAAAAAAAAAAAAGGTGCCACCCTTCTTAAAAAAGGAAGAAAAGAAATTTGCAGCTCTTTGTGATGCTTGTTTTGTGTGCTCTTGTTTAACAGTTCTTCCTTGGTGATTATCGACCCCTTATTTATGATACCCATGGAAATGCACTTGACCAGGTTAGTTGTTTATTGGCAACTTTTGTCATTGGTGATTTTCCGTATAGGCAATTTAGTCTGTACTTGACATGCAGCATTCTATTGCTTAGGCAAAAAAAAATTGACATGCCAAAATTGTGATATATTTCTTTAGGAAATGACATATCATGGGTTTATGGTTGATGTATGTTGATTTTGAGCAGTTTTCCTACTACAATGGACTTCTTGAATTAAATTCAAATTTTGTTTCTACATGCACTTGAAAGAAATTTTGTGTGTGTCAGTGGGAGAGAGAGAGGGGGGAGGGAGGGTTGTGACTCAGGTTTGACACTTTGGTGTTAGTGACATCTTTTTCCTTGATGTATGTATTAGGAAACCTACCATAACTTACAAATATAGAATTCAAACACTTAGACTTTGATACATTTTGTTCTTACTATCCCTTAATTCTAAAAAATGACACATTTGATTCAGGAAACTCAGCTTCCACCATACCGACGGAATATGGAGGATCTCCTTTGTGGCTCAGGTTCACTCAACTCTAAGCGCTGACTTTAATATGCATTTTTTATGGAATAATTTTCGGTGACAATTACAGTATCTCAAGTACTTGTTATGTGGTTGAAACGCTAGACATGGTGCCATACCCAGAACCGTATCAGACTGCATACCAGCAAAGACGGTTAGGAGCTCTTGGTAAAGAATGGCATGCTCCTTCTTTGAGACTTGCTGTTGGGCCTGATTTCAGTGTAGATCCGGACTACCAAATGCTGCCTTTGGCAGACTTGGATTTATTGACTGAACCACTGCCGGAGTTTGTAGATGCCATGGATTGGGAACCAGAAAATGAAGTGCAAAGTGATGATAATGATTCAGAATACAATGTGACCGAAGATTATTCTACTGGAGGGGAGCAAGGAAGTTTAGGTTCGATTTCCTCAGGTGATCCAGAGTGCAGTGCAGAAGACAGTGAGGCAGACACTCAAATCGATGGCCTTCGTCGATCAAAGAGGAAAAAACAGAAGGCAGAAGTAAGTTTCCTTCTTTAAAAGGTAGAAGTTTTACTTCAGACTTTTGTTAGCATTTGCTTGAATTGATTTCCCCCTCTTTCAGGTTGAGATCATGACTTCTTCTGGGAGGCGTGTTAAACGGAGGAATCTGGATGAGTGTGATGACAATCCACACAGATGTAACCGAACTAGGAAATCAAGAAATGGCCGAAAAGCTTCAAAGAGGAAATCCACATCAAAGTCTTTGAGACCTCGAAGGGCTGCTGCACGCAATGCACTTAATCTGTTTTCAAAAATCTCAGGAACTTCTACAGATGGTGAAGATGAAGATGGCTCTGAAGATAATTTGTCAGAAAGTGAATCTACACTACAAGATTCGATCATTGAGAGTGATGAATCTGATAGATCTTTGCAAAATGAGCAAAGCAAGCATTCAAAAGGAAAAGAAATATCCCTAGATGACTCTGAGGATCTTGTTGAACCTGATGAACTTCCTGAATCTCATTACAATGGTGGAAACAGGAACAGATTCCTCGTCAAATTTTCAATTTCGGATTCAAATAACCTTGTACTTCCAGGGAGCACATCACATAAAAGCAATTACCTGGCTGATTTGGTGGGATCATCATCTAGAGCTTCTCAGGAGGCCTTTGAAGAAAACGGGAACCATACAAGCTCTCAGGATCCAGGGCACTGTTCTGGTGATGCAAACTGCAGTACTATAGAAAGAAAAGGGAGAGGGAGATTAGACAAGGTTGAAGATCCTTTAGACCTGTCTGAAAGTTACAATAATGGCCACTTTAGATGGGGAGGGGTCAAGGCTCGTACATCTAAGCGTCTTAGATTTGGGGAAGCAATGTCATCAGATGCATATCCCAGATCTCATGTATATCTGGCTGGTCATGATGAAAAAGAGAATAATGTTGAAGGGTACATGAAATCTCAACAGGATAGTGTTATGATATCCCCTCATTTAGAAATCCAAAATTATGGGGACAATATGGACAGGATGGCACTAACAAATGGTAAAAATATTGGTGATAGTACCTCTGAGGATTTTAAAGGTGAGTCACCAAAATCTGTTCATGTGGTTGCTCAGGATACTGTCATCTCCTCTTTGCAGTACAGGAATGCGACTGATCAGCACCCTGAACAAAATGAGAGAGTTACTACACCTATCTCAACAAAGTTCAGGATAAAATCTACTAGGATTTTAAGGGATCCTGAAAGCCCTTCCAAGCAGGAAATGATATTTTCAGTGGAAAATCAGAATAATGGTTGGCACAAAAGCCCTTCAAACAAGGAACAGGATCCAGTTGCGCCTGATGGTGAAGGGACAAGTAGAGTTTATGCAGATCATGGAGATGAATCGGACTATCAGATTGATAAAAATCCATTTTCCCTGGCACATGATTCACAGGAGTTGCATTTGAATACAAATAAAAGGTACACTGCTGTTTACAAGAGGTCGAAGTCACACAGGAGTAGGGCTAATTTAGAAGTTGATAGTGGTGGTGGGGGGGAAAGCACTTCAAATGCAAGCACCAATAGTCTAATTGCAGGACTGGACTCTCAAGAAGGCTCTATTGATGGGGCTCATAGGACAAGGTCCATGGGACTGAAGGAATCTACACGTGATTCAGATGTTGCCAGTGATAGTCTCAAGTTAGGGCAAGGAGATGAATCTGGGTATTCATTTAGAAGTACCCATAATAGTTCCACACACAGATGTCAACCCCCTACTGAAAATTGGGGATCAAGTGCAAGGATGACAGTTGGGCAGAGGTCTACTAGAAACAGGAGGGCCAGTATTCATGTTCGTGACAGAATTCCAATAGATAGAAGGAAGTCATATCAATCAGCTAGAAAGAGATCATGGTTAATGTTGTCGACACATGAGGAGGGTTCCCGATATATTCCCCAGCAAGGGGATGAAGTTGTATATTTGAGACAGGTTAGTTGTTAAGAGATGCATATGATTTATTGTTGCTGATATTTATCGTTGTTTGTTTTTTTTTTTTTTTTTTTTTTTTTTGGGGGGTGGGAAGGGGGGGTTTGGTGCTTTAGGGTCAATTGTCTCAATTATTTACCTATAAACCTCTATTTTTTTCAGGGGCATCAGGAGTATATTAATTATGTTAATTTAAGAGAAGTGGGCCCTTGGACATCAATAAAGGGCAACGTAAGAGCTTGCGAATTTTGTAAAGTTGAAGGCCTTGAGTATTCCTCACTTGCAGGGTCTGGGGATAGCTGCTGTAAAATGACACTTCAATTTGTAGATCCAACTTCCAGTGTGTACCAACAATCTTTCAAATTGACTCTGCCTGAAGTGAATGGCTTCCCGGACTTCCTTGTTGAAAGAACTCGGTTTGATGCTGCTATGCACAAAAATTGGGCATTTAGAGATAAGTGCAGAGTATGGTGGAGAAATGAAGGTGAAGAAGATGGTAGTTGGTGGGATGGTCGGGTAGTGTCCGTGCAGGCCAAATCAGGTGATTTTCCTGACAGTCCATGGGAGAGGTACACTATTCAGTACAAGAGTGATCCCAGAGAAAGGCATAATCATAGTCCTTGGGAGCTTTTTGATACAGTTACTCAATGGGAGCAGCCTCATATTGATGATGAGATCAGAAATAAGCTGCTGTCTGCTTTTGCCAAGTTAGAGCAGTCAGGCGACAAACCCCAGGTTTATAGGCATAGAACTTTCTTCATACTGATTTGTTATGGATTTCCATAATTCCTAATTTGTTGTGAACATTTCAGGATCGTTATGGAGTTCAAAAATTGAACAATGTTTCAGACAAGTCATTTTTTACAAACAGGTATATATTTGTTTATCCTTATGGAACTCGTTCTGTGTGTTGCTAATATGTATGGGTGAGTACATGCTGTTACATACACTTATCCTTCTATACTGGTATTTAATGATAACCTTCATTTCTCTCGAGTTAAAGATGGGAATTTGAAATGGTATTTGGATTTATGAAATCTTCACAGGTTTCCTGTTGCGTTGTCTCTCGAAGTGATCCAGGCAAGATTAGAGAATAGCTACTATAGAAGTTTGGAGGCATTGAAGCATGATGCCAAAGTCATGCTGTCAAATGCTGAATCTTACTTTGCAAAGGATTTGGAAATGTTAGACAGAGTAAAACGCCTTTCAGACTGGTTCACACGGACATTATCATCTTTGTAGCTCCTTGTAGAGTTTAGGATATAGTAACGAGGTGGGGAAGCCCCTATCTGGGATTTCTCCCCCTTCTTTTTGTAGATATAAAATTGTTTTGTAAGTATTGAGAGGTTTTTTCATTTTACCTTTAGATCCAATTTTGGGAATTGGTTAGTCTTTTGGGAATTCTTTTTAGCGGGAGATAAATGTCTCGGGGAAATTAGCCAGTTGCTGTGGAATTTTTCCACCAGAACATTCATTCATGTATAGACAGACACTTGATACCATCATTAATAACAACGAAGGCAAAGAAGAAATGTTATTACATTCTGTCTCCATTTTTCTTCTCTCTGTGTTTTGTCCATTAGAGGCCTGGTTGTGCATACTATAAAACTGAATATATTCTTTTCCCAACATTTTACTATTTTTATCACCTCGTTTAGTTTGAATACTCTTTTGTCTTCTGCCTTTGTTAGTTTGTTTTGTGATTAAAACGATCTCATACATGTATTCAAACAACAATTGTGAATCATCACAGCAGTTATGGAAACAAAATTATGTAAATAGTTGTCTCTAGACTTATTGTTCAAAGTTTCAAACAATATTCATTTTCAATGCCAAACACGATATTTTCATTCAGAATCTCAACTTTCTTTCTAATCTTCCACGGCAACTTGAGGGACCTCGCCTGAGAGATTCGAAACATATGCCTTGTGCCAAGAGTCCCCTGGCCTAATCTAACTTTTACCATTTCATAGAATTTACAGAGCACCAGTTCAATTGCAATTCTTGACCTAAATACTATGTCTTTAACGACACAATTTTAAGAATAACTTTATCTTTCCTCGAGACTCATGAACCAGAATTCACAAGTCTGGAATGTCATTCTGCCTCCAAGGCTTTGAAAACTAATATCAAAATTCTGATGATCAGACCTGTGCTCAAGCAGGAAATGGGTGTAGCCATAAGAATTGAGACACCCTGTCTTTGCTGAAAATTAATTACACTAGATCAAAACTATCAGAGCAGAAATTTAGTGACGCAAAAACATTGGAAACTTCCACGGCACCTAAGGTTACAGTTTTTGAAAATTCACAGCCTGCTATGACGTGTGTTACCAAATAGTGAAAATTGTGCAACTAGACTGCTAATGCTTTGGCTTCTCAACCACGATCCAAAAGGATGTGATATTATGATACAGGTTCTCAGTTGTTAAAGTGTGAAGCAAATGCTAACTCCAAAAGAAAAAAGAAAACCTTAGCATGAATGTCCATGGTTCAGTAATGAAAGCCTTCTAAACTCCATATGACATACTATCATCACAGAAAACTACTACTATTTCCATGGTAGTGAAGATCAGCATGTAAGATTGCATCAAGACTTAGTTTCATTCTCAATCTCTCCACCGATGGCCACAGTTTGGATTGCAGCAGACGAAAAAGAGCGTCATACCCTCCTCCCCTCTAGCAGTCGCCTGCATATATTTTCGAAGAAGAAATTAAAAAGAAAAAAAAATTATTAAGTTGGAACATGTGAGAATTACACATCATAAACTTAATTAAGTGATTGCCATTTTTCTAATACAGGAGAGCATATGATTGCCTAGCACAAAATAAAGATTGAAAAATGAAACTGGAGCCCTTTGCCAACTGCTTGAACTTGGAGCAGATTTGCACAATAATACTTTAAAGAACCCAATTTGACTTTGTGGTAGACAATATGAGCATAAAGTTCAAAAGTTTTTTTTGATAAATGATGGTATCATTTCTTCCTTTGCCTTGCAATGGTGAGAACGAACTTAAACAGACATGCACCAAGAAAAGTAATGCTAGAAAAAGCTGAGTTGAGCCAATTCCAGCCAAGCAGAACCGTAGGTGTGAAAAATTAGAGTGTTCAAGCTTGTCTAGAGTTCAAGTGAAACTCAGCCTATCAACAATGAATTTATCTCAAAAGCAATTAAATAAGGCTCGGGATGGTTTAGTCAATTTAAATTATATATTTTGTTAAAACAATAAACCAATTCCAAATAGGAGATAAAAATAAGTAGTCAATAATCCTTAAATATATATATTTATATTAAAAATTTGAATATGACACATGTAAAAACTTGGGACAAAACTATGAGAGATTTGGAAAAATTGCCCCATAACAAAATTTAATTGCAAAGCAGTTCTGTAAGATTTATAACTGTAATGAATATGAAACATGCAAAAATCCCATGTTAATTCTAACATCTAGCACAATCCAGTGTTACAAAAGTTAGGTTGGAATGTTGAAACATACAAACATAAAGACAAAGAACATAAAAGCACACATTATTTGAAGTATCTCCTTCAAAGAAACACCCTAAGGAGAATGGAAAGGAATGTGAAACTAAATGGAGGTGATGATGACATCCCATGCTAGAAGCTTAGCTCTTTCTATTTTGTTAGCCTCCAGTACTATGCAATGACAGAGGAAGCTCATCTTCTATTTGTTTTATTTTATTTTATTTTTTAATAATCGATAGTTGGGAGAGGGGGGGGATTTGAACCATGGTGCTCCTCTTAAATACCAGTCAATGCCAGAGAAAGCTGAGCTTCTATAACTAAACAGATATCAGTAAATTCACATTGTTTGTTCACAGTAAGCACTCCAAATATTGAACTTAACCATTTAAATCGTCAACCCCTTGCTTTAATAGTCTTTAGTGTTGCACCAAAAAAAAAGTTGTGAAAAACAGATCTCAGCAATTCTTTTGTAAGTACCAAGCAATATTTTTTGATCAACTAGCAGCAATATCCAAAGCAATTTAAATCGAACAGGAACTTAACCTGGAAGAAGACAGCTTCTCCATGGTTGCATTGAGTACAACGAACAGCTTTAGTGCGAGGAAGAGTTGGGTCTGCAGCCACATCCTGTAAAACCTGAGTGCGCTCTCCAACAGAGTGATGTACCTCATTTCTATAGACACAGTTGTCATCAGCAATCTCCTGCACAGTGTTGGAAAATAATAAACATTTAAAAAGGCGAAGAAAAAATAAATTAAAAAAAAAAAGAAAAAAAAAAGTAGACCCTATAATAAAGGTAAAATCAGTCTATGCAAACTGAATCCCGCTCTTGCCAAAAGATTTCACTATTAATGAACCAAAATGTACAATTTTTTAAACGACATGCAACCACAAGATATTTTCTTTTTTTGAAAGGGAAGTTACACACGCACCCGATGGGTCTTGAACCCATGACGTCACTTACAAGGGGAAGAGGTATCAGTTGAGCAAGAGCTCATTGGAAACCACATTATATTTTCAATCCTCAACTATTATGTTTACACTATCTATCAAAAAAAAAAAACTATTATGTTTACACTACGTTAAACATCTCAAATTAGTCAAGTGGTAGAGTACAGAATGAAGGAGTGCTCAAAAGCTCTACATTATGTAGCCAATCGAATTGAGAAGTTACAAAGAAATTTCCTTTGGGGCGGTATGGGAGATGAGTTCAAACACCATTTGGTGGGTTGGGAAACGGTGCACTCTCTTATCGCTTATAGCTGCTTGGGGGTAAGGAAGATTGTCAGTCTTAATCAAGCTCTCCTGAGGAAATGGTTGTGGTGGTTTGGGTTGGAGGAGTCTCATTTATGGAAGCATGTGCTACTAGTGAAGTATGGGGTGGATCGAGGAGGGTGGTGTACAAATTGGATCCGAGGGTCTCACAGACGTGGTTTTTGGAGAAGCATTATGATGGGCTAGGAAGGATTTGCACAGCATTTTCCCTGATCTATTTGAGTGTGCTTCTAATCGGAATGGCACTATTGATGGTTAAATAATTAAATCCACATTTTTTTAACAACTTAAGCTTTTAAGACAATTGGTAATTTATCAACCTGTATATAAAAATAAAACATAAATTCTTAATATGGCAATCAAATTTATAATTTCTCTTAAATATAGCAAGAATAACATTAGATTTTTTAGCCCTAATCACCCAAAAAAACAAAAAACAAAGGATAATTATACCAACCTACCTTGAGGTATAAGAAATGACAGTGCCTCCCAAAGTTTCGCAAAAATGACAGCCTCCCTCCCTAAGGTTTGTTAATCAAATCTCTATTTTGTCCTTGAGTTACCCTATTTTGGTGGACTAACTTAATATTCCTAACGCAGTGTATAAGAGCAAATAAATGAAAAAGAAACCCTAACCCTAATTTTTTTTGTAAAAAAAGAGAGAGAGAGAGAGAGAGAGAGAGGACCTGGTGATCGCAATTGCGGCACGCGTAGAGAAGACGCTTCTCCTCCTTATCTTCCTTAGGGTAGAGAATGTTGTTGCTGAAATATTATTTTTAACAAATTAATTTTAATTTTGTCAAAATAAAACTCAAAAAAAAAAAGAAAAAAGAGAGAGAATGAGAAACAAATGCTGTGAATGTATGTATGCATGACTGTATTTATGGACGATGGTGATACTAACCATTCGCGGCAAAATTTCATGGTACTCATCTTGGAAGCTAAAGGGGCTAAGAGCGAGAGAGAGAGAGATGGGGTTTGAGGTGACGGAGAAATGTGTTTTGGGGTTTTCTTTTCTTTGGCTTCGGCGGGTTCTCTGCTTCTCTCTCTGCTGTTCTTTTTTTCGCTCGATGTTTCTAGTTATGGGCACACAGCACATTAATATATTACAAAATTATACTGATTTTTTTTTTTTTTTTTTTGGCTGGATAAAAATTATAGTGATTTTAATGAGCAATACTAAATATTCAAATATTTCATATTTGTTTAGGTTTACTACAATCATCCCTCCTAAATTATATATCAATAAGTTTAGAAGCATACAAAATTTCATAAAAAAAAATATTTACAAGTCAAGTTGTGATATCTTAATTAGATGTTTGTAATATTCACACAAATGTTTAAGTTAATGTCAAAATTAACCGTTTAGTATATAATTATCCATCTTAAACTATGAGAGTATTTGCTACTTAGGCTTTGCGATCAACATCTTAATTTGATGTTAGTTTGCAATGCCTACGAGAGATAGATTTAGATTTGTATTTTCTTGTAAATTGACAAGCGAGGGTGGGAGAGGAGACGATGCTAGACCACAGGCTACAATTCATTACCCCTACAAATTTCGTAGTTAAATATTATAGACAAAAATACATATATTACGGTAGACCTTAGACGGAGGGCAAGTCCAATGGATAAGAAAATGACTAGTTTGTGTACCCAAAACAGCAAGGCAATAAGCACATTTATTGACAAGAGGTGCCATAATCTAGCGAGTATGCTCTTGCAATCAGAAATCAACCCATTCAAAGACGAAGATATAATGGTAGAAGATGTGAGAAGTTTAAATACCTAACTTATTTTCAGCTTTGGATTAGAATTTGACTTGAATAATGATGACATGGTACATCACAGCTTATGTGGTGCAAATGTCAAATTACAAATCGTAAACAAATTCCATTAGAGCTCACTAGAAATGGGGCTCACTTCATTTTGGCTAGTGGAGTTGTACGCAAATAGGATGGGCATGGGAAGCCTTGTGGTTTAAAACACCACAAGTTCTAGTAGGCACAACTCTTTAAGACCCAGCCAAGATGTACTTGAAAATTATGCCTGGCTTGACCCTATTTGACTGTTACATAAAACAATCATCATTGCCCTTTCTAAATTTATCACGTGGGTAAAGAAAAGAGAGCAATGCTCATTGCTATGGAATGGTGTAGACTGTAAGAACTACATAAAGATGAGAATATATAAGAGGAAAGAAAGCTAAGCATTCAAGACAGAACCTTTATATATATATACACTCATTTTGAAGGGATGCTTCTGATCTAGACTCTTTCTGCAAATACCAAAGCTTAGTGCAAAAGGAGAGGGATCCAGAGAAGTCAGTATAAAATTGATATAGATGTTGAAGTTAGGAGATTCAATAAGATATTGGAGGGCTGTTCTATCACTTTCTAAAAAAAATGGGCAAATCTTTTAATGAGTTATCATTAATCAAAGAATAGCAAAGTCTATTGATGGCCAATGTTGGTGCTTAACTATTTTAGCATAAAGATCATAAAGAATGTACAGCTTTTAAAAATATCACATTAGGTATAACTGTTTTTACACAATATACAAAATAAGTTAATGAAAATAAACTCATCCAAACACACACTCATGCTTAATTACATCCCTACTTCCGTATTCCTTAACAATCCTCTTTACTTTCTGTCTGTGAGGGTTCTAAAGTTGGAGATATGTACTGAAACTTTTTAGTGAGGATGCCAAAGGTCATTGGACCAGCCGTTTCTTTTCACTGCTCAGCCTGACAGAAACAATGGAATTAATACTTGGATTCAATATAAAAGATACAAAGCTCAGACTGCACACCATTTTGAGTGAAGATCCACAACCATAGAACATAAGAACCTGACAAGGCCAAATATATGCAAGCACTGAAGAAGGGAATAAAGCTCTCTGCAGAGGCTTAAACAGTTCCGATGCAAAAGTAGAGACATTAATCCCGCTGAGACTAAATGCAGTTTTCTTTTCCAGGTTCTACCAAATTTATTACTTCAAAGCCCTGAAATCTAGTCATGGTCCTCAAAACTGGCAATGGTGAACTCAAATAATATAAAAATCTGATGATTTACTTGCATCAATTGACTAAGCTTATCTGACAAACTTAAAAGGCAAACTAAAAAGGTAACAAGAACAAAGTGCAACATGAAAAAGAAAATAAGGCAAATTCTGAAGTATTTTTTCATAAGACAATAGACAAAAGAAAACATCCACTAAGCTTATTTTACAAGGCCCAGCTTGCAACATGCATAAAACTTCAAGAAGCTCCACAGTTACTGATGAGAACATAATTGGAGTGGTCGAGACTCCAGGTTAACAACACACAAGTAAAATAGCAAAGAAAATATTACTCCATGCACTGATCCTGACTGTTCCACTGCCTAGCGCCTTCGGCTGTGCCTCCTGCTCTTCCTGCGGCTGCTCTTATCATCAGAATCAGACTCTGAAGCTGAGTCTGAATCAGAAGATTCAGACGATGTACTGTACCTTGTACGCCTCCCCCTCTTCTGCTTCTTTTTCTTCCTTCGCCGCCTCCTCTCCTCCTCTGAATCAGATGATGAACTATAATCTGAACTACTCTCTGAAGAAGATCCCGATCCAGTAACTGACGATGCCCCACTATCAGTCTCAAAAACTGAAGCCTCACTATCACTACCAGAATCAGAAGCTGACCGTTGCTTCCTTTTGCTTTTCTTAGAACTCTTTTCAGCCTTCTCCTCCTCCTTATCATCTGGATTATCTAAATCATAAGAGATTGACACCTTCATCCTCAACTTGGGGTTCTTAAGTTGCTGGGTCCGAGAGGGTCGTGAGATGTAAACACGTTCATTTTTGCATTCATATGTCCAATGACCACTCTGGAAACACTTTTGGCATTGTGAAGCCCCACCAGTCGTGGTAGACGTAGTAGCCTTAAGGTCTTTCCTTTCACCCAATCTCACAGCCTTTTCAGTACTGTTCAAATACATCTGCCTCTTTGCTTCCCTTTTCTCCTGCCATCTGCTAGGCCCTTCTTCCTTCTGCCCATAAGCATTGACATTTCGCGCTGCAGCTGCTGCAGCCCGTTCAGCCTGAGCACGACTAAGACCTTTAGCGGCACTCAAGGTTGCAGCCTTGATTCTTTCAGCTGCAACCTGTGCTTTCTCTTCCTTCTTACTCGACATGTTCTAAACCAGAATACACACGGTTTTTAATCTCTCAAAAAAACACTCCAAAAACCCTCCTCCTTCACCCTGCATTCAAAAATCATTTTAGTCATTCTCATTGGTTAAAACTTCACCATTTCTTGGTACTAACCCAAAATTCAATAAAACTAAAATTCCTTTGATTAATTGAATTGAATTCAAATAAAATCTGAGAAACTTATACATGTCTTCCCAATTCCCAACAAATACCACAAGAACTTATAACCAAAACACCCATTAAAAAATAATATCAGACACACTCAATCAACAGCCAGCAACACATCACAAGCTTTCCACAATTCAAAACCCAAGATAAACAGAAACTTATATATACTTCACTGTGCCTAATTCAATTACAATGCCTACAACAACCAAGCCTGAATCCCAAAATATTGGAATACAGACTAATCAGAGTTGGTAACATGTATTATTTTCTGTCATTCTATTCTATCTAAGGTGAAATATTCTTTTTTTAACACTATTAATGTTATTTTAAGTCTTCCTCTACTTTTTTTTCCCTGGACTTGAATCAACTCACTCTTATAATTCCTAATTCATTTTAAACCCAAAAATAAATAATAAAAGCACAGAAAAAAAGTACATAATTCCTAATCTGCAACCTTAATTTTCTGAACAAATCAAACGGACCAAAAGAATACCCAAAATCCCATGCATCAAATCAACTGAGAAAAAAAATAAAAACATTTTTTCATGATAAAACCCTAAGGTTTACATAAACAAACCAGTAAATCCACACACACACAAAAAAGGCTCTAGATTTCGAATCTGTTGCTCTAGACATGAGGTTTCTCCGAAACCCAAATAAATATGAAAAACCCAGAAATCGAATAGGAATCAGAGGACGAATTTTGAAGGTTAAGATGCGACACTTACCTTAGAGTAATAGTGGAGAGATCTGAGAGATCCAAAGAGACCCAGAAAACAAAGCAGAGCTGTCTATGTCCAAATCGGTATTAAAAGGTGACGCGGAGTTTTGGGCAAATCAAACTTTTTAAACGACGTGCAGCATCTTTATGCTTTCTTTACACGACACAAACCAATGTTGACCGACTCATACATACTTCAGTAAACGACCTTGTAGCACAAATGGGTTTTTTTCTTTTTTCTTTTTCAATTATAGGTATTAAAAAAAAAAAAAAAAAAACTGACATCAAACATAACATTCCTAATGAATTGGATAATTTAAAAGAAAAATAGGGAAAAAACACAAATTGAGCACACTATAACTTAACCAAAGCAATTAAATCCACAAACAAGGTGGGTTAGAGTTTACCGTTTATAAAATACGTCGAACATATTAGGAATAAGAAAGAGATTATTGTGTAACCCCTCTCTCTCTTCTCTCTCAATTTTCATCATTCAAGGTGGGTTAGAGTTTTCCTTAGTTTAAGTAGGTACTACTGCTACCTTATGAATTTGTGCCTCTATTGAGCAGGATATTATTAAGGAAGTACATCATATGCCAAATCGAACTTACTCTAAACCAAAAGTATAATTTACCCTATTAAAAACATATTTTTCCTAGTTTTTGGTTTAAAGATTTATTTCAGTACAAATAGATATAGAAACAGTGTACAAAATAATTGAAACCTCCCTCTCAATGGATCCAATTTCCATTTACATTGAACCAAGTTTTTTATTTTATTTTTTTCTTTCCCTTTTTGGTAAGTTAGCCAAGTTTGTTGACATGGA
Source organism: Fagus sylvatica (assembly GCA_907173295.1). Classification (NCBI taxonomy): domain Eukaryota; kingdom Viridiplantae; phylum Streptophyta; class Magnoliopsida; order Fagales; family Fagaceae; genus Fagus; species Fagus sylvatica. Next base: position 2,192,767 of record OU015772.1, read on the forward strand.
TTACAGGTTCACTCAGAATTGCTAAATTGGGTGATTGCGGTACCCCTTTTTCTTTTTGATAATGATTGCGGTATATTTTGCAAGTTCATATTTTATCACCTTCACGAATTTGCATTGCTGCACTATTGCTCTACCTTTGTATGACATTCGACACCATGAGAAAAGGGAAATTGGTAAATGGTAAAGATACAGACTCATGTCAGCAAATAGTATAGTATAGTGTAGCTTACCAATAAGAATGATAAATATAAGTATAGCATTTAAAGTTATATGTGGATACAGACTCAACCAAAAAAGCCATTCAAATGGTAATATAGGTTACCTATGTACTAATAGTCTAATACATTTGCATTGCTGCAAAAAAAAAAAAAAAAAACGAGTAAACTAATAGACCTCCTCCAAGTTGAAACCGAGCAAATCAAGTATTGGATGATTCAATCTCCCGTGATTATTCATTTGATTTTCAATGCCTAAAGATGGCATCATGATGACATTTAAGACACCATGAAGCTATTATTCATTTGATTTTCAATGCATAAAGATGGCATCATGATGACATTTAAGACACTATGAAGCTATCAAGATATTCCGTATCAATTTCAAGACTAGGAAATGATGAATTTTGACATTTCAAGATAAAGAAAAAAGCTTTTATAATTAAAGATAATATAAACGCAACATCGTTCGTGTTTGCTAAACAAAACACCAAGATAGGAGTCCAAGAAAGGGGCCAAATCCTTTAATTCCTGCTGATAATGATTTAAGGGAAAATACCAGTACAAGGAAATTCCTAGCAAGAACATTCTTAAGACAAAGTACCAATAATAACATATCAAAGTAAAACAGGAAGGCAACTACATTTCTTTGGTGGGCTTAAAATATCCCAGTAAGAAGATTTGCAGCAGTGGAAATCGCAGCTCCAGTGATAGCGCATTGCACAATCTGCTCATGTGAAGAGTCCTCAGATGTAAGTGCCAATGCCATCCCCGTTATTGCTCCTGCAACTGCACTGTTTTTCTGCACCAAAATAATGCGTACCAAAATTAACAAACTAACTGAATTAATCATCAGAAAGGTGCAGCTCTAGTTGTTGCGTAGTCAAAAACCGCAATCACATCAGAAACAGTTCACAGGGAATTTGAATCAGATATTATCCACGGCATTGTAAGATGACAGATATAATCATCATGAATATGAACATTACCCAATCATGAGATCCACGAGCCTCCTTTAGCCCATAAGTGAGACCTGAATACACTCCAGCAGCCAGTCCTACAGTATAAACAAACTGTTAGCTCCTCCCTTATATGTAGCAAATGTACTTGGAATCATGCACATTGCGCAACAGCACCAGAATTACCAATCAATTAAAAGAACCAGTTTGCATTAGATGGTGATTTCAAATCACCATTTTATTTCAACAGTAGTGCTAAGGATACTACAAATTTTATTACATAGAAACTAACTTGTTCTAAACACAAAACAAAGAGTTACACACAACACAAAAAAAGTAATTTATTATGTTGTTGATGTGTCACCAATCACATTCTTTGTCATATCAGTTTGTAAGCTTTTTGAAGTAAAATTGGTATAACCTTAGTATTTTTCATATTTCAAGTATAGGAAAGAAGACCTTCAATAGAATATGGATTCTTGTCAAGACTCAAAACAAGTGGACATACAATTTAAGCTTAAACTAAGAAAACTCTAGTGGATCCTGTTTACATTCAATCATTCTGATCCTGAAATATTCATTAACCCAAGAAAAAGAAAAATCATTTGAGTTTGGCCATGCAGGCTTACCCCACTGCAAAGATTCTTTCCCTGTATTCTTCACCTGAAAATCATTGTTACAAGACAAAACCAATAGATTAAAATCAAAGCAATGATCCAATAAACAATGAGCAAGTTAGCTAGACCATGCTAAATCCTTGCAAAGACAAGTAAATGCCAATGAATGAACTGCAGAAGTGGCATTTAAGCTCCAATAAATGAGTGGCAAAGCAATCATTCCTCCCAGGGCTATGACACATTTAATCGATGTCCCAACACACTAGATGGATTGACTTTAGCCACTACCATTAAAATTAGATCTAAAAAGCAAAGATGTTGATGCATATGGAGCATCGCACAATCAATTCGCACCATGCTTTGTCATGGTTCTAAATGCATGTGTACTCCAAAAACAAAAAGATGAAGAGTTCAAACTCACTATGGCTTCGAGAGATTTTTTGTTGGTTTCTCCTGCAAGCACATAAACAACAATAAGACATGGCCTATGTTTGTCTTGAAATATATGATATCTTTCAAATTGGAGCATAGTATCAATCGAGGTGTTAGTGGTGTTGTCATGTTGTGTAGTGTGTACCTCTAAGGTCTGGGAACCTATGTTTCTTGGCAGCTGAGATCTCCGATGACATATCACCACCCGATTCAAGTCCTGCACCTAATAACAACTTACTAATCATACGTACTAAACAATTTACAATCACGAAATGTACCAAATACACTATTTTACTAATTGAAAAGAAACGGAAAAAAGAGACATACGGGTGCCCCCAACAAGGACACATAATAATATCAAATATTCATTCATGTAAAATAAGAATCAAAGAGTTTCATCCGAACTCATCGATCGTACCATCTATGGCTGTAAAATAAGCCTCGCGTGACACAGCCTGAATAGCTCCGATCTGCAAAAGCAGCATGCACCCTTTTAGTATTTGGCAGTGATAAGTGCATATCATCCTAACACACCACCTAAAATGTGTACATCCATTCATAAATTATGTACATTTGTAAACTCATTGTACATCAATATTTTCCCTTTAGAATGTAAGTCCAAATTTACTGATTTAGATAGATGTAGTGTAAAAATACATACATGCAAAACATGTATATGTACAAGATAATGAGATTTATAATAAGGTTTTTCCCACAAGGTACACACACATACATAAGTACTACACACATACACGTACATAAACATGCATGTGTGTGTGTGTGAGAGAGAGAAAGGTTACCCCAGCGGCTTTGACGAAGCTCTCAGCGATGCGGTTGAGGAGAGGGTGGCCGAGGTCAAAGAAGCCACCCTTCTCGAAGCTACTCAGCTCATCGAGCAAAGACCTTGTCTCCAAGTTACTGTTGCCCATCTTTTCTGTTCAACCAAAATCAATGAAATGAAAAACCTTCGCTATCAGAGAGCAATACTTAGGAAGTGAAACAGTTTTTGCAGACTAAAAAGAAAAAGAAAAAGAAGGGATTATATAGCCTTATAGGAGAAGTCAGTTAGAGAGTGGACACGTGTTGGAGTTACCTTACGTGTCTACCTCAGTAACGAGAATGCAGACCTTTGTGGCGACCTTTAGGGATCTAGGAACTTGATCCCACGAATGTCTTGCTGACTTGGAATTCAGTGTGGAAGATGGAGGAGCAAAACCAGGTGGCCTCTGTTGCCAGGGAAAATTTTTCTTTTTTAAATGGATAAAAGTGACATTGTCGAGACCACATATAATTAAAGATAGAAAGGGAAATATACCAGAAAACATAATTAGCTACAAAGTTCTTACAATTCTTGATATGCTTTAAAAAGTCACAAACTCAGGGTGCCAGCAAAAGATCATGCCTTTCTAGATACCAACAAAAGAGCATTTCCTGGTAGATCAACACTCCGATCTTGTGTTGACTCAAAAAAAAATTCTGATCTTGTGAAACTTACTAACTATTTTAAAGATGGACTGCAATATCCTATTTATATAAACCTGAAAACATGGCCGAGCACAATAATGTTTCTCATTAACACAGAAAAGAGTGATCAATAGATCGTCTCCAGAAGAAAGGGGCCAAATCGTCTTTAATTCCTGCTGATAATGATTTAAGGGAAAATACCAGTACAAGGAAATTCATAACTAGCAAGAACATTCTTAAGACAAAGTACCAATAATAACATATCAAAGTAAAACAGGAAGGCAAGGCTACATTTCTTTGGTGGGCTTAAAATATCCCAGTAAGAAGATTTGCAGCAGTGGAAATCGCAGCTAAACAACCAGTGATAGCGCATTGCACTGGAATCTGCATGAATTAAATCATGTGAAGAGTCCTCAGATGTAAGTGCCAATGCCATCCCCGTTATTGCTCCTGCAACTGCACTGTTTTTCTGCACCAAAATAATGCGTACCAAAATTAACAAACTAACTGAATTAATCATCAGAAAGGTGCAGCTCTAGTTGTTGCGTAGTCAAAAACCGCAATCACATCAGAAACAGTTCACAGGGAATTTGAATCAGATATTATCCACGGCATTGTAAGATGACAGATATAATCATCATGAATATGAACATTACCCAATCATGAGATCCACGAGCCTCCTTTAGCCCATAAGTGAGACCTGAATACACTCCAGCAGCCAGTCCTACAGTATAAACAAACTGTTAGCTCCTCCCTTATATGTAGCAAATGTACTTGGAATCATGCACATTGCGCAACAGCACCAGAATTACCAATCAATTAAAAGAACCAGTTTGCATTAGATGGTGATTTCAAATCACCATTTTATTTCAACAGTAGTGCTAAGGATACTACAAATTTTATTACATAGAAACTAACTTGTTCTAAACACAAAACAAAGAGTTACACACAACACAAAAAAAGTAATTTATTATGTTGTTGATGTGTCACCAATCACATTCTTTGTCATATCAGTTTGTAAGCTTTTTGAAGTAAAATTGGTATAACCTTAGTATTTTTCATATTTCAAGTATAGGAAAGAAGACCTTCAATAGAATATGGATTCTTGTCAAGACTCAAAACAAGTGGACATACAATTTAAGCTTAAACTAAGAAAACTCTAGTGGATCCTGTTTACATTCAATCATTCTGATCCTGAAATATTCATTAACCCAAGAAAAAGAAAAATCATTTGAGTTTGGCACATGCAGGCTTACCCCACTGCAAAGATTCTTTCCCTGTCAATTCTTCACCTTGGGATGAGCTAAATCATTGTTACAAGACAAAACCAATAGATTAAAATCAAAGCAATGATCCAATAAACAATGAGCAAGTTAGCTAGACCATGCTAAATCCTTGCAAAGACAAGTAAATGCCAATGAATGAACTGTTCAGAAGTGGCATTTAAGCTCCAATAAATGAGTGGCAAAGCAATCATTCCTCCCAGGGCTATGGACACATTTAATCGATGTCCCAACACACTAGATGGATTGACTTTAGCCACTACCATTAAAATTAGATCTAAAAAGCAAAGATGTTGATGCATATGGAGCATCGCACAATCAATTCGCACCATGCTTTGTCATGGTTCTAAATGCATGTGTACTCCAAAAACAAAAAGATGAAGAGTTCAAACTCACTATGTGCTTCGAGAGATTTTTTGTTGGTTTCTCCTGCAAGCACATAAACAACAATAAGACATGGCCTATGTTTGTCTTGAAATATATGATATCTTCTCAAATTGGAGCATAGTATCAATCGAGGTGTTAGTGGTGTTGTCATGTTGTGTAAATGTGTACCTGTCTAAGGTCTGGGAACCTATTTTTTATCTTGCTGAGATTGTCCTTGACATTGCATTAGTTTGACTAATGCTTATTTTGTCTGAAAATTTACCAGTGGGCATAATTTCATTGTGGGAAAAAAGAGTATAACGAACTCAAATTTTTCTGTAAAATAAGCAGGTTTCATGAGATCTGATAACCATCATATTTGTAAGAATGACCTCGCTCACACACCAATTGTCATGCCTTTAAATTAGTAATGGCAATCATTACAATATTGTGTCATCCTTCTGCATGTAAGTGTACATCAATACTTTTTGTAAGTAGATTAGTGAAAGATAGATACCATGCAAATACATGTATATGTACAAGATAATGAGATTTATAATAAGGTTTTTCCCACAAGGTACACACACATACATAAGTACTACGCACATACACGTACATAAACATGCATGTGTGTGTGTGTGAGAGAGAGAAAGGTTACCCCAGCGGCTTTGACGAAGCTCTCAGCGATGCGGTTGAGGAGAGGGTGGCCGAGGTCAAAGAAGCCACCCTTCTCGAAGCTACTCAGCTCATCGAGCAAAGACCTTGTCTCCAAGTTACTGTTGCCCATCTTTTCTGTTCAACCAAAATCAATGAAATGAAAAACCTTCGCTATCAGAGAGCAATACTTAGGAAGTGAAACAGTTTTTGCAGACTAAAAAGAAAAAGAAAAAGAAGGGATTATATAGCCTTATAGGAGAAGTCAGTTAGAGAGTGGACACGTGTTGGAGTTACCTTACGTGTCTACCTCAGTAACGAGAATGCAGACCTTTGTGGCGACCTTTAGGGATCAAACTTCCCCACGTGTCTTGCTCTTGGAATTCAGTGTGGACTGTGGAGGAGCAAAACCAGGTGGCCTCTGTTGCCAGGGAAAATTTTTCTTTTTTAAATGGATAAAAGTGACATTGTCGAGACCACATCAAATTTAAGGATTTTTTTTTTTTTTTTACAAGAAGAGCTAAGGGATTCGGATCCAAATACCAGAACTAGATAATGTCACATAATTAACTACAAAGATTCTTACCAATTCTTGATATGCTTTAAAAAGTCACAAACTCAGGGGCCAGCAAAAGATCATGCCTTTCTAGATACCAACAAAAGAGCATTTCCTGGTAGATCAACACTCCGATCTTGTGTTGACTCAAAAAAAAATTCTGATCTTGTGGATCTTATCTAACTATTTTAAATTTGGACTGCAATATCCTATTTATATAAACCTGAAAACATGGCCGAGCACAATAATGTTTCTCATTAACACAGAAAAGAGTGATCAATAGATCGTCTCCAGTATCTCCTAATATCGGGATTACCAGATACTCATAACAAGGGACACAAAAAAGGCTTCATAGGGTTGTAATAGTCCAATCTTAATATGGCATCATAACTTCAAAGCGAATTCAACTAAATCTCACTTGCAACTGGAAGGTAAAACAATTCATTGTACATTAAGTAGCAGGATAGTACGTTCATGAATTAAATCCAAATTTTAGATTCCCAACAGGAAAGGAGACAAAGGGGAGAACTGTGGCACGAAGTTTTACTTGCTTTCAAGCTGGAAGAACCTTCAATATAAGAAGTGTTTAATAATCTAATTTACACTGGTCTACAATTAGTTTCACTAGTACTACATTTTGAGAAAATTTTGCTCTCTGACCAAATCACTAGACCTTCTCTATTACAAGTACCACACCCACCACAAAACTGAACAAAGAACTATGCAGGGCAAACATTGGTGCCCTCTCTATGATATGGTTCACATAGCTAAAAATGGACAAAATAAATTGAGGGTATTTGGAAGGAAAACAAAAAAAAAAAAAAAAAAAAAAAAACGTGAGAAAATTGGAAAAAGAAAATTAATGCTGATAAATGTTGTACAAATGAGACAATTGGGAAGCTCAAAGCATCAGAAAGACCAAGTGAAGGGGGAGACTGGGCCCACATTGTAGTACGGATTTCTTTTTGCCTCTCAGTAGTTCTATACAGTATCCCCTCCCTATTATCAATGTAAAGCCTTCAACCAAATTCATCCCTCCCTTGTTCATTTCTTCTCTTTTGAAGTGCATTGTACCTTCGGTAGCACACAACTCCACCACCAAGCACAGCCACAAGTTGAAGAAAGCAGAACAGACAATGTCAACCTTGCTCAATATGGTTCTGAATACGTTAGGATCCGTTTACAGCCATTTCTGGTGAGGAGTTTGATGGCATTAATGGAGACTCCTCTCCACCCAACTGTCTATTGTCTGAATTGTTATGCAAGCGATCAGAACATATTCTAGAAGCAGCAGGTTCCTTCTCTCTATGGTTCTCATCAGAAGTGCTGCTGTTATCAGAACAGTTTCTGTCGGTAACAGGTTTCTCCTGATGATTTTCTTCACCTGAGCTTTGGTTACCATCAGCTGTACGAGGAGTCGTGTGCATGGGGCTAGCAGTTTTCTTACTGGGTAGCACTGCCTGGCTTAGTGTTGAGCACAAAGCTGCAAATACACTATCTTTTGACTTGGAGTTTTTTCCAAACCGTTGCTTCTTTGTCATCTCAGGCTTGTTATCCTTAGATGCTAGTTTCCGCTTCATCCTAAGCGACTCCATAGTTCCCTCATCTTCATCAGGAGTTTCTGGCTGCTTCCTTAGTGGTGGTCTGTAGTCTTCATCATCCTCATCATCCTCATAGTCAACCAGTCCACCTGATCTTGGACTACAAAAAAACAGTTGGGACATATATCAAGACAAAAACATAGGGTTGATACAATTAATACACGCACACACTCTCTCTCTCTGAAATGTCTCATTTTTCTAGGGTGAGAAGATTCCTTTACCTTGCTGGCGCACAGCTTGCAGTAACTCCATTGGATAAAACAGGTTGAGACTGTACTTTTTGAGTATGTGACATTGATGCAGATGCTGTATCTTCTTCATCACTGATTTAAATGTCCAAATTGAGAGGCTATGGCTAGAAAACCTTAACAAAGAATTCCACTAACATATTTTCCCTATACATACCTGTCCTCATTGAAATAGTCCTCCTCTTCTTTCTCCAGAGCGCGCTCATCAATTCGTTTTCTGGGGTCTGACACATTACCAGCGCCTTTTGTTCCACAATTCTCCAGGGACTGCAAACACAGTTGTGAGACCCAAAAAACTCTGAATTGAGATGGTAAAAATCAAGCAAGATCAGAGAATACCTGCTCATATTTAACTTTTAGTGAGTGAAGAGAAGCCAAATTCTCAAATTTGATCAACTGGTCCCAAAACGAATCAACTATATATTTAAGCAATAATTTAAGGTTTTCCTGCATGGAACAAGATCATTAGTAGAGAATTACTTCCAGACATATCTAAAATCCAATAGCAAAGAGGTATTAAATGAGCACCTTTCGAATGTACTCAAAAAGTTCTAATACTGCAGAGTTGAGCAGATTGTAACGATTGCCATTACTAACAAAGGCATCGACAATTGGTTTGAGAAGGTCATTCTTAACAATATGATTTATCAGATGCTCATCCTGCGTATAAGCACAAAATTTGAGTTGTTATACACTGCCCACAAGAAATGCTAGCCCACTGGAAAATTTGCAGACAAAATAAGCAGAGTCAAAGCTAATGCAGCGCACAAGGACAATACTTAGCAAGATAAAATTAATAGGTTCCCAGAATGAAACAGAAATTTATTACAGGCTTATGAAAAATATGCACAAGATGCCCAGTCGAGATGATGGCATGTATACGAGAGAGACCCATCCTGCCAGAAACTTGCACAATTTCCATGAGTGTTGGCTAATTTTTTTGGTCAAAATATAAAGTTGGCTACTAATAGTGCATATGCATGATAGTCATCACTAATCCTATGTTTGGATGGAGGGAGATTTTTTTTTTATAGGTAAAAGGAATATTACTTAGAAGTTTGGATGGAGGGAGATGGGGGGAGAGAAGGGAGGAAGGTAACCAGAATGTACTAAATTTCAGTATATTACGGCTCACTTCCACTCAACTCTCCTCTCCCTCCATTTCAAACATACCCTAAAGTCATCTGAAATACCACCACCACCACTAAACACAGCAGATCACACGTAGTAAGCAGAAGCACAGAAGCAAATGACCATTGTCTCCTATCATTCTTAAAAGTGTAGCACCAGCTCACAGCAAAGTTCTTCTTAATCAAATCTTTTGAAGTTAATACTCTACTGAACACAACCATCAAAATAAAAGTAGTTTTTTTTAATGACGAGGAACCTCACCAAGGCAGAGCCCTTTGGACCCACCCTTGGGTAGGTAAACCCTGAATACACGACCCCACCCACCAAAACTGTGCATCAGGTAATAGCTAAAAAAAGACTATTTCGAAAACTAGTAGGGAAAGCTTCTAGTGGGGATTGATCCAAGATATCTGAGTCTATAGCTCATCCCAAGCCGCCTACCACTAGGCTACACCTTGACAGGTAAAAACAGATATTTTATTACAAATGATATCATTCAGTGATCAAAATGTATTTACTTACATTGCGGGAAAGAATAGTGCGAACAAATCGAACAGCAGCAACAACTAGGTATTTTTCCCTTCTTCGTGTCAACAGCAAAACTTTATCTATCACATTATTAAGGAGAAAGTTACACCTGCAAACATACGAGAAGCCACACATTTACATGTTAAATTCTCTGCAGCAGGAATTTCGTTATCAATGATTACATGTAAGGCGTCCAAAATATTACTTTATTCTGTATGGATGGTGCAGAACACAAAAGCACAGCAATTCACATATGTTTGACAGTATTTCAGGCTTTGTGCCATTTTGATTTCCAATAATTCCACCAGATCCCACAGATTTACCACTTGATTGAGCTCCATCTTCCGAAGGACAAGATGCTGTTATAACATCAATTAGTTGACCCAAATGCTTCTCATAGAAAATCTCAATAATAGTATCTCTCTGCAACAAAACAGCAAGATCAAACACTCAATGACATAATAAACACATAGAAACGTATTTAAACTGAAGCATGGAAAATAAATCCATCTTACATGAAAGTTTTACTAACAAGTTTTTCCAACAATTCAGCAGAAATATAATATAATACAAATCAACATTCAAAATGTTACACCTGCATAAATAAACTCAAACACGTTGCAGACTCCAAATGCAAGGTTCTTACAAAATAAGTATAGAAATTTTATGATCACATATGTGAGAGAGAGATGACAAATTGATACCCCAAAAGAGGTCCAAGTCTTTCAATTGCACTGCTAGGAGACTATAATATGAGCTTTTTTTGGGAGTGGGGGCAGGGGAAGAAGAGGTTTATTGCCAATAAATTTAAGTTTGAAATGCTTAACTCAGGCTTGTTATTGCTGAACAATTTCAAATTCAGGCTCAGCTACAAGCTAAATAACAGAGCCCAAGCTTAGTTACATGGAAAGAAATATGCAACACTAACAAGCCAAGCTGACATGCATGATAACGTAAGGTATGAAGTAGAGTAAAAGCAAGAAAAGAACACAGAAAAGCAATTAAAAAAAATGCTTCAAAACCAGAAATTCAGGAAAATGTACTTGAAAGAAATATTAGGAGTGAATGGTCAAGGCAGGCACCTGTGCTCCAGACAATGTGTATGAATCCAGTAAACTGCGAAGAATTTCAAGAAACTGGCAGTGCATGTCGTCCTCGAAATCTGTTATCATTCCTTTAACCTATACATCAACAAACAACCCTATGTAAATATTGGTTGGTAAACATGTGTCCTTCCAAAGAGATGGTGGTAAACTCAATGGAAATGATGATCTGATCTGATTACCTACAGCAGTTGTTCACTACCATGTAATTTTTTAATGTTTCAAAAAAAAAAAAAAAAAGCCATTGCCCACGAAGTTGTACAAAGTACAATTTGAATTATTGTTAATATTATGGCAATGTAAGCAGACAACTTTTCAAGACACTCGTTACTGTTAAACAAAAAACACATCTGCACTCTCATTTAAAATACTGACTTTGCACTTTGTAAATTAGAGTGTTTCCGCATCTCCATCTTTGGAAAATAGTTGCATGTCTACAGGTCAAAGAATAACCACTAGTTCTGGAAACCTACATGTGGGGCTCAAAAAAAGTCTTGCTTTCCATTTCATTTTTTCAGCTTCCAGGATAAGAGAGACATCATTCTTCACAATAATATTTACCATTTTTTTTATAAGTAAATGTTTTATTAAAAAACACAAAATGGGTGCAACCCCAGTACATGGGAAGTATACAAAAGGTACACCAACAATTAAGCACAGAAATTACAATAATTAAGCATATCAATTAAATTTGAAAATGAAAATAATCCTAACCCTGTCATCCACTCATATAGGGATTTGAGAAATGAAAGTTTCAAGTCTAAAATGGATTTTTCACACCCTTCAAAGCTTCTTGCATTCCTCACTCTCCAAATGCACCACATGAGGCAGTGAGGAATGCCTTTCCAATTTCTACATTCGATGTCATCCAAATCAGCCTTGCCAATAGTCTAACAACTCCATTACACCTTTAGGCATGACCCATTGACCCCCAAAGAGGCTCAACACCAAAGTCCATAACTCTCTAGCTATGAACAATGAAGAAGCCGATGATTTACTCATACAACACCAATCTACCACAAAGATATGGCTTTTTCTCAAATCATATATCGTTAAAATTCTATTTATCAAAAATAATATATCGTTAAATTCTCCCCAAACCACTGTCCACAAGAAGAATGCCTCTCTAGTTAGGACCTTAGGCTTCCAAATGCTTTTCTACGGAATGTCACATCTCCAATAGTGGTTAAAACTTCAATTCCCTACACTTAGATTGAATCCAACAAAGCCTATGGATAAATACTATCATATTGTCAATTCTAAAATTTATATTGACGGCAATACAAATGCAAACATGCACATATATGTTAGAACCATGGTAACTTTTATTGGTATATCATACATGCACTAAGTGGATCTTGAACCCACGACCTCACCCTCCATACATTCAGAATTTGACAGGTAGGGTCCTGGGTCCTGAAGCAAGAGTAGTGGACTCGTGCAGGAAAGGGAAGGGGTACAGCAAATGCCATGCCATCACAAGCTACACTAGCGCATTTGGTTTGGCTTATTTACTGAGCTTATTTAGCTTATTTGCTTACGTACTTTTTCTAGGTACAACAGTACTTTTGCACACTTTAAGCAAATCTAAACCAAGTGTTCAAACTAATCTTTATATCTATCGAATTAAATCTGTTTTATATTTTTCATCATCCCCCCCCCCCCCCCCCCCCCCAAATTTAATTACTATAAATCATGTAGTGGTTGATGCAGCCCCAATTTTTCAACAGTGAATGTTTTGTTAAGGTGAGTGGAAAGAACTGTTTGGTTTATGAGCCTCATTGCAAATGCATACCAAGAGTCCAAAAAGTAGAATTCCTTCCTGCCGAACAACGTAAGAACGAAGAAGGTTTGGATCCTGATTCAAGAAAAGAATAAGGATATCTGTCCTGCATCCATTAGAATGACTTATAATTAGGACAATGATTATTCTTTGGATTTATTATGCAAAGATATAAATCACAAAAAATGCCATAGACAGACACTAGGAGTTCATTATTACCCAGTTAATACAAGCCTTTTGTCTTGACTCTGCAAAGCATCGGTGATGATGTCAAAGATGCCTTCATTCATGAGATCCCTGCAAGAATTTTAAACTTTGACTCTTAAAACAAGTAAATCAATACAATGCAAAACTAAGTACCTGATTGAATTGATTTGATAATCACAAAGAAAACACTTAAGCAGCAAGCACTTTCAAACAAAGGGCTAGCTACAGTCAACTCAACACCTCCATCAACATGGATAATTGCAGAATAGCATACCTAAATAGCCGGAGCTGCTGGACCATCTGCAGGCTCTTGCTTAAACTACAAAACTCGTGCAAGAAATACACCTATTTCATGAAAAGAAACAAGGTTCATATTAAGGGTTAAATGACATGATCCACTATCAATACCAAGAGGAACTTCAAAAATACCCACTATCTCTAACACACTACACTCACAATCAAGTTGCTTTATCTTGACGCTAGTTAGGAATTAAATCAAATAAATATTAAAAAATAAAATCATTTAAAAATATTTGCATGTTTTTAGAGGGAATAACAAGACATCATAGGGAAAAAAAGGGGGAATTTTTTCACAAAGCTTAATAAATCTCTAATTCACTGTCCTCTACAATCAGTGCTCTTAAAAATGATCCTCAATTAAATAGTGACCAAGAAACATGCACTTAGTCCAGGATCTAGAAATGACCATCCTGAAAGTAAGATGACCAAAAATAGAAATGATAACATTTTCCAGAAAACAGTCTGGCAGTAATCAGGGGATGGATTACATATTCAACAATTAGGAAACCACACACTGCAATTTCCAATCAATTCGCAGTGTTAAGGGGACTAATTACATATCCATGTTGAAATTGCACAATACCATTAACATGCTCAAGAAAGACAGATGGATGTATGTACTTCAAGCTTCAAAAATTACCAAATTCTTCTTAGACTCTGCAGAAGTGGAGGGCGATCTCAACCTAACAAACAATTCCTGAATAAAGGTACTGTCATCCTTTAGCAAAGAAACAACCTACAACAAAATAACACAATTAGAGGCAAAATAACATAGTACTCGGTATGTTTAAACAAATGAGTTTAAAATCTTACAATTGCATTGTTTCCATGAATTATGGAATTGAGATTTGCAATTGTGGCCTCATCCAGTACTCGAGCCAAAACGACATCCTAAAAGAGGTAATAAAAGAGAAATGCTTACATCACAAACAAGAAAGCTAGGAATCCAAGGTTGTGTCATGAATGATTCGCACCTTCAAATAACCAACTCTGTATGTCTGGTGTATCTTTGACAGCACTATATGATCTTTAATTGGTATGGCCTACAACAAATGAATAAATGTCCAATTTAGAACAAGGCAGCAATTTGCTTCCATCCACCCATCTCAACCTCCTCTTTCATGAAAGAGAAGAATAAAACCAGCTACAAAGACGTTACCTCCTTGTAAACAACATGCTCTTTTAAAAAATTACGATGATGTTGGACACGGGGGACCTCTGGATCATCTGCAAGTTACATTTAGAGTATTTCAACATAAAAGAATTAGTGAATAATAAAGAACAAAGAACCAAACAATAAGCCAGACTACCATCAATTCTGTGTACATACCCAGAATATACAACTATGACATAAATAAAGAAAAGGGGTTTTAAAATATGTAATCAGTAAATATAACGATGCTGCCCAATGTATGTGTCAAATAAGTTACAAAGTGCAGTAGGAAGCAGAAATGTAAAAAATAAATAGACACAAAAAGAAACACCCATCCACCCTTTCTCTCTCTTCTTCCCCCTTAACAAAAAGAAACAGAGTAATTTATATGTCATATTTGTTGCCGACTTGCCATTCATGCTAAAATAATGGAAGCTATTTAAACCCCAAGACTGACCCAGTATGTGTTGATAAATAATGTTTCAGACATAACAATTGGTTCACCTACATATATATATATGTCTATGGATGCTATTGGTATCAAAAAAAAAAAAGACATAACAATTGGTCACATAATCACCAAAATAGACACAAAAGATCTCAGCTGAGACAAATTCACACATAGATGATTCTGAGCAGCAGAGGGAAAAGTGAGGGAGTGATTGAGTGGGATAGAAAGAAACTAGATCAACAAAGAGGTCCATCTAAAAAGGAAGTGTCTGAATATTATGAAGAAAACAAAATCATAAAGGAACTCAAGTAACTAACATCCAAATGTGCTACTCTTGCATGATGTAATAAGTAAACTATGAAGCTCAGATATTTTCATACTAATATGAAAGGTTACCATAAAACATTTCAAACGAACAATGAAACTTACACTCCAGTGAACCAATAATATCCATGATCAATTCATCACCAAATATCTTCTCGAAGATCTGAGGACTATTGAGCAAAACTGTAGGAAACCACACGCAAGTCATTCAGTACCAATGAAGGATATGCATACAAGTAACAAATAACAAGGACAAATGGTGGAATTAAAAGGATTACTTACTAATCCCTTTGACTATTTTGTATATCATGTGAAGACCATCAATATTCTCCAAGTCCTCGCAGATTCTAAACAGGTCCATCAGCTTTCGAAAAAAATCTTGCTGTGTCAAGAGAATTTAGAAAGAAAAAAAATCTTAAGATCTGAAAAGTCAATCACCCAAAATACAAATAAGGAAAATTTCAGGATAATAGGAAAACATGATCAGGGGCATGAGGTATGAAATGCATCACAGAAAAAAGATATTAATGCCTTAGACAACTATGATATGAAATAAATGAAAAGGATAAGGTTACAGAAAGAAAAATTTTATTTAAAACTTAAAGACACTTGAACCAACTTAGATGGGCAAGATCCCACTACCTACAACAAGAAGATATAAAACACTTACATCATTCCCAATGAGTTCCGTCAGCCGCATCTGATCAGCAATGCCACTCTCAACCACAGTCTGCAAAACAAAAATTTATCAATTTTATGCAATGATCCTGTGAGTGGGTGTGTGTATAAATATTAATAAGAAAAATGGAAGCAAAAAAATCAATGTTCCAACAAAACATACAAAGATCATACTGTATAGCATGCACTGGAATTTACATTACTCATGTCTTATAACTAGGCTTACCAAAATATACATATATACTTGTCATGTACACAAACACAACCACACCACGTTATATAATCCTAAATATGTATTTTGTATAAATAAAGACCAGATCTGTCACATGAAATAATGTTAGTAAAAGAGACAGTTAACCCAACCTCAGTAATCAAGATAAATCGCTTTGTTAAAAAAGGATTTGTTGAGTTGAGATTGAGCTATAACTAAAAAAAAAATCAAAACCTATAGCCAAAGATGACAAAGATATGAAGAAAGTACTACATGGTTCTTCTATAATGTCATTGCCAAACTTCCACAAAAAGATATCAGTAATCACAATCCTTCAAAGTTTATCCCATATGTCAGTAATCACAATTGGCAAAGCTTCTGTCTGTACTGTAGTTTCTCATGAGGACATGAAGAGAATACAAAGCTCTGAATGACTCTAGAAACCCGTTTTTACTTGATCAACCATGAACTACCAGAACGAATGGAAAAGAATGCTACTAACTTTTCCTTGTCAACCCACTTGCCTCACACAATTAATCATTATTACACACTCACATCCAGCTAATTAAGATATCAGGAGGGGAAAACCAAGATAAATTGATAACTCAGAGAGAGAGAGAGAGAGATCACAATTAAAAGCCACCAACATCAACATAAGTCATAGTTAAGCTACTTGGCAAAAAAATAAAAGGAATAAATATGAAATTTAAACAGACTATAAAATAAGATAAAACTAAAGCATCCTTTTGAACCTTAAGTATTAGAGGAAGTGTGGATAGCTCAACTGCAGGCAACTCCCTCAACTCACTGTTCACACTGTGAAATGTTTCGTCTGCATATATCACAGAGAGAACATAAATAATGGTTCATACCCACCCAAAAAAAAAATAAGACCCTCCAAATGTAATCTAGAATAAGAGAAATAAAATGTAATAAAGAAATTTTTAATGCACAAATGGATCAGATGATATTCCCTCTAATAATTTGTAATTATCTCTCAATGGTAAAATTATTTGATTCCATGTGGAACTAGGTCATAAATCTTCAATATTTCTAGGATACAAGAAAATAGATTATTACAGGACAGATATCATTGCATACAAATTTGAACAATTAACGTATCCAGTTCTTATCGACTTCTTCCACATGGACCAGAATCTTGCTTAGATTTTTTTTATAAGTAAAAACAATTTTATTCAAAAGAGGAGATCACGCCACAATATGCGGCTTGACCTACTCCTGAAGAATTACTACCTCAAGGCTCAATCTCAGGAGATCTACAAAATCTAAAATTACTTATACAAAGGTTAAGAAGCAAGATGCAGATGAATAGATTACAAAATGGTACAAAATTTTGAATATAGCAAATACTTACTGTTAAGAGTATTAAAATGCAGATTTCTTTGCACATTGCAGATATGGTCCCTAAATAAAACAAGCATAATATTTAGTAGGCGTCAATGATGGCTGCAACAGAAATTTTTCCAGGGAAAAAAGATTTGTGAAGAATATATATTTAGTCATTACCATATGTAAGCGCATCCTGTGGTCTCTTGAAAGCTAAGTGCCAATTCCGTCGAATATTCTGGATCTCTCCAAGAGATAATGGTATCTGAAAATAAATAGAAGTAAATATCCTACATTACCACTTGGCATAACATATTAGCTACAACTGGGAAAGAAAAATCATATAAATCATCAGTTGGAACACAAAAATACCTTCTTGCTTTCTGTAAATGTCATCTGAGCTGATACGATGCAAAAGTAATGTCTCATTGTCTTCTTCATCAACAACGAACAAACCCAGCTCTTCTGTTCGCTGTGATATAAAATTTGCATTCAATCAATATGCATGGAAGGTTTTAGACAGCAATCAATTTTTTTTATAATGAGACAACTCTTTTGACTCTAAAATCTGCTTGTCAATGTCAGATAAACATCAATAAATACTAAGATATGAACGAACCTCCATATAGTCAACAGAGACATGCCCAGTGCCTTGGTCATCCCATTTCCCATCATCATTCAAACGGTAGACCTTAACACGCTGGAAATAAAAAAGAAAAAATAATAATGAAGATTTATATAGGCTATTTCTGTCAGTCATCCAGTCAATACAAGCAATTGATATAAATTTAGAAAGACCAGAACTTCAACTCCAGGACAACACACCAAGCAGATAAGCATTCCCAACATTTCAAATTGGATAAGAAGATAACACATCAAAAGATACCAAACATAATTGAACATAATGCTGGATGTAGGGTGTGCAAAGGACAATAAGTTATAACGTAATTTCACATTAACTACAACGAAGTCATCCTTATAACTACTCGGCAAAAACCCAAAAACATATGCTGATGGAACAAAGGGTAACTATAACAAATTTCTGCGGCTACCCAATGTGATTGAATGCAAAAATTTGAAAAGCAAAACCAAGCAAGTAAGCTATGAAAGAATCTGAAGCTTTTAAAAATCCTGTAAACATAAGAAATGTGCTCACTAACATCAGAGTAATGCTTAGCTACAAACACTTTAACAAAAATATGTATAACAAACTAACATGGCACCTTATATGGAAGTGGCACATCAGCTATATTTGTAATACATGATAGCCCACCTGCTTTGGCCAAATGCACAAGGGATGGGGCATTATAATACACATACTTATCAACAACAAAAAATACACATGGTGTGACAACTCAGCCGCCATATCATCTGGTCAGTATGAATAGCATTTTCCAATTTCCTAAGCTAAAGAAATGAAATAACTGAAATATGTTAACAACATGAATGCAAAAGAGAATCTGGAATCAGTACCGGATTCAAATCCTAAGACTATGAAGAGCTCTATGTCAACTACATGAAATTCTAAATAGAATCTTGACATCAGTACTCAAACTTGAATCCTAAATCTATAAAGAGCTCCCACAGCCACGTAAGTCAATTACATAAGGGAATTTCCAATTACAACTATGTTCAAAGATTCCAGACATTCAGATGAATGAAGTTGTCTGCTCTAGTAAAGATGTTTTGATGATGCAAGTGTTAAGAACTTATATATCTGAAGCTAATTTCCTCTGATTTCAATTTTAGTTCGCCAAAATTAACAGCCACATACCTTACCCCCCACATTTTTTTTGTTTGGGGGGGGGGGGGGGGGGGGGGGGGGGGGGGTGACTCCCCTAAAATCAAAAGGGTGATTACCCAAATCTGTAGAATCATCAAAAGGAGTAATAAAAGATTGGAATGTTATATAAACAAAAAAAGGTGTGTGTGTGTGTGTCTCTCTCTCTCTCTCTCTCTCTCAAGTTCCAGTCATGTGAATGCACAAGCACATTTGTAAACCTTTTTTATATTTTTGATATGTAACATTTGTAAACTTTGTATTTATAGGAACCTGAGAATAACATAAAGAGGGAATAACCATAAATATCAAGCTTTTTTTACTAGGGTGTAGCTGGCATTATAAAAACTCCATATATGCATAAAAGTGTGGATAAAATAGAAATAGAGTAAGGAGATAAATTGTAAGAGTTACCATAAGTTTGCTTTAAAGAGAGTATAAAGGACATTTTAAATTGAAGTGACTCCTAATATGATAGTTAAAATACATATGAAATTAATGCCACATCAGCAGCATATGCCATTGTTTCAATGCAGTGTTAATAAGTTTATGTTATTCTAGAGCATCAAAGTCCAAGAAAAAGTTCATTCCATAAAAATATATGATTAATTGAGACCAATAGCTAGTCATGTAGCACAATGAGCTGGGTTGCAGAAGTTGCCAAATTAGGAGTAAAGAAACTAAATTATAGGCAGTATAAAGACTGAAAGAAAAAGGCAGTGAATTACCATTCCACAAAAGAAAATTGTCATTTTATAGGAAACTTGATCAAAATGGGACCAATAAATTATGCACCGACAAAATCACGACAGAAATCTTCCAAATCCATTACTGACCAAGATAACAACAAACACCAATATCCGACAAAATCAAACCTAATCAAATTTGTTTCAAAAAATCCTGAGCCCTCACCAAATCAAACCAAAAATGACTTCAGAAATTTGAAATGAGCTTAAATACAATTGTGTAGAACACGTATAGAAATTCAGCTCAAGCATAAACGACCCAATATTTCCTAGCTTCAAGCTCAAACAGGCCAACACCAGGCCACCATACTACAGCTTTAACTCATTCACCCCTTTATGAAAATACTCATACAGTTAAGCTCAGACCACAATTAAACCCACAACCTCACCCTCCACCTTGAGCTAGAGCTCATTGGCAGCACAGACCACAATTACTAATCCTGTCCGATTGCAAAACGAGTCTATATCTAATCCGACCCTTCAATTGACTGTAGTAATTTTACTAAACACTTCAAAAACCAATTACTTCAAAACATATCCGTATCCCGGCCACGACAATATTACTCATTTTGGCATTTTCAGCCAGTTCAACTACACTGCACGCTTTATAGCAACTAATGAACTAAAAATCGATTACAGAAGAAAAACCAATACGCGACAACACAACCAAAACCAATTGCAAAGAAAAACAACCTAATCAAATCAAATTAGAAATATTTCACTCTCACTCTATACAAATTTAATCCGAACACATCACACTTAATTAACCGAAATTACATAATTAAACCACAAATTACACAATATATAGACTAACACCAAGCTCGAAAGCTTGAGTATCTGAATCGAGCTCAATTCTAGGGCAAAACGTAATTACAGCTAAAGCGGACTCACCTGCATCGAATTGGCGTTGGCCTGTGACTTCTCTGGGGCGCCCATGGAAGCTCCTGTATCCACGATTTCGAATTCGATGCGAATCGAAATGGAGAAAAGCTTCTATGAAGTTCAAATTAGGGTTTTTTCGTGTGTGGAGAGAAGAGAGAGAAGAAAAAAAAGTGTGTGAACAAGATTTAAGGTGTTTCTAGAAAGGGATAGGGATCAATGAAAAACCCTAACCGCCATTAACTTAGAACTGTGACTCTCTCTCTCTCTCTCTCTCTCTTTCTCTTTCTTTTTATTCTTTTTTCTGTGCTAAGTGTTACTCTGTCCCCGACCTTCGAATTAAGAGAGAAAAGTAAGAGAAAAAAACCATTACGCATGTTGGGGAAAAATACTTGAATTCACGGTAATGACCATGGTTTTAGTGCTTAATTACGAGTGTGAGCCATTGGTGCCTTTCTTTTCGACGATCCAATCACAAGGGAGTCAGTGCGAGGGCTTCGTGTGTATGCGTGTGTGTGTGTGTGTCTGAAGGTGGGTCCCTTACCTAGCTGTGACTGAAAGACTCACACGGGTTTCACTGATTGGTTCCTAGATTATACACCACGTGTTTCTATGTTCGGTTCTGGGGTTTGTTAACGTGACAGTAGATACCAGTTCCAATCAGAGGATGACAATTACATAGTAAAGATTGCCATGTTGATGATGAGATGCAACGTGGCGAAAAATGATTGGTGGTCTGGTTGTACTGTTACATTGCGGAAAAGGAGAGAATCTTTATGTCTTTTCAACGATAATATATTCTTCTTTTTTTACTAAACCCAAAAGAATTAATAAAAAAATAAATAGTCCATTCAACCAGTGCAATGCTTCACTGGCGTGGGCAGTGACTTTAGTTTTTTGGGACCGCATTGTCACTTTAATAAACACCAATATCAGGTGGCGGGAAGTGACACCTGGATACTCCCAACAGAGTCACCCAAATTTTTTTTACAAAATGAATTATCAGTGCTGTACACCTAATATTGTGCCAATCAAAATTTATCACTAATTTGTAAAAAAGATAGTGAAAATTTGGACATTTTTGTGAACAAATCAGAATGTGGTATTTCTTTAGTTAATAATTAATATGGAATGTGCTAAGTATGAATGTGATATTTCCTTATTAATATAATATAAGTAATGTGTAATTACTAAAATTAGTCAACAATGAATAAGGAGTGTGAAGGAATCAATGGAAAAGTTGAGAAAATTATCTTTAAGCATAATTCGGTGAATAATACTTTGGATGGAAGAGAAAAAATGAATAAAAAATGTACTTTGAAGAAAAGGTTTCCATTGACTTGCAATGAAGTTCGTTTGTGAGGATTCCAGGTCCTGCTAATGTCACCCAAAAATAGGTGACTTTCTCTAGTCCATCACATTCATACTGATACAGTATCTTTCTTTCCTTTTCTTTTCTTTTGCAACGACTACATTAATGAACCAATGAGCTTGTGATCAATTCAGATTCTGAGCCCCACCAGCAAATATGCTACTATAATGCAATAAAGGATTGCCAAATTTTTAAATTAGCTCTTGTACACCAACAATGGTGGAGGGGGGGCTATCCCAAACATAGAATTTAATTTGTTTGTTTGTCCACCCCTTCAAACTTCTAAGTGATCATTTGGTAGCTTTATCTTATTTTTTTAATGCATTTCATGTATGATTGCATTCATGTATTTTCTTTTTCTTACAATATATGTTTTAAATCTTATTTTATTTGTAATTTTATAAATTAATAGGATATTATCCATTATGTTGATTATCAAAATGTTTTTATAAGAATGATATTAAAAGATTGACCAAAATCTTTTTAGTATTTTTCTTTCCTCACATAAGTCTCATAACGATAGCAATCTGCCTTAAACAAATGATATGAAGTGCAAAATTGTGGAAATTTTAAAATTAGAATGTTCAATTTCATTCTAAATCATATTAAGGCAATTTAAATGCCACGAGGACTTGGGTACCATCTATGAGAATCTTGCTACTAAAAAGATACATAATTGGGAGCTTCTTGGCTTTGCAACTAAAATGTCTAATTTAATAAGAACTATCATAACGCCTTCTCAACTTCATTAAATCGACAAAATTTCCTCATTACGAGTCAAACATTACCTTAATAAATGAAATTGTACAACCTATTATAAGTGCATTACGATTGTTTTTTTAAGACAGTTGTTAGAATTGTAAAGGTCTATACCTCCTAACAAATTAAAACTTGATTTTAAAGACAACAAAATTAAAATACCATAATTTTGCACTTGGTTGTCTATTTAAAATCCTCTCTCTTTAATGCAAGTTTTTTAAAATATAAGTGATGGAAAGATAATAAATTTGATTTTACTCACTATGTGAAATTATATCGTCGTTTTAATAATTAATAATCAATTTCAAAACAATTACACATCTAGTGTAACTCTTTGCAATGTTACACCACTCTACATTTTTTTCTTTTAACTAGTATTTTGACAAATTCTATTGTCATATTATAGTTTTCATGCTTGCAAAATATGAAGATGATTAAAGATCAATAACTATCTTATTATAAAATGTTTTAAATTCTAAATATGTTTAACTTAAAACTTATATGCAAACTATTAATTTATGTGTCATATAGTAAATAACATCCAATTAATACAAATTTTGAGGTGCATGTTAAAAAAAAAAAAAAAAAAAAAGGTAATCCAATAGTGAGATTCTCAAAATATTGATATAATAAAATGTTATATATATTTTTTGATATACCATTGCAAAAAGTTATATCATTTATACGTCGATCGTAATCCTCTATCTCCCTCTCTTCGGACTTTATTGACTTTTAACTTATAACCTTAGAACTCATAAATGCTTAATTATGATTGTGACTTTGATTTACTGGCCAATTACGATCATGCATATTAATACTTTAGTCAGGGTCAACTCAAAGAGAACACATTCCTTACTTTTTATATAACAATATTACATTGTGAAGGACACAAAACATGTGATTGGTTTCATAGTGTAAAGGCATGTAATAGTCTAATAGACGCTCTAGATTACCATCACGTACGGTGTCACAATCAAATTTTGGATTGGTTGACATCTCGTTCTCCATCAAGGTCAAGCAACTAATTCTTGGGTAGTAGCAACTTCTTGTGTTTGACCAACCACAGTGGTTGTTCTTAGGAGTAGAAAGTAAAGTCTTTTCTCCCTTACATAGGAGGCGGATTTGGCATGGGTGAATTCAAAAATCTCAGTACAAATTTTAAACTTGCTCCCATTGTGTTGTGTTTTTTGTATAAAATGTTGTGGGGTCGCTTTAAAAATTTATAAATTGTTGGGAACATTTGAAAAAGTAGTAAAAAAATAAAAAGATGCTAAATACTTAAATATGAATTGGACACGTATGTTCAATACTTGAGGTTTGCTAAAAAAGTTAAAAGAGGAAAAAGTAATAAAAGTTCTACAACTTGTGTTCTCTACGACTACCCCACTTCACACTTTCTTAGTTTTTTGGTTAACTTATAGAGTTAGGATAAAAATCTTTTAATTTATGGGTTTCTTCGTTGTCAATATATCTTAAGGGTAGCTATGTGCTTATGTCACGTAATTAGCTATTTTCATATTTTTATGAGTCATCACTATTCGCTCTTCTAAATTTGGGTTTTGCAAAGGAAAAGCTAAAAATGTATGATTTTTTTTTTTTTTCCAAATTTCTTTTTAGTATTAAATTTTTAGTTGTTAATATTTACATGCAAAGGCTACAAGTTTATATACTTTTGGTAAAAGTTGTTGATTAAAATTTTAATATCATTGTATTTCTTAAATTATTAAAGATACATATAATAAAAGATAGCTTTTGTAAATTTGATTAATAATAAGTTTTTAATTGCCACTACGTAAACAAAATCCTGGATCCCTTACTGCTTTCCAAATGGATGGATCAAACATGACGTCCAAGCATAGTTCTAATTGAAGCCCTCCACCTAAAAAAAATCCTTAATAGCTCCGGAGTAACAATGGGGATTAATTTGAGGTTATAGTTTATAAGTTATAACCATTCATCGAGTTGTTGCCTTAATGTTTGAATATATGCTTCAATCACACCAATTACTCGATATGTTTTTTCTTTTCTTAAAAGTATCTTTAATATCATCTGCTGCTAGAAAAGGTGATTAGTCCCATTCCTGATTCCTTTACAGTTTATACAAACAGCTTAAAGGTCTGGTAGCAAGTATATGTGGCATACAATGATACAAACCTGTCCCATTTACACAGGTGGGCAAGTAGATTGGTCCCATTGCATTTATTATAGTGCATCAAGGTAACTTCTGGCGGACATGCAACCATGCGTTTCATGCTACATAACATCAGCTAGCTTGCTACTCGAAATATTTGTTAATGGCTGCAAATCTTCCACACCCTTCACACGAATCTGTATTTATTAGCCAGCCATATTAGGTGAGCTTTTAGCCTTTTAGATGCATGCCTATAACCACTCCATTAATCACAAGACTGGATTAGCTTCACAAAATCACCCACGAGGATTTATAAGCTGCACCATCAATAACAATACTAGCATCCATTTGGCCAAAAAGATGAGATAGAAATTGACTTTAACAAATAAATTAGTTTATCTAAACGCACCGTAATCCATCATCTACAATAAAATTAGGATCACAACAAAAATTCACAAACACCACCTAATTTTTCTATCACCTCCCATGGGCCATTAAAAATACATATTAAAATTCCACTTGTGGTGGCCAAGGTGTGAGGTCATAAACAAATTGGGGGTACTGTGAATTTTTGTTGCGACTCAACTATATTTATTTCAACTATCTATAAGTAACATATTAACATTCAAATTAGGCAAATTTTTATTTTTTGGCAAAGAGATGTAATTTGAGTCATTGCTTCCTAATACGTGTAACATTAGAAAGTTTCATGTTTACACAAGTCCAATCAAATAATCATTGACCTGACCTTTCTACGTACATTTCTTATTAGAGCCATTTCAGTGAATTCCTTAAACCCACTACTTCAATAAAATGACTATTATTGACCAACAAAATAGACAACTCAAAATGTCAAAAACTGCATCCCCAGGCCAATTCCCGAACATGCTGATATTTCCAAAGTCATATTGGATATCTCGTTTTTAATAGCACATCTGCAAGACTTCTTATCATCATTGATCACTTTATATTTGGATTTGATGTGAGACAATCGTTTCTCAGCTTTATTAATTTAATATATGATCATAATTTAATCAATTTATAGTATTTGTTAGAAAGTGTCATAAAGAAAGATTGTATTCCAGGCTGAGCACAACATCCTTATGCACCCATTTCACATGTTAGGTGTAGCTGGTGTATTCGGCGGCTCCCTATTCAGTGCTATGGGGTCGGCCCATGGATTTTCCTTCCTTTTGCCGCATTTCGCTCAAAGGGTTGAAGGGAGATAGTGCATCAAGCTGTTCGCAAGGGCCAACTTAATCCTCTTTCCCCAGGGATCCCAGATGAGGGATCCCTAGGAGAGCCGCCGACTCCAACTACCGTCCATGTACGATCCATACTAGATCTGACCAACTGCCCATCCTACCTCCTCTACGTTCTTGACAGCCCATCTAAGCACATTAAATTTGTGTGCACATGCCAGTAGACTAACTGATAAGTGTTCCTAGTAATTTTTCCTTTTTGTAAATATGCATTACATTGTATAATATTTCTTATCATGTATGATCTTGGAAAAAAAAAAATCCAAATTTTGGATTGTACAGATAAAAGTACGAATGTGAGAAAACATAGGAGGACAAAATAGAGGAAAAACTCACATAAAAATAAAAGAAACTCAAGAAAACATTATATATGCTCAAATATTAAGAAGTTCTTCGTTAAAAATATAATTCATTCTTAGAAAAATATATTATATTACCTTCATTAACAATCATTTGAAATATGGTTCATACACTATTATTTTAATTTCCCAAATGGTTTGAGGATTCAAAAGATTGAAATAAATAAATGCATGTTGAATAGGCTTATAAGCACATTCAATCATTAGAAGAAAAAAACTCGAAAAATTAGTCAATAGACACTATTCAAATAAAGGACTAAGTTACCAGAGGTGAGCCAGAATCCATAAAAAATAAAATAAAATTCAAGGGAGAGCAAATAAAACATATTCTTAATTAGTTTATATATTTTTTTATAAAATTAAAGGAAAATTCAAATAATCATGGGCATGGCTCCCCTTGCCCCTCCTCTAGCACTGCCCCTGTAAGTTAAGACCCTTTCCAAAAGATCTGAAAGTGTTGTTGACAAGATTCAATTCATTTTGTATGCACATTATATATTTTTCATAAAAAATTACATACATTTCAATGACTTATTAACAAATATAATTTCCTAAAATGTTTATTTTTGAAAAGTATGTATTATTGATTAAATTTTTTTTTTTATGATGTGGAATATCGTCAAGACAAAGGTCCTTTGGATCCATCTATGATCTGTCATATTGCGCTAAGTAAGAACTTAAACTAATGACCTCTAAAAAGCAACTAAGCTATATCTTGGATGCATTTATAATTAGATTTAGACCTTAATATTCATTTTTCCAGTTTGATTTTTGTTTGATATAAAATCAAACTTATTCAAAGTTTGTTACAAATCTTGAATTAGAATTGTTAATCTAACTTCGAATTTCAAAATGATGTATTTGGTCCGAATTATACCTTAATGATAAACGACTTTTTTCGTATAGTACCAAACAAAGTATGAAGGATGAAGTAGAATTGTAAATCCAACAAGATAAATACATAGATATTTTGCATTAAAGGTTACAAAGTACAAGTACAATAAGAACAACTAATGAACACACATGAAGAACACTTGAACACACTTTAGATCACTAAGGATTTCTTGCACATAGGTTGTGGAAGTTGAGTTGTCGAGAGAGTCTTTAAAGAATAAACCTTCTTATTAATAATAAAAAATGTGATTATTTCCATCAAATAACTGCTCATCAATAACTATTTTGGGTGGTTTATTTTTAAAAAAATCCCAATAATTTGGAGATCATGATACATGTCATCCACATCATGGAAGTTAATGGTGATTACATCCTACCATTAAATTCTTCCATAAAAATTATAAATAATAACACATGTAAATGGAAGTTACAAATAATTTTATTTTTATATAATTACACATATAATATGACTACCAATTTAATATATTATGGTGGTCAATATATATATATATAACACTATATAATAAAATTATTTTTAAGGTGTAAACAATTTTATTCTATTCTGAAGATTGTTATATTTCTCGATTCTTATTTTTATTTTGTCTATTTTTTTTTTTGGTTAGTGGTGTTAGTTAGTTCAGCAAAATCTGAACTGTGTTTCGACTTTCGAGGGATTGACAAGTTAAGTGCAAGACAGACAGAGTGGTTTATCTGCTACACTTTGATATCTCCGCCCCCACTCTGCTAACGGACTTATCAAAGCCTTTCCAACTTATATTTCATTTCCTCAGATCTCTTTCTCTCTCATTCTCATTCACCTCTTTCACACGCACATTCACAAACACACTCTCCCTCGCTCTCTAAGAAATCTCAAAAAATGCAATCCTCACTCTCTCTCTCCCTCACCATTCCAAGACCAAACCACGCTGCTCTCGCTCGCGATTCTCCCTTCGCAAAAATCTCTCACTCCACGAAGCCTATCAATCTCCGATTCTGTGGTCTCAGGCGCGAGGCTCTCGGATTCTCCTCTCCTATTCTCACGCGCCGAGTCCACCTCCATTCCAGTCGCGCCACTCAGCTCGTCTCCGCCTCGCTCTCCAACAACGGAAGCGCTCCCAAGTCCTTCGATTACGACTTGCTCATCATCGGCGCCGGCGTCGGCGGCCACGGTGCCGCGCTTCACGCAGTCGAGAAGGTATCGCTATATATATAATATTCACATTATATCAGTTTAAATTCAATTCAGACTCAATCAGCTTAATCACTATGCTAATTGAGGTTTAAATTATTAATATCAGCTTAGATCGTCATTTTCTCGTGCTTCTTTAAGCTAAGCGTTAACTGACTTAGCTCTAAAATTAATTATTCAAGTTCATTTCAGTTTTGATGCTCTTATTGCTAATGCTTAATGCTTTGGCTAGTTGAGCTCGAATTGTGTATATTAGTTTAATTTAGATCGTCTTTTTTTGCATGCTTTTATAAGTTAAGCTTTATAGCAGAATTAATTATTTAAGTTTGTTTTGAATGATTTCAAACTGTTATTCTGTTGCTTTGGAATTATCGTTAAGACTGGTCTTTATAACATGTTGTTTAAAAGAGTGTTGAAATAAGAGAGTTAAATGCATCAAGGTTTTTTCATTTGATTTGGTAAATGTCATTGCGGAGGAAGAATTTATTCCGATGAAAACATTAATGTGACCGGAAAATTTACGCGTTGCAACTGAATTTTAGTTTATATGTCATTGCGGAGGAAGAATTTATTCCGATGAAAACATTAATGTGACCGGAAAATTTACGTGTTGCAACTGAATTTTAGTTTATATATATTGCTAATTAATTTCAACTTAGTCATTGTTCTTGTTGATTGCACATAATAAGATTGGGATTATATCTCGGAGAGAATTTTCATTTTTGGGGATAATAATTATCCCTTATTCGCTTACAATTCAAATTTAGACCATGATGTATGAGCTTCTTCTTGATTTTTCGTAAAAGGTTCTAAATGTAATCATTGCAGGGTCTGAAAACGGCCATTGTCGAGGGAGATGTGGTGGGAGGAACATGTGTGAACAGAGGTTGTGTGCCTTCTAAAGCTCTTTTGGCTGTAAGTGGTAGGATGCGTGAGCTTCAGAATGAACATCACTTGAAGGCTTTGGGTTTGCAGGTAATAAGATTGGATCATCATAGTTAATTAAATTTTAAAGCTTAGCTGACCATAAACGATATGTTTAAGAGTACAAATAGTATTTTAAATATGTTGGTGGGTTGTTGTATTTCAACTGTTTTCCTTCTTGCAAATCATGATAGGTTTCGGCTGCTGGATACGATAGACAGGGTGTGGCTGATCATGCAAACAATCTCGCTTCAAAAATCCGTAATAATTTGACCAATTCTATGAAGGCAATTGGGGTTGACATACTGACAGGCTTTGGCTCCGTTCTGGTAAGTCATATATGCTGCCATTTTGGATTCAGTGGCAACACAAACAAAAGTTCTTGTGGTCAAGTAAAAAAAATTGACAATTTGAGCTGTCCAGAACATGGCCTCTTGATTATTCTTGTCCTTAAATTAAGTTAGTGATTTAATGGTTCGTAAATCTTTTTCATCCTTATGTTTATTGTGTCATTTTTCAAACCATTCAGGGCCCTCAAAAGGTGAAAGTTGGATCTGACAAAGTAGTAACTGCAAAAAATATAATCATAGCTACTGGTTCTGTTCCATTCGTCCCGAAGGGCATTGAAGTTGATGGTGTGTATCCTCTTCTTCTCATCCTTTTTATGGTCTCACCTTTTCTATTGATGGGTCCGGTGTTCTTCTTCTGGATGGTGGACATTGTGTGCCTATTCTACAAATTCTACAAACTTCTGTTCTGTTGAGCTCATAGGATTTTTAATTGCTGAAAATGACCTGCAGGGAAGACTGTAATTACTAGTGACCATGCACTCAAATTGGAATCTGTTCCTGATTGGATTGCCATTGTAGGAAGTGGTTATATTGGTCTTGAATTCAGTGATGTATATACTGCACTTGGGAGTGAGGTAGCGCATTTCTTTCCTTCTTTTAGTAATTGT
This sequence comes from Fagus sylvatica, assembly GCA_907173295.1. Classification (NCBI taxonomy): domain Eukaryota; kingdom Viridiplantae; phylum Streptophyta; class Magnoliopsida; order Fagales; family Fagaceae; genus Fagus; species Fagus sylvatica. Next base: position 2,223,631 of record OU015772.1, read on the forward strand.
TACAAAACTACACTATGTTTGGTTGCAACTAGGAGGAGGGAAGGGAAAGGGTAGAGAAAGGGAAAAGAAAATATTTTTCCTTAGGTTTGTTTGGATGTAGGGTGGAAAAAAAAAAAAGAGAAGATATATCTTTCCTTTGTTTGGTTGGCAAAGGGAAGGGAAAGAAAAAATATTTGTTTTTACCTTCATACCATTATATATGTCTATTTGACCACGTTTCTATACTTTTTTGTTTAGTTTGCTATAAAAAAATGAAAAATAAAATATGAGTTTTATACACTTTCAAATAAAGTATAACTATTTTTTTTAACAATTAATTATTCAAAAAAAGTTATAGTATGCCATATTTTTCTTTGCAAATGACATCACTGTACACTCTTTTCCACCTTTGTTTAGTTATGGCTATGGATTCCAAGTCGTTGAATAGAAAACATTGCAATTTGATAGCGGCTCAATTAATCAAGTAAATTTGAATTGTTTCCATGTGCTTTTGTTGTTTATAGTTTAAATTGTTTCCATGTTTTTTTGGCGTTTTCAAATTATAAAAATGAAAGAAGAAATGCTTGCTTCTCTCCATTTATATACCCTACTTATTGGAACCTAGCATGGCATAGGAAAGGTGCTTGTTAATGCCTAATAGATACTCTTGAATTTCAATATAGCTTAATATTCACTTTTACTATAGGAATCATTGTTCCTGATTCCAACTGTAGTTTGCAGTGATGTCTTATTTACAATTTGGGATAGTGATAATGCTTCTTTGTCAAAATTTGAGACCTCAAGGTTTGACATTGCTGAGAATACCTCAAAATCTTTTTCTGATAAGTAATGAAGAAATTTATTGATAAAAGGAAAGCTCAGATGAAGGAGCTTCCTAAAGATTACAAAGTAGATTTTGATGAAGAATACCTCAACATCTGTACTCTGCATGGTTAAATGTATTTGCTTAAACATCCATTGAAACTCCATGTTCTATCAAACTTAACATTTTCATGTAATTGATTCCAAATATGATTTGTATTACCCAGAACATGTCTATCTATAAGGATTTATTTCATGAAAGATAGAAATATTGACTCGGCAAATCAGTAACTTCTCTATTTAGTGATAAGCACAACAGCTTAGCATTGTATTTATGTATTTTTCTTTTCTTGTTTTATCTGTGAAGGTTACTTTTATCGAAGCTCTAGATCAGCTCATGCCTGGATTTGATCCTGAGATTGGGAAGTTAGCCCAAAGGGTGCTAATTAATCCAAGGAAAATCGACTATCATACAGGAGTGTTTGCAACAAAGGTAACCTGTTGTTTCTAATCGACTATTCAAGTGTTTCCTGGGTAGCTGTTCTGGCATTTATCTTCTTTGGGTGTATTCTTTTCACAGATAACACCAGCAAAGGATGGGAAGCCAGTCATTATTGAGCTTATTGATGCGAAGACTAAGGAACCTAAAGACACTTTGGAGGTAACTTGAGTACTGAGAATTAATATTTGGAGCTGGAAATGCTGCCTCCCATGGTTGTTTCAAAGTTATCTCTGTTCTTTGCTTTGCCTATTGACAATGTCCTAGACAGCACAAGTAGATCACTTAAACCCTTGCAATTTCCACAATACCAGAGCTGAAAAGAACTTTATCCAAAAATGGTCCATTTCTGCTGTCAATTTTCAATTATTTTCATATGCAGCCATGAATGACCCGTACTGAATTATGAACTAGCTGACGAGAGCTTGCCAATGATGAACTTATTGGTCCCTTTTGTTTGAGCGTTGAACAAATTGACCTGCTGAAATTTGAGACTGAACAATGTAGTGTGAAATTCCGAAACCAAGCATGTATTTCAACTTTTTAGCAAAAAGAAGAGAAAAAGCATCTGTTTCAACTTTGACCCACCTACGGTGCTCATTGATACTAGACTTCCATCAAGCTTGCCTTCAAATTACTGTTGAACCTGGCTGTTTAAATTCAAATACTTGATCTTTTGTGAATCTTATTAATCAGCAGTGGGGACACGTATGGGGAATCCCTGTTTAAGATCAAACTTTTTTTGCTGCATATTTGGTTGCATCATGGCCTCTGTAAAAAACTTCTCATTTACTTTGCTACAGGTAGATGCAGCATTAATTGCAACGGGAAGGGCTCCATTTACACAGGGTCTTGGCTTGGAGAATGTAGGACTCTCAAATACTTATGTGGTTGAGATATTGAGTTGTTGACCAAAATGAAGTGGTTTCATACTGATTTGGTTTTTCTGCAGATTAATGTCGCAACACAACGTGGTTTTGTTCCTGTTGATGAGCGCATGCGAGTAATTGATGCAGATGGCAAGCTGGTTCGTTTTGAATATTTGTATGAGCTAATATCCTCGCGTAGCTTCTAGCCACTTGTTACTGACCCTGAATTTTGAACATTAGGTCCCTCACTTGTATTGCATTGGTGATGCTAACGGAAAGATGATGCTTGCTCATGCAGCCAGTGCACAAGGAATTTCAGGTAAGTAATAACTAACTGATTGTCTGCTGTTTCAAATCTGGCAGTTTCTTTGACATCGATTTTCTCTCTTTCTTTCAGTGGTCGAACAAGTCACTGGAAGAGATCATGTGCTCAATCATCTAAGTATCCCTGCAGCTTGTTTCACCCATCCTGAAATCAGTATGGTTGGATTAACAGAGGTGAATTTTGAATATTCTAAATGCATTCCATTACATAATCAATTGTTCCATATTATGATATAGTTCACTACGTTGTGTTGAGTGTATTTCCATTACACGTATATCCCTTTCCCTTCTTATATTTTTTCTTTCTTTTTCCAATATGAAAATAAGTGCTCTTATTAGCATGCGTTTTGAATGTCTGCAATTTTGACTAAATATCTAAAATTTGCAGCCTCAAGCAAGGGAGAAAGCTGAAAAAGAGGGATTTGAAGTAAGCATTGCCAAGACAAGTTTTAAGGCTAACACAAAGGCCCTAGCAGAAAATGAAGGGGAGGGAATTGCTAAGGTTATATTTCTTTTACCGTTGTCCTTTACGGTGTTAAGTTATTTATCTGTATAGATTTAATAAGTGGTAACACTATATCTATATTGTTTTCACGCAGTTGATATACAGACCCTGACAATGGAGAGATACTTGGAGTCCATATTTTTGGGTTGCATGCTGCAGACCTCATCCATGAAGCATCCAATGCTATAGCTTTAGGGACACGCATTCAGGTAGGTCTTATGTGCCGAAACTACCATGTTTACACATCTGATTGCTACTTTTAATTTAATGCGGCCTTAGTAATGAGTCTTTAGTTCCTTCAGTAACCAACTCTGACATTCTCCACTCATCCTATAGCTAAGAGTGAAACTATTTTATGCCAATGAGCTCTAGCTCAAAATGTACCTGCTTCCCTTGTATAAGGGCATGGCGAAAGTGAGGTCTTGGGTTCAAGACTCACTGGGTGTGTATGTAACATATCAATAAAAAGAAAAAGAAAAAAAAGTGGCACTATTTTATGGATGCTGTTCTGCAATTCATTGTTATTGTATCTTTTGTGCCTTGCAGGATATCAAATTGGCAGTTCATGCACATCCAACCTTGTCTGAGGTGCTTGATGAATTGTTTAAATCAGCAAAGGTGAGTTGCTTTGCTTATATATTCAATTCTAAACATCATACTGAACATGGCTGCAAGCCTGCACTAGATATTTCCTTTTCCATGCTAAATGGTAAGGTAATGATAAGTAGGACAGCTTGGCTGTTGCTTCATGTTTGATATATGTAATGGCTGGCAAGATATTAATTACATACGATGCATGTCTTGAAAGTGAAAAACACTAGAAGTGGGCTGGGCTTTGAACATTTGCACATCCCTGTTGACTATAGCTAGCAATTTTAATGTCTTTCTGATGTGTTAACCCATAACTTAATCTGGGCAGGTTAAAGCTCATGTTTCTAGCCCAGTAAGTGAGCCAGTCGCAGTCTAAGATTATCAACAATCAAAATATATGTTTTTTGAAGAAATTTGCTTGTAATAGGGAGTTTCAAGGAATTATGCATGTCCAAGCATCAGAAGAGATCAACACATTAGCTACTCTACAGAAAGAAAGAACAGACTACGAGAACCGGCCAATTTCTCAAGAACAGTTGGGGCCAAAATATTTTTCAACTTGGTATCTTGGTTTCTAAGTTTTGTCCATGTCGTGCAGAGATACTTGTATTCATAACACTTATTTGGTTGATTTTGGATAATATTAGAGGAGGCCTTTTAATAGCGAGGCTATTTTGGAGCCAAATGTTTGCTTGCAACTTTGTTTTCTAGTTTTGTCAGTTTCTTAGAGATACTTCTATCCATAATGCGATGATTCGCAAACTTTTCTGCTTCTACAAGTAATAGTTTTTACGATGTCTTCTAATAGTGAGGGCCATTTTGGCAACTTCCAAAACCATTTTGCATTTCTTTCCAAGTTTTCACCTAAAAAGAGGATCAGTTTAAAGAGCTCTATCTAGAGCCCTCCCTTACAAACCACCCATAATAACTGGATTATTTAACACTACAAAAGATCACTATATTTTATTTTCTAGTCCAGAAAAAACATATATGTCATGGAATGGCACGGCAACAGGGCAACGACAACAGAAGGCATTCTAGATACATCATCTCTATTAACCAATCCCAAACATTTCCAAAATACCACAACAAAATTCATTTAAGCTCCACAATCTATGATAGCCCAAACAATAAACTCCAATGGTCATTGTTTATTGTTTGGTGAGACTAGAGAATGGAAACAAGTAAACCAAAGCATGAATTCAAACTCATTGCTACACATTACATCCATGTCGAACTCTCCAAGTTTGGCTGCTACTCCCCATAAGCCAGGTTTGTAATCGAGCAAAATTTTGAAAATAAACATAACAGAAATCCCCATGTAAAAATAATTCACCTCACTATAAGTAAAATCATCAGCACAAAACAAGAAATGGACAAGTAACGTAATTAGAACTCATATACACATTAAAAGAATTAACGGAATTAGAACTCATATACACATTAAAAGAATTGCGCTCACGAAGATAGCACTAAGAGGGATCCTTTTTTACCTCCAAGTGAAAATAATTCACCTCACTATAAGTAAAATCATCAGCACAAAACAAGAAATGGACAAGTAACGTAATTGGAACTCATATACACACATTAAAAGAATTACGCTCGCGATGATAGCACTAAGAGGGATCCTTTTTTACCTCCAAGTGAATGGAGTCTCCATGAAACAGAAAGTCACCTCACAGTAAGTAAAATCAGTCTAACAAGACAAAAGTTCATGAGTAATGCTCTTATAAGAATCCACATCAAAATCTGAGTACTGCTGATATAATAATCCACATTAAAATCGGATAAAAATTACACGAGAAGAAAGCAAGCTCATGACGAAGGCAATAAGATAGCTTTTTTTGCCAAGTCACTTGTAACTTTGTAAGTGTTAGTCCCAAACCAATGTCAAAACGAACACTCTAGCTTCAAAGATAGGGACACAAAAAGGCTGTACACAATGTTCCTCTTAAAGCATTGCTGATTCAAGTCTTCATAGCCACACAGCAACGCCAATAAAGTGGAAATGGTGCACAAAACTGTTGATCTAAAGTTGATGGAATCCTATTTTTGCTAGAAATTACTCCTACATCTAAGAAATTTTATAATTTCTCTTAACATCAACAAAGGAAAGAGAATCCACCTAGTTTAGTACTCTTAGCCCTCTATAGAGTCATCCTCTTAGAGGCTTTGATCATCCACAACAAAAGAATTCGACTACTCTGAAGCCTCCTAGGTATCTGCATTTGCATCATCAAAATATGAAATTGATCCTATTGGGTAGGTTAAGTAGAGGCTAATGGCTGGCCTCCACAGATTCAAAAGTAACATTTTACTCTTAATATCAACAAAGGAAAGAGAATCCACCTAGTGGAGAAAAACAGACAAACGAGCAATCCCCTAACAATGCCTCAAATACAACTTATCCAACATCACTTCCAAATAGAAGAGAAGAAAACATCACATGTATAGATTGTCACTACTAAGTCATATGTTGACAATAACTAAATTCTTACTCAGCATAAGACCTCAAACGAGGCTTTTATAAGACCATGATTATGTTGAGCTCCTATAACAAAGAAACTCTTGAAAAACCTCTAAACACTAGTTCAATCTACTAATGAGGTAGATAGTAAGTCGTGCTCTAAATAATCATCCACTTCTGAGTAATCTTGGCATTAATTTGAGGTGATACTACAATCATCTCAAACAAAAAGCATCCCAAATCCTAATCAAAATTACTAATCACTAAAAACATCCCCTATCCAAAATGCGAATAATCTAACAACTTCTCAACAACTGATCTCGACCAACATATAAAACAAGCCCTCATCTAGTTCCACATCATTTTTTAAATCAGAAAACAAAATAAAAACTCCCATATTTTCAACCACAATCATTCATCAATAAAGACATGCCAAATAACGATAATAACAATAACAATAAGAATAATAGCTCAGAACTTCAGCATCCAAAACAAAAATCAGTAACAAGGCATGAAAAGTACTGCCCCAAACAAAACCCATTAAAGTACCATTAAATCCCTATCTAAAACATAAAGTAAAACATAGATCTTAAAACAAAAAAACAAGTTCATTTCTGACTGTCTTTATGTCTCTTCTACTCTTGCTCGGTACCAGACTCAACAGTCTTGTTGTTGTGCTTCCTTGCATACCTCTGGTTCCTCAGAAACTTAGGATCCATCTACAACCAGATTATAAACAACCAAAAAATTAAGTCTTTTTTTTTTATAATGATTCAATTACATGCATAAAATAAAAAAGACCCAGAAAGCAAGAGAAAGTACCCCTTTGGTGGAAGTGTGGCGGTGCTTGCGTGGCTTCTTGATGCCATTCTTGTGGGCCTTGAAGGACTGGTTGTGAGCGGTGTGATTCTTCGACTTTGCCATCTCTGAAACCCCAATAACACACACAGGCAGATACTGATTAATCTCAAAAACCCAGATCTTTTTTTCACTTTTAGAGCGAGAGAGAGGAAACAAACCTGTGATCAAAGAGAGGGTGTAGCAGCGCAAGGGTTTTGGTGCTTTGGCCGAGCTGACTGAAGCAAGAAAGAATGACAGGTTTTATATGAACCTGTGTGGGAAACCCTAGTTATTAACGTGTGGTGTAGTAAATGACGGATATGTCCTCATGGGTTTTTTTATGGGGTTGGGCTTTGGTTCGAAGGTGATGATAATAAGACTTGAGCCCAGAAGAATGGACCGAAGTAGATGGCCCATTTTCTAACATTGTTGCAATTTTTTTTTGTAGCCCAGAAAATATATGGGCCTATTTTTTTCCTTTTTCTTTTTCTCCTGTCCCTCGGCCTCAAAATCTTATGGTTAGCTAAGGAGATTTTCTTTTTTTCTTATGTATTATAAGGTCTATGAACTTTTGGACTTGAAATCTCTAGTCAATATCTTAGAAGCGAGTAATCATTTAGTATGTTTTTCTCATATGAATGATGGGTCTCACTAAGATATAGAAGTATGAATTTATTTTTTTCGAGAAGTATTGAATAATTTTTCTTTAGGGTCACCTTCAAGGGATTTTAGAATATCTGGTATATATGGGACGAGAAACTATATACACCTAAGAAAACAATAAGAGATTCGAAGGAATTCGGACACCCTCATTATTAAACAAAAAAATATATTTATCAAACTATTCAAATAAAGAAACTTTGCCAAATGCGGTCAAAATGGTTGGATGAAAAGAATCTAATTTCAAATCCTCTTTGCAATATTGGAAATGGTCATTTCCTTCCCTTCCTTTTATATATATATATATATATATATATATATTTCACCAACCTTTTTTAATTTTTAGTGGAAAGTCCATGACAGGACAACAAATCTCATTTAGTCAAACTTCAACGGGGAAAAGGTTGCCTGCCCACCAAATACATTCATACAACATGGTGTGTCAAAAAGTAAGCTTATATTAACTAGTAAAAAAAAATACAAAATACAAATATAAAAAAGTTAGCCATGACTTTTCGTAGGTTAAATGGTTTATAAGATCTCGTAGGATTGAGATCACATGCAATATTCTATAATACTTTCCACCTTAATCATTTATTTAAAAGTGATTTTTCATCATAGTTGTACAATGAACAATAATTTTATAAATAATTCTAAACCGATAACTAATATTTGTAATTTTTCATCTCGTCAATTGAAATGTATTTCTTAGATCTCGATCCAATCCCATGAGATTTATAGGATTTTGAGTCTGAAACCTCTTAATCAACCATGTGATATATGGTATGGGACTACATAGATCACTCGGAATTGTGGACTTGAAAAGCTCTCTACACCTATTAGCAAAAAAAAAAAAAAAAGCCATAGCCCACAACAAATGAGCCAGCCAAAAGCTAGCTAAGCATAACCCACATGGTAAAATAAATAGCACCAATGCCATTTACTTCCAGTTGTAACGCTAAACTGTCTACCCCAAACCAAAACACAAACAAACAACACATTTTACACATAGCTCTCTAATATATACATATCTGGCTGCAAGGTTGGATCTTTGCTCGATCTGGGTCCTTCTTATTCCTCAACTCTTCGATCTGGCTCTTTTTAGACCAGAGATTCCAACATATTCCTCAAATTCTTTTGAGTCTTGAGAAAGAGACATGTTCCTTTTTGATTGGTTCTATGGTGTCCTTGCATCTCTTGGCCTATGGCAAAAAGAGGCCAAGATTCTCTTCTTGGGTCTTGACAATGCTGGCAAAACCACTCTTCTTCACATGTTGAAAGACGAGGTGGGTGTGTTTTTGTCTTACATATTTCTCTGTCTTTTGTTGTTTCTGATCAATTTTCTGAGATTTTGGAACATGAGGTTTTGTTTTTGGGTTGTTATAGAGACTAGTGCAACACCAGCCAACTCAGCACCCCACTTCCGAGGAGTTGAGTATTGGGAAAATCAAGTTCAAGGCTTTTGATTTGGGTGGCCACCAGATCGCTCGCAGAGTTTGGAAAGATTACTATGCTAAGGTACATTAAAATTTGATATTTTTTTTTTCTTCTCTTTTTTATGCTTCTCTTGGTTTCGGATAGAATGGAATAGATTGATGGAAAAGAATACATGTGCTGATCCTGATTAGTATGTTGGGGATCCATAGCCGACCCCAAATTTATGAGACTAAAGCTTGGTTGTTGTTGTTGTTGTCATGCTTGTCTTGGATTGAAACATAGTTTATACATGATCTATGCATTGATTGTTTAATCCAATGTTAGATGTTATTGGATTGGACTCGTTCCTGATCCAGACTATAAGTCAATGTTATTGGATTTGGCAATTGATTCTTTTGGATTACCTTGTAATGTACAAATTGGTTGGTTATATTTGGATGTCATTCATGCACGTTTGATTCTTTGAATTGTTTGGTTTTGATTGAAGTTATTTGTATGAACTACTGAAAACTTTTAGCAGATCTTGTTGTATTAGATTTTACTATATACTATGTGTTAAACGAGGTGACTTGTAGTAATTTTGTCTAATTGGCTGTCTCTCCGTTGTTTTACTTGGATGGCTTCAATGACAGAATTTCTTTCATAAGCTCATTAGGCTGTAATATTACCTACAATTTTGAATACAAAGCATTTCTGCATTCTTTTCCAATGTTGTACATCCTCAAGTTGTGAGGGTCGGCCTTCTAGCTGAATCGTTGTTGTGGGTTTGGTCTAATAAGTGCGAGTTTATTGAACTATTATTAATAATTCTAGCTTTAGTTCCTTGTGTACACATGAAAATCCTTTGTTGTCTTGTTTACATATGATTTGTAATTCCAACTATTGGGCAAGGTGAATTTCAGAAGACAGAATTTAGTGTGTTTGCCTCTATAATCCCAGATAAACCTTCTCTTATGTTTATCTGATTCATGGGAAGCAAACATTGAGCAATGGAAGTTTCGCTGATAATGCCTCTTTTGACTTTCCGGAGGTGTTTTAATAGTAGCTTTCCATACATTACTTCCTTCAAAATTCCATCAGGGCTTGTGGAACTTGTTTCACAAAGAAGTCAATTTCAGGTGGGAAAGAGAAGCCATAGATTTATTTGAAACGGTTGTCTGTTAGATCATCTTGGAGATCTAAAGACTCAAATTGAGGTTGCTTCTCTTGATTGTAGTAGTATATTCCATTGTAATTTTTGTTTAAATCAAGCGAGAAGATCTGCCCTTTGTAAAATAGTTCAAAGTTTGCTCAGTGGTAAATATTTCCCCATTTAATTACCTCACTTTTCGACATGTTTTCCAAAAGAAATTAGAATGGGATAGTTCATTGCTTTCCTCTGCTCAATGTTTCACGATAGACTCTTAGATTTGAAGTGATTTCCAGCACCTAATATGCTCAGGTTATGGTGTTTAATTCATTTAACCTAGCATTTACATACCTGGTCTTTGTGACTGAATGAAGGAGAAAAACTTATTTAGTCCGTGAGTATATAATTGCAAATCTATTATTATAAATCTATTTGACTTCGACACGTTTAGAAAGATGACCATTTCTTTTATATTCCTATCCATGAACAGGTGGATGCAGTTGTTTACCTTGTTGATGCTTATGACAAGGAAAGGTTCGCAGAATCAAAGAAGGAGCTGGATGCCCTCCTCTCAGATGAATCCCTGGCTGTTGTTCCATTTCTTGTGCTAGGGAACAAGATTGACATTCCCTATGCAGCTTCAGAAGATGAGCTACGCTATCATCTAGGCCTGACCAATTTCACAACTGGCAAGGGGAAGGTGAATCTTACAGAGTCCAATGTCCGGCCCATGGAAGTTTTCATGTGCAGTATTGTTCGCAAGATGGGCTATGGCGATGGCTTCAAGTGGCTCTCCCAATATATCAAGTAGAGGTAGAGTAGGCAGGGATAACAATCGGCTCTGTATTCTTGTGGTAACTTTTCTGCAATTTTGAAGCGCTTGACTGCAATGATATTGGAAGAGAAATCTTTTACTATTAATTTGATTCGTATTGAAGGATTTCAACTGCAGAAACTTTTTATCCATATAATGTGCAATTTCAAATTTGTCTTTTCAAACAAGGTTTTGGGCTACTGTTCTCTGTTAGTTTCTGGCATTGTTTTTGTTCTGAACTCTGAATAAATTTTGAAGTATCATGGTATCTTTTGTTTGGTGGAAGAAAATTGTTTTCTTCTGATTAATTTCCTTCTATGGACGGTTGTCTTGCCATTATTATAGAGCAGGCTTCTCTAATGATATTTAAGAAGAATGATATTAAAGATACTACAAATTTTACTTCATAAACCTTACAAAGTGATGTGTTACCAATCGTAAAAAATAATTTAAACATTTATTTATTTTGTTGTTGAAGTAGTACCAATCGCATTCATTACTACGTCGATTTATAAGTCTTTTGTAGTAGCCTTGGCATTTTTCATTCAATAAATTAAGGGTGGTTTAGTCAAGGAATGTTGTTTCATTTTTCTTTTCAAATTATGAGAATGAGAATGAGAATGAGAATAAGAATGAAAGAAATCATATAACTAATAAAGTATTGGTAAGCATCATTAGACTAGGGATTATTTATTTATTTATTTATTGCTAATTAGACTAGGGAGTTTGGATATGAGGAGGAGCTTCCAATGCATAGTAGTTGGCAGGGTAGCTTGATGGGGATAGCAACACATTGATGATTGAACCACCTTTAGAAGGGGATCAGTTTTGATGTGTCTTGACACCTGACTCCTAATTTGAGTGTGGTCTAATATTTTCTTTTGTACCATTTGAAATTGACCAATCTCATAATTAGAATTAATATTACAATTTTAAAAATGTATGTAGTGTCATGTCATTTAAATAATATGATAACATATATATTTTTAGATAAAAAAAATTAAAATTAAAATTAACAACAAATGAAAAATAGAGAGAACCCTATTCTCAAAATAGGTTGATCGATAGTACTAATAGAGGTCGACACTGCTTACAAACTTGTACTCTAAACTACTATTTACACATGTATTCCATTTATTGTGCTACTTTCAACATTATGTATGCTATTGACCATAGCCTTAATCACACCCACCTAGGGATGACTTTTTATTGTATCACTTTATTGATGTCATACTCCCTATTTTGTAAATGATTTACTTAAAATATAAAGTTTATAATATAATTTACTAAAAAAAATCTTCATTCAATATCGAATAGAGTTTGGTTATAAATTGGTTTGTAGCCAAACCATGTCCTTCAATATCCCATACCTTTATAATCTATCCACGAGATTACATCTCAATTTTATCAACAAACACCTAGATATTTACAACTTCTCAAACCTATAAATTATGATTAACGTGTTAATATTTTATATCAATGACAAACTCATATAAAAGTAATAATTTTCTTAATCAATACAAATACATCAATGTAAATTTTAATACTTATTGGGCTCCCTAAAATTAGCAAATGATAAGATCACATGATTATCCTCTTATTGTAATGAATAATTAGTCGATAACTCATAAGAAAGTTTTGATTTCTCCTTTGATTCCCCAAGTTTCTAACACGTAACTATGGGCTCAAAGACATGGCATCATCACCGCTAGTTTCCAAATTGACGACTAATGACGCGTACCAACCAATCAAATTCTCCCACGTAGGATATTAGACTCAACAACCGGTTGCTCCCCGTCACCCTCCTCCTCCACCGGACCACGTCAGCATCGTACACACACCAACACATCCCTCACCGGCCAAACCGGTATTTCTTCACCTTCCAAATATACTAACCCCTACAAATCTTAAAAGTAAAAAAAAAATAAAAAACTCTGAAGCTCTCTCTCTCTTTCATTTTCATCCACTTTCTACAGAACCAAACGAAGCTCAATCCCTCTAAACTCTCACTATCCGTACAATTTTCCCGAGAAATTTCTCAGATTCAAAGTGAATCAATCATTTCCTTCGCTAAATCACTTTGAGAAAACAAAAAGAAAAAGAAAAACATGTTCCTATTTGATTGGTTCTATGGAATTTTGGCTTCGCTAGGTCTGTGGCAAAAAGAGGCGAAGATCTTGTTTCTAGGGCTTGATAATGCTGGAAAGACCACCTTGCTTCACATGCTCAAAGACGAGGTCCTCCTCTTCCTCTTCCTCTTTCACTGTACAAATTTTCTCAGCAAACAAACAGAGCCTATTGTAGTTTTTTATATAAATAATACAATTTTTTGTTTGGTTTTGCAGAGATTAGTACAGCACCAACCGACGCAGTATCCAACGTCGGAGGAGCTGAGTATTGGGCAGATAAAGTTCAAAGCTTTCGATTTGGGTGGTCATCAAATCGCTCGTAGAGTCTGGAAGGACTATTATGCTAAGGTTTTTTTTGCTTTTAATTTTTCAAAATTTGATATTTTATACGTTGCAATTTTTTATTTTAATTTTTGTTGATTATTATTTTTAATCCTAGCGTTAGAACTTGGCACCTACTTATATATATATATATAGTGATTTTGGAATGGGGTTGAACTATTTGAAAGTTGAAAGTTTAAAAAATGAGGAATTTTGATTCTTAATGTTGGGTTTGACTGTGAAATTTTAGTTAGTGGAGGACAATGTTGGGTATGACCTCCTTCTCATCTAAGGTTAGGTGCATGTGTAGGACCCATAGGTGGGGCCAACCCTTATGTAAGATTTGAGAAATATAGGTGGATTAGTCCGTCAAGGGTGAATGTCCTATTATCAGATTACCCGACAATTGGTTCTGGCAAGTGCTTAGAGGCGAGTCCAAAGTTCTCTTCTTTAGATTGTTTATTTAAAATGTATAGACTTATCGCTTTTAGATTAATTGATTGGTGTAAATTTCTTCGAACTTCTTGATTGGTAGGTGTTTGGTAAGTTGCACACCTCAATGAGTGAGTTTTGAACTCATGACCTCACAATTCACCCATTCTTATGGGATGGGAGGAGGAAGTGTCAAATGTAACAATTTCTTGTTAATTATTCCAATTTCCAACTTTCTTGACTATAGTGAGTGCTTTGATTCTGTGTGGAAACTTTTTCAATATTAAAGAGATGAGGGATTTGCATATAGGTGTTATCAGTTTAAATTTCTATCTTTGTGGTCATATTGTTTACCCTGCATTTGTAGATTTTGATGCTGGATGTTTGAGTCTGTTGCTATCAAAAATTTGTGACGTGTGTTTTAAAGTGAACTGTCCCCAATTTATAGTAAAAGTGGTGGTGGCAGTGGGGGTGATGCATAAAAAGACCAGAGTGAAACTTTTTTGGATGGGATTGATACCTCACTGATCATTTGCAACCTTTTATTATGTAGGTGGATGCTGTGGTTTATCTGGTTGATGCTTTTGACAAGGAGAGATTTGCGGAGTCAAAAAAGGAGCTTGATGCGTTACTCTCTGATGAGTCGTTGGCAACTGTCCCGTTCCTTATTCTGGGAAACAAGATTGACATACCTTATGCTGCATCAGAGGATGAGTTGCGCTACAATATGGGCCTGACCAACTTTACCACTGGTAAGGGAAAGGTTAATTTGGCTGACTCCAATGTCCGCCCTCTTGAAGTGTTCATGTGCAGCATCGTCCGCAAGATGGGATATGGTGAAGGCTTTAAGTGGGTCTCTCAATACATCAAGTAGGCAAATGGATAGGCGGCTACCGAGAGAGTAATTTGTGTTGATGTAAAGTGAATATATACTGTCTATGTTAGTAGCCTTTATATTTAGCTTTTGGAGACTTGATGTGTTTTCTACTTGTTTTTGGTAGGGATAGATAAGTTCTGATTGTCTTCTCACTCTATTGCTAAGTTGCAGAACTAATAAAGGGTTTGTGAGGATCAGTTGAGTGGTTGTAATGTTTACTGAATTTGAACTTGAAACCCCACCACAAAGCAATTCATTAGGATGCTTCACTTTTACCTTTTCATTTAGAAGCGAAAAAATTGTGCTATACTTGAACTGAATTGGAACCCTGCGATGGGAAATCTCACTAAGGTTGGTTAGTGACTTATGGCTTTTCGAAAAAAAGTCCGTTTGGTATGAAGTGGTAACTTTTAGGTGACCGTATTAAAGTTTACCGGCTGAGGCATTGTGTGTTTCTCTCACTCTACCAACCTTAAACCGTTGACCTGCAGAAACCAGAAACTTGGCTCTTCTCTAGGTTCAGCTCAGTAGCTCACTAATAACTAGAAAGTCCAAGCTCAACTCAGTGTTTGTTGCCACTTGCCCGGCGCTCCCTCCTGTATTTTTAGATAATGAGTAATGACGACGTCTAAGTGGAATAATTGGCCACATTCAACAATCCTTAAATTTTATTTTATTTTATTTTATTTATTTTTTAACTTCTTAAAGAAAAATTGGTCACTTGCGCATTACTTGCATAATCGCATTAAAGTTCATGGAATTTTCATTTTTCTGAACCTAAACTTCGGAAATGCCCCGACTTGAATGTATTTTTAAGTTAACATAGTATTACATTCTAGTTTAATGGTAGACTGGTAGAGTATCTATGTTAAGGTTTTTTTTTAGGATTAATTTTATGTCATACTAACACATCAACTTTTGAGCACTTATAATTTTACACTTCATAATATATAATATATTTTAGGGAAAAGTACACTTTATCCACTTGTAGTTTGACCTATTTACAAGTTGCCTACTCATGATTTCAAAATTGACACTTTCCCCACTTGAGTTATTATTTGTTAACTACCGTTACCTCTCACATCTCAGTATCTCATTGCCGTTAACATTAAACCAAATAAAACAAAAACTAGTCGGTCTCTCCTTCTCTCTCACGCTCAATACCCACATTCCTCACCGGAAACTCTCATGCGATCTTCCAATCGGCCCTCACCAATGTCAATTATTACCTTCCTAGTTTTATTCAAATTATTTGATTTGTCTTACATAGGAGGGATTTTATTTTAATACTTATTTATTGTTTTTTATATAACCATACAGCTTGCGCTGATGGAGTGGTCAGGATATTCAAGGTGGATGATGCTTCAAGTAAAAGTTTCAAGTATGAATCTCAAGTAACCTTAACGCAATACGAGATTTTATCTAAATAAAATGATGCATGCAGTTTTTTTTTTTTTGCTTTTTTATCATCAATTTCTTTACTCTTCTGCAGGTTTCTGAGAATTAATTTGCCCGCTGGAGGTCATTCAATGATTCAAGAGCAGTTGCATTCTCTGATGATGCGTCTTCTATAGTCATGGCTTTCGACACTCTGGTGAGGGTCGATTGGAAGATGGCGTGAGAGTTTTGATGAGGAATGTGGGTATCGAGCGTGAGAGAGAAGGAGAGACCGATTTGTTTTTATTTTCTTTTGTTTATTGTTAACTGCAGTCAGATTTGAGATAACAAAAGTTAACAAATAATACCTAATATCAATTTTAAAATCATAAATAGACAATTTATAAATAGATTAAATCACATATAATACGTAAAAATAAATATATTTTCCCCTATATTTGATTTTAATTTGTATTGCTCTTTCTCTTTGGCTATGCTGTCTCTCTACACATTTCCCTTCCTTCCGTCTTCCCTGTTCCACATTTAGTCTCTCTACACATGCCCAAAGTCTCCAGGTCCGACATCAGTGAATGACGTGTCGTCCGAGATGGATGCATAGAGCGCACAAGGGTTTTAATCCTTTTTTCTCATCTTCTCCTTGGCTACCTTCTCGGATCCTCACCGTTACATCCTCTCCTCTCATCATTTGTCCAACTTCTTTCTTAATCCAAAATGTATTTTTAATCTTTCAAACCCAACCCCAAGTCTCTCTCCCTTACCTGTACAAATTTTTTCATTCATTCTGCAAATCCTACTAATAAAAATAAAATTTTGAAGTAGGGTCTTTCTCTAATGCTTTGAGAACACTAGTACCCAGAGAAAATAAGCCACTTCTCCATGAGCCACAAACTCAAATATGCTTAATGGGTTCTCCAAGATTGCCTCTTTTGGAGACATGAGTTTCATAGTTTGTGGCATAATTAGGAGAATGGATTTGTTTGATATTTGATTGTTTGTTTAGTACATGTGGTTGTTGGTGTTGTAAGTGATTGTAATATTTTCTCTGTGGGATTTCTACATATACCATATATGGTGGTTTATTTGCATTTTCTAGTTTATGGAGAATCGGGCATCCAGTTTATATTCCGAACTATGATTACAAGAGAAACAAAAACAACGTGTTTTCATCAAGAAGGGTACACATGTATTCAAAATGCAACTATTGACTGGTGACATCCACTAAAAATTTCCGAATCATTGTTCACATTTTATTCAATATTGCAGTGCTTTATGGTCTAGGCAATAGTGGAACCTAATTGAATTTTAAGTCAAGATTAATTGTGTCTATCTCCATCATGAACTTGGATGAATTCAAAGCTACTATATTGATGAATGTTCGTTTTTGCAGAACTTTGAAAAAGCATATCTCTTGGATGAATTCATTTATTTTTTTGACATAAATAAACTATCACATGGTTACAATTAGTATATTATTACCAATTATATTTTTATTAACATTACAATTTTCTAAAATAAAAAAATGTATATTAATTAATTAGTTCTTTTTAATAACCTTGGGTGTCCGGGCCAGCTTGTGCGTATCTCGATTAATCCCACAGGATCTGTGCACCGCAACCTCAGAAGTTTCCCTACGTGAATTAGGGTAAATCGCTGACTTTTCACCATGAGGTGTGGCACCAAACTTCTCAGGAGTGGTTGTAATGTTTAAAGGTGAACTCCAAACTCAACCACAACAATATCTTAGGGATGCTTCCCTTTTTCTTCTTCATTTAGAAGCTTTTTTTTTTTCCTTACTCTAGCTATCTTATCAAATTTACGTTAGACACTTCCATCTCCCATCAAATCACACTCGTAGAGTCTAAAAGGACTATTATGCTAAAGTTTTTAGTTTTTTATTTTTATTTTTTGGCTTTCAATTTCTAAAAAATTGTTCATTTCATATGTGCAATCTTTTTTATTTATTTATTAATATTTAATCCTAACGTTAGAACTTGGCACACCCTTATATATAGTGATTTTGAATTGAGGTTCAACAATATGTAAGTTGAAGGTTGAGACAATTTAGGGATTTTGAATCTTAATGTTTGGGTTTGAATGTGGAATTTTAGTTAGTGGAGTACAATGTTGGGTATGGAATTATATATCAGTTGTAGATGGTAGAAAATAGAGTGAGGTTATGGTGTTGAACAAAATTAATGTACGTTTTGTTTTTGGGCTATTTATTTAAAATGTATAGAATCAAGGCTTATTAGATTAATTGATTATTTCTTTTATACTTTTTGATTGATATGGTAAATTGCACAAGCATTCGATTTGTTTTGAACTCATGACCTCACAATTCACCCTTTCTTATGGAAGGAGGAAGTGTCAACGTAACACTTGGAAAACAAGATTAACATACCTTTTGCTACCTCAGAGGATGAGTTGCGCTACAATATGGGCTTGACCAACTTTACCATTGGTAAGGGAAAGGTTAATTTGGCTGATTCCAATGTTCACTATATGTCCCAAATTCTGATAACTGTGTTATTATGTGTGTGATGAATCCCACATCGGGTATATATTTGGTCAAATTGGGTTTTATTAACAATTGCAAGGAACCCAAATATAACTTGACAGATGTGGTTAGTGAGATTCAATCCAGTCAGCGAGCCTATTTGTCTAGTGCAGATGTGGCTAGACATGCATAAAATACTAAATCCACATAGTCGAGCCTCAGGCATCATAAAATCCTCAATAGCTTAAACTCCTCAGCGAGCCAAGTATTCATTAGAATCTGAGTATTTCAAGTACCTCATTAGAGTAAGTATTGTTGAAAAACAGCCCTTGGTTGGTTGGTTAATACTCAGGCCTCTCAAAAACAGCCGAAGTATAGTTGAAAGTTGACTTCGTGTCCTCATTATTGTTGAAAGTGACTTTGTTCTATCTGGCATAGCCAGATGCCGTTCCTGTTTGATTTATCTCATTAATAAACTATCGCCTTGTTATCAAAAAAAACAAACATGCATAAAATGCGAAGGCTTCGAGTATTCAATCGCCTTATACAGACAGTTCTCTCTGAGTCTCTACCGTTTGAAACTCTCTCTACTCAGATTCAATCTTAGCTAAAAACATGCTGCCCCTTGGTTGGTTGGTTAATACTCAGGCCTCTCAAAAACAGCCGAAGATCTTGTTCCTAGGAATTGATAATTCTGGGAAAACCACCTTGCTTCGCATGCTCAAAGACGAGGTCCTCCTCCTACAAATTTTCTCCTCAGCAGCTAAACAGAGACTATTGTAGTTTATTACATAAATAATACAAATTTTTGTTTGGTTTTGCAGAGATTAGTGCAGCACCAGCCAACGCAACACCCGACTTCGGAGGAGCTGTATATTGAAAAGAAAAAGTTCAATGCTTTCGATTTGGGTGGCAATCACATCGTTCGTAGAGTCTGGAAGGACTATTTCCCTAAGGTTTTTTGGTTTTATTTTAAAAATTGCATTTTATTTGTGAAAGTTAAATTTAAATATTTAATCCGAGCGTCAATATATTTTATGCCCCAAATTCTGATAAGTGTGTGTGTTTGTTGAGTCCCAATCGGGTAAATTGGGTCGAACTGCTTTATTAACAACTGCAATGAGCCCCATTGTAACTTGGCTAGTCCTTTTGGGGTTAAGCGCAGTGAGCTAACGCGCCCCAAATTTAAATGAGTCCCACATCGGGCAAATTGGGTACTGGGCTTTTTAATCCAATTGACTTGCAGTCCTTTTGGGGTTAATGTGGCTAGCGTTTTCCTTGGGTTGTTATAGTGATTTTGAATTAAGGTTGAAAATGGTAGAATATAGAGTGAGGTTATTGTGTTCAACAAAATTAATGCCCGTTCTGTATTTGGGCTGTTTATTTAAAAACGTAACACTTTATTGTTACTGACTCCGATTTCCAACCATCTTGATTCTAGTGGTTGCTTTGATTCTGTGTGAAAACTATATCAAAATAAAGTGGGATTTACATGTAGCCATATTGGTGCTATCTGTTTAAATTTCTATCTTTGTGGTCATATTGTTTTACTCTGCATTTGTAGATTTAGGTGGTGGTGTTTGTGTTTGTTTTATTATGTAGGTGGATGCTGTGGTGTACTTTGTTGATGCTTATGACAAGGAGAGATTTGAGGAGTCAAAAAAGGAGCTTGATGCGCTGCTCTCTGATGAGTCGTTGGCAACTGTCCCGTTCCTTATCCTGGGAAACAAGATTGACATACCTCATGCTGCCTCAGAGGATGAGTTGCGCTACCATATGGGCCTGACTAACTTCACCACTGGCAAGGGAAGGGTTAATTTGGCCAACTCCAATGGCCGCCCTCTTGAAGTGTTTATGTGCAGCATCGTCCGCAAGATGGGATATGTCGAAGGCTTCCAGTGGCTCTCTCAATACATCAAGTAGGCCAATGAATTGGCTATCGAGATGGTTATTTTCCTGCCACTGCTGCATTCTCTTCATTTGAACTGGTGTTTGATGTAATCTTTCTATTTAAGTCTGAGACTCGGTCTGTTCTTTACCTGTTTGGGTAGAGATATTTAAGTACTGTTTGTCTTCTCCCTATGCATTAATAAAAAAGGCCGTGTTTGAAGTCTAGGCTCCAAACGCATTTAGAGGTGTACGGTACCACGTGGGACCCTAGATTTATCCCCAAAAGGTATTTCTCGGATTTCATGCCTTTTGTAAAAGAGTCTAAATGTTTGGTTGTATTCTGTCCAGTCAATTAATATTATCTATTTCACTTTTTTTGTGTGTAACTCCATATTTTACCGACTATAATATAACATGTGCAAATCTTTAATTTATTTACTTTTAAATCTTAATTATTTTGTAAATTCTCAAAAGAGCTGGAATCTAAGATTATATGGATTCTCAATTCGGTAAAGTTGGTGGGACCATTGAAATTCTCGCTAGCCAGGCACAACAGCCTTTTATCCTGCGAGCAACAAAAAAATCATTGACATAAAATCACAACCAACGACGATGAAAAAAATTTGTATCTCAAACCACAAAAAAGAATACGAACAACAAAATGAAATCAATTCCAAAACCCATAATTTATGTACGTAAAAGAAATTACAAACTCTACTCATTTCTCAACAAACCCAGCGATGCCTCAAGAAGAAAAAAAGAAACCCAGCAACAAACTCAGGTTCGTGTTGGGAAAAGAAAAAGACTAAGAAAAAATAGAAGAAACTGAACAAACCCAGATTTGAGAGTTGCTCGTGAATGAGTGAACGGTGGAGAGGAAGAAAAGAGGAAGACTGAGGGAAAAAAGAGAAGAGGGGGAGTGTTTAGGTGAGAAACATGTGGTGGGGGGTTAAAATCTGTGGTTGAAAAAAAAAGGGGAGAGGTGGGGAAGGAAAAGAAGAAGAAAGTGGAATCGATTAGATTGTATAGTGGCAGAAAATTTAAAACAAAATCTTGCAAATAAAAATTATTGTTAAAATATCGTGTATATAACTTTATTGAAAAAAAAACAAAAGAGGCAAAAAATTTTCAGGAGTTGTTATAATTCCTTGGGAATGCTTCTCTTTTTCTTTTTCATTTAGAAGCTATTTTTTTCTTTCTTTCTTACTAAATTTTTATTTTTATTTTTTATTTTTTAACTTTTATATGGTTTAGTCTGGATGATCATGAATTTAGAAATGAGTTGTTGTTTATCTGATTTTTGAAAGTTTCATGTCTGGAATTCTGGATTTTATTTATTTATTTTTGTTTTAAAAAGGAATTTGCTGGGTTTACTTTAAGTGGATATCACAATCTATGTTAACTTTCGATGTTCCTCTTTCATAAACAGATTTTTTGTTGTTGTTTATTTGTTTGCCTTTTGGGTTAATTTTGTGGAAATGGGGTAAATTCTGAAGCTTGATCTGTTTTACAAGGGTTGAAATCAGGAATTTTAATGGTGTCCGTAAACTTAGGTATGTGTCTCAGTTGGATTTCAGTTTCTTTAAGAATTTGCAACATGTTAGATAATTTAGGTCAGCTCTGTGCTTCTTTGGTGGAAATTGGCATCCAGATTAAGGAAAGCAACCTCCTTTTTCATTTAACATAGAGTGATATAAAAGTTTTTTTTTTTAAAAAATTGTTCATTTTCAATGTGCAATTTATTTATTTATTTATTTTTGTTGATTAATATATAATCCTAGCGTTGAACTTGACACACCCTTATATATAGTGATTTTGAATTGAAGTTAAACTATATGAAAGTTGAAAGTTAAGACGATTTAGGGATTTTGAATCTTAATGTTGGGTTTGAAATTTTGAATGTGGAGGACAATGTTGGGTATGAAAGTATATATCAATTGTAGATGGTAGAAAATAGAGTAAGGTTTCGGTGTTGAAGAAAATTAATCCACTTTTGTATTTGGGCTTTTTGTTGAAAATGTATAGACTCATGGCTCATTAGATTAATTGATTATTTCTTTCGCATGGTAAATTGCGCAAACATATTGTGTGTTTTGGGCTGTTTGTTTTATGGGAGGAGGAAGTGTCGAACGTAACACTTGGGAAACAAGATTGGCATACCTTATCCTGCCTTAGGATGAGTTGCGCTACCATATGAGCATTAGGAGGAAGTGTCGAACTAGTTTTTGAGAATTTTTTTTTTTTGATAAGTTAGTTTTTGAGAATTTTAAGTTAGATGTGTTGATATATACTATTTAGCAAAAAAAAAAAAGTGAATATATACTTGCTATGCTAGCAGCCTTTATATTTAGCTTTGGAGACTTGGTAGTGTAAATAAAGTCTTCTTAGTTCTTTCTTTCCAGTGATCTATTAGTCTATTACTAATCTAGAAGCAGTAGGTGAGGAAAAGCAGATATTTTTTAAATCGTTAACAATATCTAAGAAGATTCTTTGGCCATTTTTGAACAGCAATCATTTTGGAACCGTCCTTCATGTGAATTTGGTTACCATAGATAAGTTTGGCTTACAAGAAGAGGTGGAAGAGAAAACTAAACAATGTCACTGATTTACAAAGACTCTTGATCAATAGCTGTGGATATGAAGGTTACTAATATTGTCATTCATATTACACGGTCAACCTCGACTAATTGTTATATTAAGACCATAAATCAAAGTTATTTCCTAGATCTTTTTACTTAAATGCACTAACAAGAGGGGTCAAGAACCAAAAAGAAACAAAGGATCCACAACGAGAACACTGAACCCATGGCCCCCTCAACATCATTAAATACTTTGAAAGGGCCAACAGTGCAAACCAACCTTAATCTAGGCATTTACAAGATGTACAAGCTACACAAGCACGGAGCGCACCATCCATAACAATTGGATTCCCTACTATCTGAACCTTAGAGAACATTGTTTCTGCACAAGCTATCTCTTCACCTAACTCATATCAGTATCAGGGTCAAGGAACCCTTCAAATTCCAACTGCAGAAAACAATACCAAATTAGTTAATTATTAACCTGAATCAAATTGTAACACTAAATAACTCCACATGAATCACCTACCTTCGCTTCATTATGGGTCAACTTCATCCTCCGATATTCTTCCTGTGCTTTCTTTGAACGGAACATGGCCTGAACCCTTACAACAGATCTCTCAACTCGCTCTTCAGCTTGTTTCCTGCTAGTTCGATAGAAGTCCTCCTCGGTATCACTTTCCTGCGACTGATCTGGAACTACTTCCATAGGATCAACTTGGAAACCACGAAAACCCTTTCTCTTCAAACGCCAGCGCAGAACTGCTTTCTCAAGCACCCCAACTGACCAGAGAATTTTACCGTACTGCCTCCGCACTTGAAATCCACGGAAAGCAGCCTACATTGGAAACAAGAGCAATTAACATCTTTTCTTGAACCTCAAACCTAATGTTGTTTTACATATTATGGCTCAAGGTGTGGGTAAAAGTAAACTAATTTTATTACTAATGATTATACTTGTCAACTTACAACTTTTACATATTATGCCTTGCATGTTACAAGGCTATTTGACAGGGTTACATTGGAACCATGTAAAGTCTGAGTATGTGAAGGACAACAATCTACGTTTTCGGGTATTTTATTACATTCAAGTCATGATTATACTTGTCAACTTATATATTACAAAAATAAAAAAGTAACTATTCCATACACAGTGAAGTAGTAAATATTGCAATTCAGGTGCTTCTTTATTTTTTTAATAATATTTTACCTTGCTTGAAAGTGGTTCTATGAAATGTTACATTAAAAGAGTTGCTCTGTGAAACTGTATGGCTGAAAAGAAAGGCAGAGAGAGAAGGGATTTGACAGGGTTAAAAAGAAAAGGAAGCCGGAAAACGGAGCACCCACATTAAGTGAACCATGTTGGCGGCAGAGGGAATAGAGAGAGAGACAGAATATTTTTGCCAAACACAGTCTGATTGCTGGAATTTTTTTTTTTGGAAAAAATGGGGTACGCCGGGGGTCATGCAGGGTCAGCTGACCCGGTAGGACAACCCGTGCTTCACCTTGACTCAAAAATTTCAATTGAATTTGATCAAGCCAAGCATTTGAGGCCTCTGTCACCATAGGTGGTTCATAGTAGTTATAATGTATATGCTATCCAAGGCAAGAAGACAGGAAAAGAGGGCTTACTTGAATTTTGATTGCATGGCGACGCAAATTAAGGAAATCTTTACGGATCTTCCAAGTGCGGAATCTATATTGGATACGGGCAGCAGCTGCCATCCTTTTTTTCGACTCATAGCTGCGAAAGGCATGTTGAATCTTCAGTGCTGCAACTATACTGCGTGCTTCATCCTCGGGAAGGGAAAACTCAACCTCTTTGGTCCGTAGTTTTAGTGAGCGCTCCCTGAATGCAGCCTGTATACGTGCTGCAGCTTCAGCAGTTGTCCGATAAGCTGCCAAGGTATCTTTTAGATTGAGCTGATCCTCACTGAGGTTATCGGTGTTCACTGCATCAGATGAGCTAGTATCAAGGGAGCCACTGATGTTTCCAGCGATGCTCATATCATTGAATTGTTCTACCAAAGCCTTTTCTGAAAGAAAAGCTGCTAAGCCTTCATAACCTCTTAAAGATGCAAGATCAGCAGCAGTGGATCCACCAGGGTTTTTTGGCGTAGGGTCAGTAACCAAGTTTGGCTTTGCACCGGCAGATAAAAGGACTGCAACCATTTTCTCCCTGCACATTGCAAAATTCTGAAATAAATAATCCAAGATTGAAAGGGATTTTCAAAACCAGTGGAAGAAGTATAACTTATCCTCCCAAAGCTGTAATGTGTGCAATATGAGCAGAGACACAAAACCATGCTTTCTTTACATAAAGCAGCTTGAGAATTATTTATGTTAGACAAACATGCATAAAACCAATACGGAAAAATCTTAGACATAAAAATAATAGAGCAAGCCAACCTCTCATGGCGATGGAAAGGGAACCAAAAAGTTGGGAAAGTTGATGCAAAAGCTTTAGGAGTCAAATAGGATGCTGCAAATCTAATCAGTGGATGTATATGATAAATAAAAGAAATACCTTCCATAATATGCTGCCCAATGAAGAGCTGTCCATCCATATTTATCACGATGATCCAATGAGAAGCCCGACCATGAAAATAAAGGAACAGCCCATGTATATCCTAGAATAGCACATAAATGTATTACACCTCGACCTTGGGCATCATATTCAGTGGCTTTGGAGCGTTCAACAACTCTTTCCAACAGCCACTCCATTAGTCTGTTTTTCAGAGTGAGTTCAAACAGATTATCTTTTGCCTGTGGAAACGGTATTTTGTCTTCTTCAATTGACTTGATAAAATACTCCCAACTATTCAAAATGTTAGAGGTTTTGTGGGAAAATTTCTTAGCCTCCTTCAGGGCATTTGGCGATACTTTACTAGAAAGAATGTTAAGGTTCTTGGATGTAGAGAAAAGCAGATGAGAAAGCTGAAGCTGAACTCGGAAATCTTCCAACCAGCACTTCTCTTCTAAAGAATTTTTTGGGTCAACCAATGAAGGAATGCGATACTCAAAATTCAGAACTTGGCTGATGGGTTTGTGACCATCAATACTCATAAAAAGGTTCACTAATCCAGGGGAATGTGGTAACACAAAACAGCGATACACCCCAACCTGAACAGTTTCTGTAGGAACACAGACATCGCCACAGACACAATGAAGACTGGACTTCACTAGATGTCGATACTCTTCATGAAGGAATCCAGTGACAAGGATCTGCAACAACAATTAAACAAAGGTCAAAAGTTTATAATAAGTATTTCAACCTGCCTTCCTAAGTTATTCAAACCATATACATAGTGGTCCAGTCATGAAGACGTTTGATCATTACCTGTTGTGCCAAGCAAGAGGCCTGACTGCAAGAAAAACATTAACTAGTCCAGACAGTTTCAAAACTTATGAAGAATCTATTCTATGATTAAAAATCACTGTATACAAGTGCCATACCACTAGTGATGAAGATCAAGTTGGACATGTCTGATTTTTATTAAGTTTGAAAGGGATTTAGTTTAGTTGGTTCAAACATATATGAAAGGAGCTCACAGGCTCACACCACAGTGCCAGCCATCAGCTTTTGGTGGAAATAGACTTGGTCACTCTTTAGATTCTGAAAGGGAAAGCTAAAGAGGAATTCAGCCCTTCTGAGCTCAAACAAGTATCAGTATGCATCACAGGTAACTCCAAATTTAAGATCCACCTAGTCCAAAAGTTCAACCAAAATATTGCAACATCAAACTCGTCACTTGATAAGTCTAGTGTCATTCCTCCTAATTAAAACCATATAAGCGATATAGCATTTCAGTTGAAAATAGTTTAAATGACTCAAAAATCTCAGCCTTGAATCAAACTCAAAGGTTCCTCTCAAAGAGAAATAATATTCTCAATCAACAAATTCTTCTTCCACAACACACACAAACCCCTCCACTCCATCACATCCATGATGGTTCTCCCAGATGCTGGAATGGGTTTGTATGATTGTTTAATGGGAAGGTGAGATAGAAATATTGAAAAATTCTATTCTGAAATTAAACCAGCAAAACACTGAAGTTTCACACATAAAGAGATAACTGCATAGACACAGAATCATGATTCTACAACTATTTAGTGAGATTGTTAAGATATTGGGTTGGACCATCTCCTCTCTCTCTTCTCCCTGTCCTTTCTTCAGAATCTTCAAAATATTTATTACCTGGTAGTTCTTCTCCAATTTGTTACGCATATACATAACAGAGTATAGAATGATGTTATTGGTGCGAACTGCAAATGCTTTCAGCCTTACAGATTAAAAAATTTCACTTCCTATAAGCTTAAACAATCTTGTACACGATAAACTAAGATTGCCATATGTTCTTATACCAGATCTTTTCCTTCTGAATGCTAATAAATATAACCTTAAGGCCAGTTGAAGGCATTTGAAAAGTATAAGGTGAACAAGAAAGAATTAGTCATAACAGAATGCCACAAAATAGAAATGTATGGCATTAGCAAAAGAAAAACCTTTGTTTTTTCAGTTGAAAAGGCCCATGCAGGTGAGACATCTGTTATGCTAAATATTTGCTCTGGGACAGATGAAAATGAGGATTCAAGCACTGTTTCATCCACAGAACCTGGTGAGTCAGCCATGATCTGGTTTATCCACCTTCCAAAACTGTCTTGGCTTTGCAATCCATCATTGACCAGAATATCTAAGGAGTCATTGGTTCCCATGGTGATAGAATCCCGTCTTGGCATGTTTGTATTCACTTGACCCTTCATTGCCTGGTCATAAATGCTGTCTGGGAAACTTGAACGAACGTTATCAATCCTAGAAATTGGCTCGGTCAAATTACCGAAAGAAGAAACTTCAGCTGAGAAATTGTTCACTCCCTGCAATAATAAACCATAAGGTTGTGGATCTTACACCAACTCTATCAGCAAACATGCAAAAGAGTACGAACCAAAACTAACATATTGCAGCTTGGTGTCTTCATAGAAGTATAGGGAGAGGTATATATCAAGTCAGTGTGCAGGCATAATCAATTTCAAAACTGTGTAGGTGCTAACTAGAAAGTAAAATAACAATGCAATAACTATGCAAGTTGGCCAACAAAATATGACACCAAACACTTGCACATGCAAAAGCTCTATGATTTTTTGAGCACTAAACAGCAAAACCACAAAAGATGAAGTCATGGAACAAAACACGAGGCCTGAGGGCCAAAAAATGGCACTGTGAACACTCTAAACATTAACATTGTGCAAAATAAACAGTTAAACATCCTCATACCAGTGTTAGCAGAACTTATAAAAGGCATGAGCAACTAATTTGGTTGATTAAATAAAGATACTCCCAGATGGCCATCAAGGCATGCTCTACTCTTATGATACTGATGTCAGATAACTAAAACAATAAAATAAAATAAAAACCATACTGCAGGAAAAAAGAAAAGTAAAAACTGAGGAACATTAGGATTCCTCAGGTTAAAATCAACAATTCACTTTCTGTACAGCATGCCTACTATCACCAGTGCACCCAGAAGGAAAATAAAAGACTCAAGATGAGGGAAATTTCGCTTACATTCACAAAAAAAGAAGAAAAAAAGAGAGGTTCTTATATGAAAGGACAAATAGGAAGCATATTTAGAGTATGAATGATCCTACTTACATCATGAAAGAAGCCATGTACTGCTTGATTTGTTTGGTCAAAACTTGAAACTTTTCCTGCAACAAAGAAGAGGAAAGAAAATGCACAATGAATGGTTTCTGTCTAGCCACTGGCTACTGCAAATAGCATCTAATCAGTTACCTCCTTTATGTGCAATTGAGTTGTTAGAATCATTTGCCAGTAGGAGATCATCCCATTCGAGCGTATTAATCTCTTGAAGCGTCAGTTGATGATTCTGGACAGTTAAATTGTCACCAGGCCCTGCTGATTCTAACAAAAGCAAGGGTCAGAATGTTGTATATCCATTTTCAATAAAAAGGCCCAATTCTTAAGAGTATAGACAACGTCCACTAATAATACACTTCCAAAAAAACCACTAATGGTAATAGTAAATCAAGATATTAGTTGTTGAGCTATACTAGGTATAATAAAAAAATGAAGAATGAACCTTCTTCTAACCTTCTCTAAACTCAAATTACCAGCATGTACTACTAAAATGAAAAAGCCAATCTACTATGAAAACATTGTAGATTTCAGTTAATAGAAAGTTGAGCTAACATCACCTAAAAGTTCTTTCTTGCTACCATAATGTGCATGATTAGCACCAGAGTCAAGTTCTTCTGTCAAAGGCAAAGGAGCAGAAGAACCAGAACTAGAATTTGAATTGACAGGTGTACCTGGAGATCCCTGCAACTGTATCATAAGTCAGCCACAGCCCAATATAAAGTTAGAATATCTAGTTCTTTTTACGCACCAAAGCGCATGGAAAAAAGCAACTTAAAGGTTGAATGAAATGAATCGTGATGTTACTGACCTCCTGTGTTTCTCGATAATGAACAAGGACTATGTGTTCTAAGCTCCTGAAACAAAAATAAAAGCAAAATCATAAATAAGTATACTTAATGAGCTTTATATTATTGAGATATAGCTTAACAGTGAAACCAATTGACATAAAGATTAAGCGTTACATACTTATCAAGAAGCCAGTAACACCTACGAACGAAGGTCGAGTTATCTAGGCCATGTGCATAGTATACATGGATCCTTTCTTCATCACCAACCTGAACCATGAAACCAGTTGACAACCAAAAGAAACCTCATTAAAACAGAATTTGCCAAATGGAATGAACTTTTTAACCTAATAATTTCTATTATATCCATAACTATGAATTGCCAATAAAAAATTTACATCTAATCAAGATTCCATAGATCAAATTAACGCCAGAAACATTGGAACTCATACTACAGCAAACTAAGCTACAATATCATAAATGATATTCATACTCAAGGTGAAACAGATATACCCAAGATATGTAGTTGCATATGATCCTTTGGTCCATACAAAAATTAAATATAGCACAGAAAGAAGGACATTAATTAAAACTTCTGGGGTACATACATACAAATAATATATATATATATATATGTGTGTGTGAGTGTGTGTGTGTGTGTAGCCTTCTGTCACATTATTTGTCCGCATGTATCGAGAAGTGCAACTATGAGTTGCATATACATAAGTTGATGCTGCATACAACATATCAGAAATTGAGAGAACCTCACTTTTAAATGTTCATGGGCTTCTTTAACAGTCTTCCCATCCTTTTTCTTCTTCCAATTATGACCATCTTTCCGGAAGTTCCTAAGCATCTTACGATCAAACAATACAATAGTGCCACCTGTTACATTACGCAGCCAAAATAGACAACACAACAATCTCAGTAGTAATTGATATTGTATAGGACTTGATAAAAGAAACTCTGTAAAACACATGCAAATTTATCAAACCAAAGCAAAGTGATGCTTCTTTGCTTTTAATTAAAATATATATGAGCTACAAACACATAACCATTGTGTAGTAGTATCAAGTACTTAAAATTTAAAAACATTACAGTCCTATGCAACGTGACTTGCAAATGCTTCTAACCATCATATACACAGAATAGGTAGAATGGGCCACTACGGTCCATCATGTGACTATGTAAGCATTTAGGCTTTTGAGTTTTGACAAAAGGTAATGGCATTAAAAAAAAAAAAAAATCTAATTTTCAAGTTACACCATGAGTTGTGACTAAATATATTCGGAGAATCAAATTGTCAAAATTGGATGGGGATTGTGAGTTTTATATGGTTATACCAATCACGTCACAATTAATAGAAATAGGTAGTTACTTTTGGGCAAGGTCACTGGCTTGACATGTATGCTGAAGTACTTGTGATTAGAGAGTATTGCATGAATTTCATTTGGGCGGAGCCATCTTGTTCCGGCTTCTTCCATAATATTCGCAAGATCCAAATCTACACACAGAAAAAGGAACCATTAAAACCAGAAGACATGAGAATTTAAAGAAAATACCTTAAAACTCACTCCCCAACAACAATTTTAAGAAATCACAAGCAAAAACTCAAAATTGCAACGAGTCTTCGAGTACCAATGGTGGTAACTCCTCTTCCTAATTTGTTCAAGATATACACGATTAAATATTCATTAACAAAAAAGAAGCTTTAGCAATAAAAATAATATTCCAATCAAACTTATTTTATTGATGAAGCATTTTTACCACACCAATCATCTCTAAATGCTCAAAATTCAGTAAATTATGTCATTTTATACCTAAAATTCTGGTTTTCTAATTTTCATAACAGTAAAATTTCACATAACAAAATAATTTTAAGTCCAAAAAATAGTAATAACACAAAAACACACTCTTTCAAAATACAATCAACCAAGAACAAATTTACTACTTATCTGGCATTTTTACACTACTTTTTCTTGCTTACAAAAGCCAAAAACCCTAAGCATGAAAAAAACACTTTCTACCTTTATTAACACCAAAACTTGATTTCCAAAATCACTTCCAAAAAGCTATATATTCTCTGATCATCAAAATTAAAGAATCCCACTTTCCAAAATTAAAACTTTAGCATTTCACAAAAAAAAAAAATTATATATACACAAAATAAATAAAACGAAAGGAGAATTGTGTCTGTACCTTGTAATGTATGAAATCCATGAATCTCAGGGCTAACAAGCTGGCCATCCATCCTGACAAAACCTCAGAGAAATCCTCTTTCCTATTATTCTTTTGCTTCTCAAACCCAAAAAAAAAAAGAAAAAAAAAAAGAGAAAAACAGAGAGATGGAGCTTTGGAAGTAGAGATCAGAGAGAGAGAGAGAGAGAGAGAGTCTGAAATGGGAGAAAAGGAAATGAATTCTGGAGCTCTATGATTGTTTTTTTTTTTTTTAATATATATTTTATTTTCGAACAATCTTTTATAATATAAATAAAAGCATGTCTGAACGGAGTCTGGAATTGAAAAGGAAACGACTTTTTTTATTTTTTGATGAGAAGGGGAACGACTTTTTGTGTTTCATGTTTTTTAACAGTTACATACAGTAACAAATAATTGCGATTTTGAATGACAACATTGAAAATAGTAAAAAAAAAAAAAAAAAAGAAGTCAACTGGTCAAGGTGAGGACTGGGGACAGAGATTTTCATGGGGATTTCTGTGTTGGACGGTATATGATAAGATTTTAAGAATGATAGCCAAAATTTGAGAATCCCAAGAGTAATCCATCATTAGGCATCTCATAATTCTTGGTACTTAGAATGAGCTGTAAATGCTATCGTATTTTCTCAAAAAAGAAAAAGAAAAAAAGAATGTGCTGTAAATTTGGTTATTTTAGTTTGATCTTCATCATATAGTTTTAAACTTTACTATTCAATGATGGATTAGAAAGACTCTGCCATTGTGAGGTTCTTCATCATCATTAAAAATAAAAAAAAGTGTTGATGGAGAATTCTAAGAACCCATTTAATCTTAACCATTAATAATTTAATACTTGATATTGTCTTATATAATATATATTCTATAATAATAAATGATACATATAAAAAATAAAAAGAGTGTGTATCATAAAATGACCAATGTTGATATGTTATGATTTGGATTCAGGGGTGTTCAAAGAAAATGTTAGCCTATTCTTGGGGTAGTTTTTTTTTACCGCATTTTTCCCTTCGATTTCTTAAAAATGCCAATCTTTATAGCATTGGTAGAAGGGAAAGGTCGAGCTACACTGGAATTGGCACGTCGACTTGACAAACAACGATTTGTTTGTGGCATCAATGGGAGAACAAAAAGTTGTGAGAAGTGATAAGTGGCGAGGCATCC
Source organism: Fagus sylvatica (assembly GCA_907173295.1). Taxonomy (NCBI): domain Eukaryota; kingdom Viridiplantae; phylum Streptophyta; class Magnoliopsida; order Fagales; family Fagaceae; genus Fagus; species Fagus sylvatica. Next base: position 2,256,514 of record OU015772.1, read on the forward strand.
ATGCCACAGATTATGACGATGAGGGTGATTGGTGAGAATTTTATGTTGTTTCAGTGTTTTTTTTTTTTTCTAAACAAAATGATGTTTTTTTTTTTTTAAAGATCCACAACCAATAGTCAAATCCTTGAGGTCGGTTGTGGGGAAAATCCAACCGATAATCAAGTTGAAACTAGTTGAAAGCCTCTTAAGCTAGTTGACTCGAAAAGGTTTTAGTTAGTTCTATTGTCCTCGATCGAAATGCGAACACTCTTAGTTATGAGTGTGGTTTACAATAAAAGTGATGTTAATGATAAGGTTATAAGAAAGTGAATGAACTTTATATATTATGATAAATTTACAATAAAAGTGATGTAAGTGACAAAGTCATTGAAAAGTAGAGAACATATGGCCTATGATTATTGAGAAAGAAAAAAAAAAAAAAACCTATATCCTACACCCCATGTAGTACACTTCATTGAGTTCAAAGTGCATGATCTATATGTGGGAGATGTAATATATTAAGAATTTCATGTGAAAGTGATATTGCATCACAACTTGATACCTCCATAAAATCTATGTTCCGTGGAAACGATTAGTTGGATAGTTCATAGTTTTTTTTTTTGGATGGAGAGTTCATAGTTGTATATTTGTGTATAGGTTCGGATTATTTAGAACAATGATCTATGAGATATGAAAGAGTCCACGTCATCTTATCTGTATACAAGCATAGATGATTATACTATTTTTTTCCCCTGATTAATTTTTGAAGGATGAGATGTGTATAAACTAAAAGGGAGCGGCTCACCTCCAGTTCAAGTGCCTCCTGTTTCCTCCCATTTTTATCCGGATCAGCTACACGTGTCAAATACAACATCTAACGGTAGAAAACACTCCACATCAATTCTCAAAAAACCACAACGTTTTCCAACAAAACCCACTGCCCAAATTGATGCCGTCCACTGCCAAGCCCTCCGCCACCTTCTTCGTCGGCCACCACCTCCACGGCTCCACCTGGGGTTTCGCCCAGACCACCACCACCACCGCCTGATATGCACGCATTTCCTCAGTTTTCTGAAGAAGAAAGAGAGATGAGGGAGAAATAATTCTTTTTGGGGATATTTTTTTTGGTTGATCTCTGTTGGATTTTGGCATGAATTGGGGATATCTTGGATTCGTGGGTTTCAAAAACCTTGAGGTAAGTTTCTTAAAAAAAAAAAAACTGATTCTCAGTTTTTTTGGTTCATTTTTTCTTGGTCTGAGCCATGGGTTTGTGTTCTTTGTTAGATTGTACAGTTGGGAAGCCGATTATGGGGGATTTCTCGAAGATTCAAAAAAATATTCAGGTATGTTTATTTGAAATGAAAACCCGATCTTCCCCAACTTATCAAAAAAAGAAAACCCGATCTTCCCCTTCTTTTGCTTCATTTGATTTTTCTTTGCTTGAACTTGGAATGGGTTTTGCTTGAATATACTTCTATGCTTATTGCTCTGAACTGGGTTTAGAAATTCAGGCGGTGGTGGTGGTGGTGGTCTGGGCGAAACCCCAGGTGGAGCCGTGGAGGTGGTGGCCGACGAAGAAGGTGGCGGAGGGCTTGGCAGTGGACGGCATCAATTTGGGCAGTGGGTTTTGTTGGAAAACGTTGTGGTTTTCTGAGATTGATGTGGAGTGTTTTCTACCGTTAGATGTTATATTTGACACGTGTAGCTAATCCGGATAAAAATGGGAGGAAACGGGAGGCATTTGAACTGGAGGTGAGCCGCTCCCAAACTAAAAAGACTGGTTGACTCCGTGAGGGTGCTCTCAATTCTCTTAATACTGCCATCACATTGTTTTTACTGGTGATTATGATTTCACCCACGCGTGACTACCATGGTTGATAGTTCATAAGGGCACATGAACTTATACTTTTTTATTTTTCTCTATAGGATATCATTTGAAGATACGACGTTCACTATTTATCATCAGGTTAAGATATCAATTTGTTTTTAGTATAGACGAGATTTGAGTCAAGTCTCTATGCAATAATGCAATAACAAAAGATTTTAGGTTTAAATATCATTTTGATCCTCAACCTTTGATCTTTGTATTAAATTGGTCCCTAACGTTTCAACTGTGTTAAATTAGTCCTCAACCTTTCAACCTTGTGTCAAAATGATCTTTGCCGTTAAATGTTGGATGGAAAATGTTGATGTGATTAACGATTTATTTTTAATTTTAAAAATATCTTACGTAGCATGCTAACTCAAATTTTAATAAAAAAAAATGTCAATTCAAATTAAAAATAAAAATAAAAATAAAAATTATGAATATGAAACTCAAATTTTTTTTTTTCAAATACCTAACCCCTTGCACAGTCATTCACCGCCCAAATTACCAGGTCGGCGTGCAGTAGATCTTCCAAAAACTAAGCAAGCATTTTAGATAAACTTACATTATAAAAAAAGAAGAAGCCTGTAAAGTGTAGAAATCGATGCAAAATTTTGTTTGGTGTGCTTTGAATCTAATACAGTCACTGCCAGATGGGACTAGGCAAGACTTTGCAATCTATCTCTTTCTTGAGCTATTTGAAGGTTCATAAAAAGTCTCCAGGGCCATTTTGTAAGTTAAGGACATTTTTTTGTTTGATTATGAACTTCATGAAGTGTTTGTTTCTGGTCTTGGATTGGATTCATAATTTTCTTTGCTTTCTTATTTTTTTTCAATTATTTGCACTGGTGTTATGTCCCTTGAGTGTGACGGATGGTTGGGCTTCGGAGGTAGTTAAATTTGTTCCAAGCTTAGAAATTCTTCAAAATGTAGGTGACAAGGAACACTGCCACAGTCTACGCTGGACACTCTATGAATATGTGAAAGAACAGTCCTCATCATATAATGTAAGTTACAATTTTGGAAGATCTACTGCAAGCGGACTTGGTACTTTGGGTGGTGAATGGCTGTGCAAAGGGGTTAGGGATTTGAAAAAAAAAAAATTGAGTTTCATATTTAGAATTTTTTTTTTTTTAAATTTGCGTTGACAATTTTTTTTATTAAAATTTGAATTGGCATGCCACGTCAGATATTTTTAAAATTAAAAATAAACCGTTAGTCACGTTGACATTTTCCATCCAACACTTAACGGCAAAAACTATTTTGACACAAGGTTGAAAGGTTTTTTTTTTTTATTTGACGATAGCAATCTACACTACACACACGCACACACTGTTTGGGGAGGGCAGAGGGGATTCGAACCTCTGCCAAATGGGGGGGGAATTTTCCCTTGCACCACTAGGCCAAATGCCTAGTGGGCCAGTTGAAAGGTTAATGACCAATTTGACACAAAAGCCAAAGGTTGAGGACCAAAATGGTATTTAAACCAAGATTTTACTAATTGAGTTAAATGGAACCATGCATAGACAAATACTTAAGAGGTCATTTTTTTTTTTATTTGGCTAAATAAAAGGGTAAGAGAGGTAATTAGTAGTAACTTTACTTAGGTGGTTTATTAACTGTTTTGATATCTATATCAAAAAAAAAAAAACTGTTTTGATATCTATTTAAAATATAATATATATATATATATATATATATATATATATATATTTAAATTATTGATGAATGACGAAATCTAAATAACTCATTTATCCATAAATGATCAATATTTAAAAATTCTATGGAAAAATTATTCTCAAAACTCTAAATTTACTAACACGTGTTTTCTAATAATAACTTATGAAAATTGAAGCCTTAAACTTCATTAGCATGTGGTCTTTACTGCATTTGAGTTATATTCTCACATCTCACATATTTTTGTAAGTTTATATTTTATTTTCTTTATTTTTTTTTATATGTAATTAATCGCGAATCACTTTGTTGCTGTTGAATTCGTAGAGCATAACTTAAACAAATTTTATGTTTTTGCTGTATCCTTGATGTTGTACTTGTACAAATTTTATGTTTTTGCTGTATCATTGATGTTGTACTTGTACTGATAATCATGTTTAACCATAATAGTTAGGGACTCATTTAGTCACAATCATGCGCAACGGGGAAGAGGGAGAAAATGTAGCCAACCTTCACCAGAGACTCGTGAGTGGTGACTAGACTATAAGCTTTGTTTAAGTCCATAATCTCTAACAAGCTTTATTGGAATTCAAATATTTATTCATTTTTTAACTTTGTCAAGTAATATAAACAATAATTTTAAGTAACTCAGTTTAATGCAAATACAATTAACAATTAATGCATTACTACCCGTATCACAACAACTAAGTTTATAACTCTTATGAAGTAACATTTATATTATCTCAGGCACAACAAAATAAAACCAAATTCTACTACATTAGACAATAAATTTCTTATTTTAATAGTTAACCCTCCCTTTGCTTCATGAATTTCACACCAGATACCAAAAAAGCAAGAAATAAGTTAGAAAAATATAATTCTGTTTTTATTTATTTATATATTTTTTATTATCTCTCTCTCTTTTAAAGTGTAATAGCCAGTCTAGTTGAGCAATTTTTATTTTATATAGATACAATAGAATTTGACACACATGGCTATTTCATGATGATTGCTCCTCAATTGTTACCATCAACCAAAGACACTGATGGGTTTCTATTGGTATAGATGGAATTGGAATTAAGGCATGTATTTGGAAAAACTTTACCAATTGAATTAATTAGAACACGTGGATAATTTATCTTTTTGAATATTCATGTTGTTTACATAAACGTTATGAGTAATTTAATTACTAGTTGTAGACATGCCTTTTATCTTAAGTTAAATACCATTGATCAATTGTCCTCATAAAATCAAGGTGGATCATGCATGGGGTAACTTATAATACATGAGATGATAATCAATTATTCAGCCAAAAAAAAAATGATAATCAAATATAAATATATATAATAATAAAGAGTTGTAAAAGCATTATAAAATAAGTAAAGTAATGGATATATCCAACTAAGATTGAGATCACGTGTAATAGTTTAAAAATTATTAATTGTATCAGCGATATAGTAGTTGGATGATTGAAATTGAAAATGACTCTAACTTTTTATCAGATCGCTTAAATAAAAAGGAATATTTAAATATATCTATTTAGACGATCAAAATGAAAAAAAAATAATAATAAATTTCAATTTCAACTCTTATTATCTCTATTATAAAAACCAAAATTTTCCTAACAAAATTTACAGAAGGTCAATGATATTTCTGTATTTAAAAATGTTATTTTCGTACTAACATTGAAATTTGAGCTGTCAAAAGACCGAAAGCTCCTCATTTTACAGCAAAATGGGTGAGAGAAAAAGTAAATTATAAGAGGGTTTTGATCTTTTAATAGCAAGTGTTTTTATATTAGTGTGGAAATAATATTTGTGAGTGTGGAAAAATTACTTTCCTTTACAGAATCCTTCTGCAAATGTTTTGAAGTATATCTTTTTTTCTTTTTTTTTTTAAATGGATAGTATTATTAAAAAAAGAAGAATCAAGAAACTCCAAACTGCAAACAAGATCCTTCTCTTCCCTCACCCAATACATCACTAGGGACAAAGGAGATGGAAATAGTTTCCAAACAGTTACATAGCATAGCCCATCTAGCAATAGCATGAGCAATGGTTTTAAAATCTCTATACACATGGGACACCAGCCAAAAAGAAAAGAGGGCAGCATAGACCTGGCAAACGGGTCGGGTCAATCGGGTTCGGGTTTGACCCATGCGGGTTCGGGTCAAATGGGTTCGGGTCAAAAAACGGGTCATCTTAAATGGGTTGCACAACCTATGACCCTTACCCGGTCTTTTAAGGGTCGGGTCAAAACCGGGTTGACCCGTATTTTTACACATGAAAAAAATATATATATATAAAAAATGAAAATAAACTTGATCCTATAGTCCAAAATTATCATTTAGTTTTCTTTGTCTTCCTTTCAATACAAATAAGAGAACACATAAACAAAAACACTCAAAAATAAAAGAATATGGGAAAAAAAATATTAGATGTCATAGACCATATCAAATTATCAACCTCCTTAGATGTACTTTTTTTTTGCTAATTGAACCTCCTTAGATGTATTAGTTGCATGAAAATTATGAAATTAAATTAAATTACCTATCAAGATGACAATATATATAAATTTTCAAGAATAAAACATAATATGTTTGGTAAAAAAAAAACTAAATAAATTAATATGAATTGGACCTCAATCTACTCGAAGTTGATAGTAGTTCTAGTAGTTAAAATATTTATACTTGAAAATTGCACCTCAAGTTGGTGAGTAATTTCATTAATATTTTCATTTATAATACAAAGTTTTAATATAACTTTAGTATACAATGTAAATGGGTCAATAAATATTTAAAAGTTAATAAATATGTAGACCTGGCAAACGGGTCGGGTCAATCGGGTTCGGGTTCGACCCATGTGGATTCGGGTCAAATGGGTTCGGGTCAAAAAACGGGTCGTCCTAAATGGGTTGCACTACCTATGACCCATACCCGGTCTTTTAAGGGTCGGGTCAAAACCGGGTTGACCCATATTTTTACACATGAAAAATATATATATATATAAAATGAAAATAAACTTGATCCTATAGTCCAAAATTATCATTTAGTTTTATTTGTCTTCCTTTCAATACAAATAAGAAAACACATAAACAAAAACACTCACAAATAAAAGAATATGGAAAAAAAATACTAGATGTCATTGACCATATCAAATTATCAACCTCCTTAGATGTACTTTTTTTTTTTGCTAATTGAACCTCCTTAGATGTATTAGTTGCATGAAAATTATGAAATTAAATTAAATTACCTATCAAGATGACAATATATATAAAGTTTCAAGAATAAAACATAAATGTTTGGTAAAAAAAAAAACTAAATAAATTTATATGAATTGGACCTCAATCTACTCGAAGTTGGTAGTAGTTCTAGCAGTGAAAATATTTATACTTGAAAATTGCACCTCAAGTTGGTGAGTAATTTCATTAATATTTTCATTTACAATACAAAGTTTTAATATAACTTTTAGTATACAATGTAAATGGGTCAATAAATATTTAAAAAGTTAATAAATATGGCTATTCTACTAATGGATTAGATATTATCTTCAAATCCATTTAATTAACTTTAAGTGCAAATCAAAGTTTCTACACTTTTTGGCAAAAGACAAGATTAATATTAAGAATTTTACCTCAAATGCTAAAAGTTGATTCAGAAGTAAACGCAGTTATAATAATACCCAAAAGAACGTGTGCCATTAAAATATTAAATAAAACTAAGAAAATAGATTGCAATTCTCTTTCTACCAAGAAAGAACATCTAATTTTGTGTGTTGATTTGGTTAAGTTTAGCCTATTTCAAATACAAATTTAATTTAAGAATTGTTTTTTTAATTGGCATTATGTGAACTTTTATAATAGTCAAATTCCAAATCATTCAAAAAAAAAAAAACTCTCATAATACTTTAATTCCTAACATAATAATATAGACTCCGGGAGAAAAAAAAAAAAAATCCTTTGAAAAACGGGTCGACCCATGTGACCCGCGGGTTGACCCGACCCGACCCATCGTTTTACGGGTCGGGTACGGGTTGACACCATCTTTGTTCCCGGGTCGAAAAACCCCTACCCATACCCATATTTTTCCTTCGGGTTCGGGTCAGAAAATGGGCCCGGGTCAGATTTTGCCAGGTCTAGGGCAGCAGATATAAAATATCATTAATGATAGTTTTGAATCACATCAGTTATTCATATTATAGTACAAGGACCACTTTGGAGGTTGGACCACTTTGGAGGTTGGACCTCTTCTCATGTGGCACAATCAGCTCAAGAGATTTGGGACTGAGATTTGGGACTATAGTACAAGGACCACAAAGGACCTCTTCTCACGTGTCAAACACCGAAGGGATCTGGGACTATGTTTTGGTAGGTGACCAATCAATTCAAGGCAGCTAGTAATGGAGAATGAATGTGATCTCTTTCACATTTAACTATGTCCAAAGTTATAGGACATAGTTAACTTTGGACATAGTTAAATGTGGATGCTGCCATTGTCAGTAATTTTTCTACTCTAGCTGTCATAGCTCACGACTCTAATGGGAATATTTTGAAAGCCTGGACTAAAAGGTCTAGTCATAGCGACCCTCTGCAAGCTGAAGCCTGTGCCATTCTTTGGGCTCTAAAGTTAGCTGCTGAGGAAAGTTTCCTCCGCATCTTGGTTGAAGGTGATGCTAAGATTTGCTTCGATGCTATCCATGGTGAAAGCTCTACCCCCTGGTCTATTTCTAGTATAGTTAGCAATGTAAATAAGTTCAAAAAAGTTTTTGTTTCTTATGACTTCTGTTGGGTTGGAAGGAAAGCAAATTTTATTGCCCATTCTTTGGCAAAATTTGCAATCTCTTCCCCCCTAGATTTAAGTTGTAACATCTCTTCCTTGCCCCACGTTGTTTGTGATGCTTGGAAGAAGGATTTGTTGGCCTCTGCTCCTTAATGAAATTTGCTTTATAAAAAAAAAAGAAGTCCAAAGTTATAGGTTATTCCCCCATAAAATTAAAGAAAAATAACCCAACTTGTAAGTCCAAATTTATTATTATTAACAATAAACAGCCCAATTCTTTGCTGTCTAAGGGATTTTTTTTTGGAATGGATTAAAGTGTGTAATTATTCTCGTTCATGTGCTTAGAACAACTTATTCTCATCACTCAACTCAAGTTTTAATTTACTATACTAATCGATAAAGACACACACTTAGCTCTGGATACATGTTAGACTCGGAGCCCCTACTCAAGTTGGTTGGGTTGACCAAAGTCCAATGATCAATCCATCTCGGGTAAATATAAGAAAGCTAAGTAGGTACTTAGCTCGGTAGCTATTGAATCCATTCGATGTGAACGTGAGAAGTAATAATTCTGCTCCCACAGTTCTCATCCACAATTATGACCCTTATCTCTCAATTCCACAATTACTAAGATAGTTAAAAATTAGGTTCTAGTTCCTAATAATGTGTTACAAAAATTCAATATATAAACCAAACTTCATGTCATAACAAAGGTACTAACCAATTCCTCAACATTTTCTAAAGTCATAATAAAGGTACTAAGTACTAACTAATTGCTCTACATTTTCTAAATTTATTTACATAGATTGAACGTTTTTGAGCTTATCATTTGTAGACACTTAAGCCGATAATCATACCATACTCACCTCATTAATGTCCCTACATCCTTATTTTTTCCCACGTATTCGTTGTCAATATCAGGCTTCAATCAACTAATTCATGGTACAAACATAGAGATGTAGCCCCCATTATCTGATTGAGTGACTTTATTAGTTCAATGCATTAGTTGTTGAAACTTCATTGTTAAGTGATAATTTCTTTAGTTATCATGTCCCCACGCAAAAAGAAAAGTAAGCAGAATTAAAACTTTAAAAGATTCTGTAATGCCATGTCAAATTGTCAAGTACTTAACCTTTCTTAAAAAAGTAGAAAACTATTGACAAAGTGCATAGTAAAAAAAACATCATTCTCGTATCTTATCCATATATGTGGTCTGAAATTAATGTGGACTTACATGACAAGAGTGAAAAGATATTCTACAATTTGACAAGGCTGGTGATTAAACAATCAAACCAAAGTTTTTAGAACACTTTGTTTGTTTGAGTGTATAGTTTCTTAACCTACTAATCGAGTAATTTCCACCAACTTGACTCGTCTAATATATTTGGACTTGTTATATTCCTCTCTTTTGTTTGTTTGTTATTTGTTTTTATCCTCATTTGATTTTTTAATACATATACTTTTTAAAGGTGTCCATGGGCCGTGTGGGCTGAAGATTTTTGGTTTCTAGGGTTGTACTAGACTCGTTTTTTGTTAGCCTGATATGATTTTGGGTCAAGATAGGGTTTGGTTATCAGCCCAGTCTACCATTTGATTTTAGAATTTTGTTTTCCAAGTATTTTTGTGTTTGAATGTAATTCAAAGGCTACAATTTTTTGGTGTTATGAAAATAAGAAAATAAAAGTAAAAGATAAGGTACTTAAAGTTACAATGTCAAAATTTTTGTGGCTTAATGACATTTCTTGATTCTCTTATAATGGAGAACTTGGATCATGTCCAGGGGCGGAGGCAGAAAAAAATTTTAGGGTGGGCTAATTGCAAAAAAAAAAATCTTGACTGGGCTATTTAGGTAATTTTTTTTTTATAAAAAAAATATAAGTAAAAAAAGAAAAGAAAAAAACAAACCTTGACTGGGCTATAGCCCAGCCAAGGCTTGCCTTGGCTACGCCCCTGATCATGTCTGATGTAGGACTCAATGTATGCTTACACAATATACATTCTTACAACTTAATTCAATTCAATAAGATCCATACAAATAGGGTGTCACCTTTTATTTTGGATAAGTTTTAGGAAAGTTCAATTTAAAACTCATAGTTTTGGATAAATTTCATTTAAACTTTATAGTTTTATATAGTTTTATTTAAACCTTATTGTTTCAGATAAATTTCATTTTAATCTGCTTGTATCACGTGTGCTTCCGATGACTTTAGAGGAGTAGTGACAAAATGTTGAAATTGTTGTTTTTTGTTTTGATATTTAACTGAACCTTTTAAAATTTAAGATTTAAATTGAAAATACAAAACTTTATGATTTAAAATATAATTTACCCTAAATATAATATGGTCCTACGTCAGTATTTGTCAAATGAAAATAAAAAGGGGGCCAAAGCCCTTAATATTGGGAAAATAAAAGCTAAAGAGTCTATTACATTATGGGCCATCCAAACTCCATCTTCTAACGAGTGCCACGTTTTCTTTTTGTTTGTTTGTTTGATGTGACAACAAGCGTGATCTATCTAAAATTCAACATATGTGTGAATTGTGATAATGACATTTGATCAATGAATCATTAATACATAAACGAGTTTGGGTCCAACAATTAATGAGTCAGATGTGTTATAGACAGAAGAAAGACAAGAAACAAGGAAAGCTAAACAGTAGTAAACTAATTATGTTGATTGGGTAATTCTAACTTGAATCTAAATTTATTGACGTCACCCATATTGTATAACAAGAATTAAGTCAGATAGTCATTTTGCCAACTGGAATTTTTATTTTTTATTGTCAAGTAAAGAATGGGTTGGGTTTTAGTTAGTTCAATAGGGAACATTTTTGTCACCAAATAAAGGGTTTTGGTTTGAATTATGCCTACACAAAAAGGAAATACATCAGTGTCTTCGTTTAATAATAAAAAACAATCATTCTTAAGTGGATGTATAGTTTAATCATATATATATATATATATATATATATATATATATATATTATATATTTGAGCCAAATGGCACGTCCATTCACATAAGTACATAAGTATGAGATGGTTGTAGCCTTGTGAGTTATAATTAATTCAATTGGTAAAACGTCAGGACTTAAAACGAAATGCTATTAATGTCTTAATCTGATAATAAATAATAAGGAATGGATGTCATATATATAAGACGGTTGGTAAGAGTAATGTTCGAATCTAGGTGCGTGCGTGAATATATTACCTAAACAAAAATGAAGTAAAAAAGAAGAAGTTTGATTGCTATTTGTATCATGATAAGATTTATGGAAAAAATTACAAGCTTTGTTGAATGCAACTAACAATTATGAGAATATTTTGTGGTTTTTTCTCAAAATTTGTTCTCTAGTGAGGGAGTGAGGACAATTTTAAATTGGGGACAACCGACGTCTATCATTGGCTATGTTTTTGCTAACACATGGGACTATAATGACATAAGAAGCAGCAATACCACTTAATGCTAAAGTTTCTTCAAATAGTCCAAGACTTTGTTTGTTTGGGTCCAGGCAATTTGCAATGTAATTGCAATCAGTCACCAACTCAGAAAAAGAAAAAAGAAAAAAAACATATCGGTAAGAATCAGGTATATAATGATTTGGTTGGATATGATATAGTTGTAGTAGAAATTGAGCTTAACAATCTATCTTACTGCATATCTAAGTGTCAATGCAAAATCTTTATGATGAGTCCCTTCATACAAATACTATTGAAAATTTTCCTTCAGTCGCTTCTTTGTGACACCAATAAGTGAAGAGTAATCTAGAAAGTTTTGAACCATCGACTACGTAATAACGTAAACCACCCACCATATTTGACAAATGAGTCTCACTTGTCCCTCCTTTTCACTCCTCTGTGGCCCTACTACTTTAAGGGCTAAAGATACGGTTAAAGTTGGCACAAAAAATCTCAAAGCACATGCAAAAAGGTTTTAGTTGTTTTATGTTTTCGTTTCTTCTTGGTTCTTAGTTCTTTTGGTTCTGATCCCCTCAAGTTTTTTACATAGCAAAAAATAAATCGAGATACGAAATGGAGCAATTTTTTATTCTTAGAAAGGGTTGTGAAACTACAGTACAAAAATGAGTTCCAATCTCAAATTCTTTATTACAACATTGTAACTTGTAAAAATCTTCTTTTTTATCTTGTTTTTTTGGGTGAACACAACATTATAAGACTTTAAGCTACATTGTTTTGATTTTAATCCAACTTAATTTCCGGCCTAAAATCTGATACTTCCATCAACCACTCTGTTTCTTTTCTTTTCTCTCCTCATGCCAATGGATAAGAAATAGAATGTAACTAAACTGACATGTACCAGAAAAAATAAACGAGACATACACTAAAGAGTTTTAGCCAATGTTTTAAAAACTGAAACATTAATGAATGAAAAAATAAGAGGTTTAAGGTTTGAACTGTGGTGACCTAATAATTATTTTAATAATCAATTAATATGAAAGTAAATTATTAAAAATTAGCAATTTTGAGTAGACCAATACCTAAAAAGATTCAAGTATATCTTAATTATACATAAGATTTTTTTTTTTTTTTTTTTTTTTTTTTTTTTTTTAACAATTTACTATAGAGATTAGTAATTTTATTTTTCATTTCAAATATCTCAAAATTGTACAATACTTAGAAAACTCCAATATACTATTATTTTTTTTTTTTTATAAAAAAACCCCCAATATATTGATGCAAAGGGGTACTGCCGTCAACCATCAAATTGGCAGAAACAGAGTTGTAACAACCACTGATGAGTGATGACAAAATTCAATGGTGTCAACTTAGGAAAATGATGAAATCGAGGGGCGGTCGGTTCGGTGGTTGGTGGTGAATATGAAAAATCTAACAATGCTCGATCGATAGAATAACGATAGATTATTCTTGGATTACAATACTTATGCTACAAGTATAGTTAAAATTATTTATACAAAAAAAAAAGTATAGTTAAAATTATTTCATTACAAGTAGATTTTAGTACAATAAAGGTAGATTATAACATATAATAGATTTGGACCGTTGATTAAGATTACGTCTTGATATAAAAAAATAACGAAATCATGAAACCCAACTAAATTTTTTAGGCCCAACCCCACAGCCCTCTGTCCTCTTCAATTTGTTTACCACCAAACAAAAAAAATCTTTTTACTTTTTTTGAAGGGAAGAAAAATATATTTAAAATAGAAAATAAAAAAGAACTCAGCTTTAATTTCAAGTTTTTCTTCCCTTGCACTCAAAGTAGAATAAAAATGAAGCAAAACCTCCTGCTACTCCAACTCTGAAAAATCTACTCCTCCTAATGAGTTGCACGTTCACTTTCTATCCCTTTCAGCCTTTCACCAACCTCTCTTTAAATTACACATATCTCTCCCACCCTCTTCAATGTGCAGCACAACAACAAGCATTCTCTAGTTGAATTGGTACATGCAAAATATGGAGGCCAAATGGTGTATGCTCTTGACAATTGCATTGATGTTAGTATTGCTTGTCAATGGTGATGATGATCAGGCTTCTGTAAAGCCAGTGGTGAAGATAGTGAAGGGGAAAAAAGTGTGTCAAAAAGGGTGGGAGTGTAAAACATTTTCCAAGTTCTGTTGCAATGAGACCATTTCTGACTACTTCGATACCTACCAGTTTGAGAACCTCTTCTCAAAGCGTAACACTCCTGTGGCACATGCAGTGGGGTTCTGGGATTACCGTTCTTTTATAACTGCTGCTGCTGAGCACCAGCCTAATGGCTTTGGTACCACTGGTGGGAAGAAATCTGGGATGAAAGAAGTTGCAGCTTTTCTAGGCCATGTTGGCAGCAAAACTTCCTGTGAGTTCAAAATTTTCTGTTTTGTAATGTGGTTTTGTTTTACTGGTTTGAAAAATGCTAAAATTTTTTGGGAATTTTACTAGAAAAAACTTATAGACCGATGTGATAATGAATATGTTTGGTATCACTTCAATAACATAATAAATAAATGTCTGAAAAATGGATGCATTTCATGGTTCAAATTAAATTTCATAAATCTAAATGTGTACAGATTGACACGTTATTTAAAATATTAAATAATGTAATAGTTTGTATACTGTTAGATCTACAAAAAATAAATTTTAACCGTGAAATGGATGAAATGGAGAAGATGTTGTTCTGTTTGGGATTGGTGTTACATTTGTTGGTAAGATTTAGTAGTAAAATTTGTGGTATCTCTTGGATCACTCTGTATCAAATGTGTTTTAAGAACTTATTTTCTTTTGGGTTCAAATTCTAATGGTTTCGAATGGATCAGAGGGTTCAGTTTTATATGGATTTAAGCAAATTTGAGTTTAGGAGGACTTAATGTTTGGTTGAATCTGTTTAGAATGAATAGTTGAGGATATAGTTTGGGTTTATGTGTGTATTTGAATAAAATAATTTAAACTGGAAATGAATGTTACTTATAATTGAACACAAAAAAGGTTGACAATTGACATACTATGAAAGTCATGTGTTTCCTGTTGTTTAGGGCAGATTTGGGAGGAGATTTTATGGTCTTGGGTCCCAAATGATGAGAAATTTAATGAATCAAATCTTCAGTTAGATCTTAATTACTACATTTTTAGATCATACAAATGAAGCATTGCATAGTGGTTTTTTGGTAGATTCTATTCTCCAAAGATAGGATTGGCTTGGAATTATATGAATCTTCAGTATTATGTATCAAACGGCTGTTAATTTCTGTTTGATACATAGTCAATGGGTCCTTTGATCATTCTCTATGCAAGTAACAATGGTTATGATGGCTGAAAATATTTCAGGTGGATATGGAGTGGCCACTGGGGGACCTTTGGCCTGGGGTTTATGCTACAACAAGGAACTGAGCCCTGACTCACTTTACTGTGATGATTACTACAAGCTCACTTATCCGTGCGCTCCTGGAGCTGCATACTATGGCCGTGGTGCCTTGCCTCTCTATTGGTATGCACCTTTCTAGCCTCATAACCCCTTTCATCAATCTCTGCATCTGAATTATCTTTTAATTTTACTTATAGCTGTGTAAACCATATCCTAATTAACTAGTAACTTCAATAGAAGAATTGATATTGAGTTAAAGAAACTTCAAAACGAGATTCTTTTGTTGTTGCATATTCTATTGAAGATTTTGTTTTGTGCAGCATACATTGTAGTAAAAACACATGCATATGTGTGGAATAGAAGTAAACTTTAAAGTCCATGTCCCCAAGAATTGCATTTCCATCTTTCATTTCCTGCCATTGAATGGCATATTAGAAAGGCTATTATCATAGGTTATTGCAGTACTTGTCAAAATCCTAATGATTTGTTTTTGCTGGTACTATCATTAATTAGGAACTACAACTATGGAAAAGCTGGGGAAGCCTTGAAGGTGGACTTGTTGAACCATCCAGAATACATAGAACAAAATGCTACCTTGGCCTTCCAAGCTGCAATTTGGAGATGGATGACCCCAGTCAAGAAAAATCAGCCTTCAGCACATGATGTCTTTGTTGGCAACTGGAAACCAACCAAGAATGATACTTTGTCCAAAAGGGTTCCTGGTTTTGGCACTACCATGAATGTACTCTATGGGGATGGTGTTTGTGGTCAGGGTGATAGTGAGGCCATGAACAACATAGTCTCTCATTACCTATACTACCTGGATCTTATGGGTGTTGGCAGAGAAGAGGCAGGGACTCATGATGTACTCAATTGTTCTGAGCAGGCTGCTTTCAACCCAACCTCTGCCTCCTCATCTTCTTGAGCTTTGAACTAATCAATCCTGTTTGAAGGTAAAGAATTAATAAGGGAGGGCAAGCATAATGTTTTGAGAACATGTACAATTACTTAAGCAAAAGTTTGAAATATGAAACCAAAAAAAAAAAAAAAAGGAAAAAGAAAAAGAAAGATTCAGAATCTATTCAATTTTTGTCTGTGTGAAGATAAACTGGCATAGACAATCAAAGTCTATATGGATATGTGGCTGCCCTCTGTCATTCTTGTGTAAATTTCGAGGTATCTTTTGTCTTGTCAAAATCAAGTTATTTTGTAACTATGCAATGTCGATGGTATGAACCATTTTGTGTTTCAATTCTGAAATTTTAGCTTATTTTACACTACTTCTCTGATTAAAGTCTTGTGCTTTCTTTGGCTTACATTTAAATTCTTGTTGGGTGAGTTTTTTTGTTGACGTGTACAAATTTAAGTGAGGTGACATGTGTCAGTATCACTTGTCGCGAAAAGTTATGGCGTCATGAACGGAGAACAAACGTCACACATTGGTAATCTTTTAAAGACCAAACTGACACAAAAAGATATCCACCAAAGTGAAATTTGGTGAATAGTTCCGGGACCAAAATTATAATTTAGCCTAAATAAAAATCCATAATTACAACAAGCTCAACTAGAACTTTTCGTGGTGCATAACTTAGGTTGCGAAGGAGAAGAATTCATAAGTCAGGTAAAGGTCTTTTCAAAACCGAAAAGGAGAAGCAAACTTCAAGCTAAGTCATGCACCTCAATACAAGTCATGTTTATAACAACGTCTCGGACCACATAAATTTCGACAACCTTGAACACAACTTACCAATTTTTTGTGCTGATTGGTGCAAAGTAAAGATGCCACAACATCAAGTTGTAGCAAGTATAGGGTTAAAAATAAAAGTGGAAAAATTGGATTGTGGTATATCATTTTACAGGGACGTGTAATAACTAATAACAAAGACCTATATTTGATATATTTTATTATGCAAATTGCCGAACCACCTAAAAATGTGTTTTGTATTTTGCTCTATTTTATCGTCCAACAGTCTCCAATAGACTGAGATTCATGACATTGCAAAGTTTGATGCGGTTCCATTATTATCTAAAAAAATCCCACCTACACTATTCACTCACCAGCTTCTTATTTCAGCTGCTATGTAGCTTCTTATTTCTCCTAGGGATTTATTGTAGTTGGTCCAGAAGAGCAGAAAAGTTAGGGGCTAAACTGTAATAGCATGGATAATCTTGATTTGGATTATAAATGCATTGTGCAGTATATTGGGAGTCCCAATTGTGAACGGGTTCTTTTGAGTAAAAGACGTGGTTAATCTTTTTTGGGTGTGACAAATCAATAATGACAATGTTGTTTTCATTTTTTATTTGGGGATTTTGAGTAGATTGTTAATTTTTTTTAAGCATAATTTGTGAAGAAGAGGTTTGAGTCCGATAAATAATTGTATCCCTTAATCCTTTGTGTATATGGTTTACTTAGCTCAAAGGGATGTTCCTTTCCTTCTTTTCTTTTCCAGTTGTGGAGGTGGCGAAATTGTAAAACACGCCCATGAAAATGGCCCAATCACAAAACGAAGGAAGAGGCAGAGGTTCACGAGTACGAATGAAGAAAAAAGCAGTTATTCGGCCCAAGCGGATAATCAAAATAAAAAGCTTTTGTACTTTTATTTATACTTTTTTATTTTGTACTTTATGTTGTACGAGGCATGATGTAGTTAAAGTCAAAAACAATTATTAATGAGAGGGCTCTTTTTTTTTGTAAAGTCTAACAAAAGTCTTTTCTTTAAGAAATTAATTTTCAAACCGAACCACTACACGTTGGATATTGGCAAGCTAATGATTTTGGTTACCGGTAGTATGATGTGAACTCCACCTAAATGCACGTTTTAGAATATTTGTTGAGCCCTTTTCAAAAGCTCTCATCATTTTTAAATTGCCTCTATTTTGCTGGTATTTTGTCATGTCAGCGGGGTAATGGATTAGGTCATTGTATTTTATAATGAGGATCCGGCTTGCCTCCAGTGCTCCAATGCACTGGAGTCGTTACAAGCGTAACATGTGTCCAGTTTTGACCACGTGTCCGCATCGCAGCGGCTCCAGTGCACTGGAGTCAAACCATTCCCTATATATATAAAAAGTTTTGGCCAAAACATCGGTTCCTAATATTTATATAGGTTGTATATTTAGTCTCTAATATTTGAAATGCGCATAATTGATTTTTAACATTTCAAAAACGTGCATTGTTGATTCCTAAGATTAGCGTTCACTCTTTGAAACTTTAAGGACTAAAAATTAATGTTATTGGTCCTAAATCGTATCAATAGAAATCAAGATCGAACGTTCATTTTTTGAAACTTTAAGGTCTATATATCACCATAGGTTGGAAGGTGACAAGAGAGAGATGAATTGGTTCCTTCTTAGCTTTTGTTGTAAACTTTTTTAGCTTTGATTGAATGAAAACTTATTCAGAAAAAAATAGGTCATAGCTAAATCATCTGATAAAATACCTGTGGTCTACACTTTTCCTGACACCACCAATCAGCTGGCAATCATCACACTATTCACAAAATATAAAGAAATCAATGTTATTCATTGGTCAATTGCCAAGGAATATCAGAAAAGAAAAAGAAAAGTAAGTAAAGCGATCCAAGATATGGTAGGGATTGATTGGTTAAAGCCTCAATTTTACCAAAGAATTCTCCAACAATAGCAGTTGTAAATCTATGAATTATATGGCTATGCAGTGGCCAGTAGCTTGATGTACTGTGTCTACATATTTTATAGACGCAGTTGTTTTCACTTCATTACTGGAGAAGGTGGCATGTAATATAATGTCAATATAAGCATGCGTAACCAATTTTTTTTTTTATTTTTTTAATCTACCCAAAAAAAAAGAAAAAAAAAAAAAAAAAAGTTGTAATAAGAGTTTGAATACTGTTTATGATAATAAATATATTATATTTACATGCATTCTTTAAAATAGTATTTTAGGATGCACATTTAATGCATAATGGAATGCATTCCCAAAATAGAGGATCCAAACGCAGCCTTAATTAATACAGCTAATAGCTTTTTAAATTTTGAAGCGATCACTGACTCATGATCCGGTTAAACTTGACCTTATTTTTTTTCTTAAATAAAAAATAAAATATTTACTACTCTCATCAAACATTTAAAAATTTAAAAAATATTATTTTGAATTCTCTATATATTCAATTACTTAATTTGGGAAATGGTTTATTGATAAATATAATGATATATAAAATATCCATAATTGTTGATATAATTTATTGTAATTGATATATAATAAAAATGGTATTAATGATGGATTAATGTGAAATCAATTGACGTTGTTTTAATTACGACTTGTCACCTAACAAATTATAAAGAAGTTTGTAAAGTTTTTTGAATCTAACATCATTGATTCATTGTCATGATTTATAAGTTTAATTGAATTTCCTGTGTTACTCCATGCAAATGTCTAGGTTCAACCCCCAACATGGATATTTTTTTCAAAAAATATCCATGTTGGGGGTTGAACCTAGACATGGTTATTGTTTGTACAACGATACTATTTGGTATTTGCAATCTGCCCCCACCTTTGATTTTTTATTTTTTATCCTCAAAATTTGAAAGAAGATAAAAAAATAAAAATAAAAAAAGGAGCATTTGTCTTTTTGCGTGGAAAAGGAGTTTTCATCCGCAATCTATGACGTATTTTGCATTCATATCAAAGAGAAATTCAACTTTTCTACGAAATTAGCATGCAATGCATAATTCCATAAAAATAGTATAATGATTGCCAAATGCGGCTAGTGATATATTTCTCTTATTTTTTTGCTAAATGGTAGTGATATCTTTCTAATTCTTCCAAGAGGTGATATTATGTATGGTAGTTACGTGTAATATCTCTCTTATATGAGATGGATTCTATATTATGAGTCTATCTTATCTTACAAGATATTAAATATGATATGTTACACATAATACTTTTTTTCAACACACAAACACTATTACACAAAACCATTTAGGTTAATATAGTAAGTTAAAAAAAAAAATACTAAATTATAATGAATTTTGTTATAAAATATTTACAAATTACACATGACAAGAAATATGATTAAAGCTATATTAAGAACACTTCAAAAAGAGATATAAATTTGAAGATGTAAGGAAAAAAACAAAATTGATGCTGATGTGATAAATTGAAGGTTCAAATTTGACCATTCCAACTGAGTAACAACGATCTTTTAAATATTAACAACAATATTATTCCCAAAACCGCTAAACTTTAATTACAACTCATTCCCAACCAATATGCAAAATCAATTTATTTTCAGTTAAAAATATTAATACCAATTTATGAATTTTTTATAGAATAAATTGTATTTTAAATCGTATATTTAGAATTGTAACAAATTAAACCTTATATTTTTAAAGGTAATAAATTAAACGAAAAAGTAATAAATTAAAGTTTTAAAAAGTAATAAATTAAAGATAAAATCAAAATTTGTTTGAAAAAGTAACTTTCCAGTAAAAGTCCTAACCCATATTTGGGTAATAAATTAAAGATAAGATCAAAATTTGTTTGAAAAAGTAAACTTTCGAGTAAAAGTCCTAACCGATATTTGGGCTATTCAGAACCGTTGGATCACATCAGATCGTTTAGACAGTTCTCGAGATACTCTATCTCTGTCTATATATATAGCTTCCCCAGTTCATAACAAGACCATCTTTGTCAGATATACTAAAACGAAGCCAATCTTAAAAGTGAAGAGGAGCAGAGAGACATGGCGGTGGGGAAAGACATAGACGATCTGCCTAAAAATGCAGCGAACTACATGGCTTTAACGCCGCTATGGCTTTTGGATAGAGCAGCTGTGGTGCACCCCACTAGACCTTCCGTGGTCCATGGATCTCGACGCTACACGTGGCAAGACACTTACAACCGTTGCCGTCGATTGGCTTCTGCTCTCTCTAACCACTCCATCGGCCTCGGTACCACGGTATTACTACTACTACTACTCTAATCACTACCACTGTCACGTTCGTTATTTCTTTTTTGTTACTATTTCATGCTTACTCTGTTTGTTTCCCGAGAAAACAAAAAACAGAAAGAGAGAAGATAATTGTTGCTAGATGTTTCCTGTTGCTTTGATTTTTCGAGAAATGAAACTGGTTAAGAAAAAGTCCAATTTTGGAAATTATTATTATTTTTTGTTGTGCTTATCCAGTCTTAAATAAATACATGGCGTGGATTTTTTTGTTTGTTTTCATTTATAAATTAGCTTGATTTTTCTTTGTTATGTCCTTAGCTTGATCTAAGCAAATAAGGATGATATCGTTAACTCTTATAATGTAGATTTTGGTATGTCTCATATTGTTTGTCACCATGTTCCAAAATATTGTCCACTTAAGAAAGTCAATCCACAATTTTAATAAATTTCGTATGTGGTTAAAAGCTTTTAATCAAAACGTTTTTTAAAACCAAAAACTTTTTTGACTTTTGGTTGAATTCATAATTGCGCTCTCACAATTTTACACTTCATTATTTTAATATATATTTTTAATTGAATTTAAATTTTATTCTATAATTAAACATCTCATTAAAATCTTGACACATTATATTTTCTTTAATAGAAATAATATATTGTTCCATATATATAAACACAATCATAATAAATGCCTAATACTATAATATATTTTATATATAAACACAATAATAATAAATGTCTTTTAATAATTATCAATTTTCATATTTAGACAAAATATAAAAGACAGAAAAAATCATATTTAACCAATAATTCTTTAGATTTCATTTTAAGTAATTTTTCTGTGCATCGCACGGTTTGCGACTAGTAATGAAATTGATTGAATCATACCACATATTATATATAAATATATAATATATATATATATATATATATATATATTTATAATGGCTAAATTACAGATTGTACTCTTTTAACTTTGACTTGTTTTCAATGCAATCCTTTAATTTCATTTTTTTTTTTTTGGGTAAAACTTAGATACAGTTCATTTCCTTAGGTTAGGTATATTAGGTTTCTCAATTGAATTCAAACACATAATTGCATTGAATTTAATTATTCTTGGAAAAGATAATATTGTTTGTGTTTTATTGGATAATGCAACTATGTATTTGAATTCAATTGAGGAACTTAATGTACCTAACCTAAGGAATTTTCCCTAAGTTTTACCTTTTTTTTTTAAATTTTCTTAAAACTTTAATCTGTTTTCAATTTAGTCATTCTGTGTAGTTCCATCCAATCTTGCCTATAGTTTTGATATTTTTTACTCTCCAAAACGACGTCGTTTGGTTGACTTAACGGTGACGTTGTTTTGATACATGAGTTGACAACTCAAACTCTCACTTAACATAGTCAAAATGGTATGTACATATAGTATTTTCCTTCCAAGTATCATGAATCCATGATCCCTGAATACTAAGACCTAAAGGACATGGAGCAATGAAAACATTTCACGATGGGTAATGGGTCAGTCATTCATGTTAGAGAAAAGAGTATTGTTCTCAGAGTAGTGTATAGTTTTTTTCTAGTGATGAGACAGATCCATCCAAAGCTTATTGAAACCCTTGGAAATAATCAAGTTCTAATGGGCCTTAATTTCAAAAAATGTGAGGGTTTTTTAATTGCTGTGCTGCATTGTGTGTATTCCAGAACAGAGTTTCCAAGATTCTCTGGACCAGCCTAATTCCTGCCATACTTCCATAGTAACATGTTCTACACAAGCATAAGCATTTTCAATGAAATTTGGTCTCAATTCTGTTCCTATAATTATATGTAAAGCACATGGGGAACAAATCGAAATGTATTTTATACATACTAGTCCATTAGTCTCGAGTCTACCCAGGCGTTTTGGTAGGTCCCGAGGGTCTCCATGATTAATATGAAATCCCTCAATTAGAGCCCTTGGAAATTAGTCACCTATCTACCAGTATATGGCATTGCCTGCAGTATGTACATGTGTTAAGAAGACTAGTTTGAAACAAGTGGAATATGACTCTGTCAATGTTAAAGAGCATCATCTTTTGTGAAAAGAAACAAAAATGAAGATTTTAATGTGATATGTGAAAAATTACAACATACAAGTTCCTCAATGTTTCTGTTGGTTATGATCTTGCTTAAACTCATTAACATGTCTCTGAATTGTTGAGGTTATCACTTCCTGCATTTGCTTTCTTGTTTATAAGCCATGGCTAATACAAAACTGCTTGTTCCTGGGGCTGCTTTGGCTTCCTTTTTGGTTGCTTACCTGCCTGTCATGGTCTTGCTAGAAATTTTAGAATCGTTGTCGATGATAGCTTTCATTTTATCAACATTCTTACTTACATTAAGTGTCTGGATGGTTTTGGTGACATATGTTCCCATTCCTCCTCTTATGTTTTGTTTAACCCATGGCCTTTATCTTCTTCTTCTCTATGTTGTATTAGAGATAGTACACATGTTAATTTTGTCTTTCTGAGGTTTTCTAATAGGTAGCAGTAATTGCTCCAAATGTCCCAGCCATATATGAAGCTCATTTTGGAGTTCCAATGGCTGGAGCTGTTCTAAATGCTGTAAATATTCGACTAAATGCACCGGCCATTGCTTTCCTTCTTGGTCATTCA
Source organism: Fagus sylvatica (assembly GCA_907173295.1). Classification (NCBI taxonomy): domain Eukaryota; kingdom Viridiplantae; phylum Streptophyta; class Magnoliopsida; order Fagales; family Fagaceae; genus Fagus; species Fagus sylvatica. The sequence goes on from OU015772.1 coordinate 2,280,215, forward strand.
TTAGCTGCAGTAGTGATGGTGGATCAAGAGTTTTTTGGTTTAGTAGAGGAAGTTTTGAAAATGTTGGCAGAGAAAAGCAGAAGTTACAAGCCTCCACTTCTAATTGTCATAGGTGACGAGAACTGTGACCCTAATGTACTCAAATATGCTTTGGGAAAAGGGGCCATCGAATATGAGAAATTCCTGGAAACTGGTGACCCTGAGTTTGCTTGGAAACCACCAGAGGATGAGTGGCAGAGCATTGCTTTGGGTTATACATCTGGTACTACGTCTAGTCCTAAGGGGGTGGTGTTACATCATCGGGGGGCATATCTCATGGCTTTGGGTAATCCTATTATCTGGGGGATGAATGAAGGAGCTATATACCTGTGGACTCTGCCCATGTTCCATTGCAACGGTTGGTGTTTCCCTTGGACTCTTGCAGCTGTTTGTGGGACAAGCATATGCCTTCGCCAGGTAAATCAGTTGGGTTTGTAAATGGTTAACATATTTACTTGAGTGTCTAGAAGAAAATATGCTATCTTCAGCTAAGAGTCTTGTAGTTCAAATGACATTGTTTGTTCTCCTTTATGAGGAGAACCAGGGTTCAAATCCCCCCTCTCCCAACTAATGAAATTATCAAAAAAAAAGAAATTATGCTATCTTCATTACGTAATCTGAACCTCTTCATACCTAGTTTGTTGATTTTAGTAGATAATATGCATGATCTTCTTAGTGCCTTCTATGTTTCAGGTTACAGCTAAGGCAATCTATTCAGCTATAGCCAAACATAGTGTGACTCACTTTTGTGCTGCTCCTGTGGTGCTCAACAGCATAGTTAATGCCCCACCTGAAGAAACCATCCTTCCCCTCCCTCATATTGTTCATGCAATGACAGCTGGTGCAGCCCCTCCCCCTTCTGTTCTCAAAGCAATGTCTCAAAAAGGTTTTCGTGTCACCCACACTTACGGTCTCTCAGAAACCTATGGCCCCTCCACTGTTTGTGTGTGGAAGCCTGAGTGGGACTCATTACCCCTTGAAACCCAAGCCCGTCTAAATGCACGCCAAGGTTTCCGGTATGTTGGTTTGGAGGGCCTAGATGTTGTCAATACTCAAACGATGCAACCCATCCCTGCTGATGGAACTACAATTGGGGAGATAGTATTTCGAGGTAACGTTGTGATGAAGGGCTACTTAAAGAACCCGAAAGCAAATGAGGAGGCTTTTGCAAACGGGTGGTACCATTCAGGAGATCTTGCTGTAAAGCATCCAGATGGATATATAGAAATTAAAGATAGGTCAAAAGACATCATCATATCTGGAGGTGAAAACATTAGTAGTGTGGAGGTAGAAAATGCTTTATACTCTCATCCAGCAATTTTAGAGGTATCAGTGGTGGCAAGGCCGGACGAGAGATGGGGTGAGTCTCCTTGTGCTTTTGTGACATTAAAGCCTGGTATAGATAAATCCGATGAGAAACGTTTGGCAGAAGATATAATGAAGTTCTCCAAATCTAAGATGCCTGCTTATTGGGTCCCAAAGTCAGTGATATTTGGGCCATTACCAAAGACAGCTACTGGGAAGGTACAGAAGCATTTGCTGAGGGCCAAGGCAAAAGAGTTGGGGCCTCTCGAGAAGAGTAAGTTGTAATTGTATGATGATGACGATAGAAAGAAATAAGAAAAAAAAAAAATATATATATATATATATATATATATAATAAAAGACTGTTTTTCAGTGCTTAAGATGTTTAGTTGGTCTCTTCAGATGGTTTGTACTTTAATGTTTACTTTGAAATAAAGCCTTAACATTATTGTATACTGTTGTGACAAAACTTCCTCACATGATTAGCACCAAGGTTTTCATTCACTTGGATATAAAAGTCGACATGAATTCGTTTGGATGAGCTTATTTTAACTTTTAAAGAGAATATGCAGTTTTTTAAAGCATTATCTATTTTAAGATACAGTTGTACCACATTGTCTAAGCTTGAGGCTGGTGTTCTGCATTATGAGTATTGCAGATTCTCTGGACCTGCCTACTTCTTGCCAAGGGTGTTGTTATCAAAAGGAATTCCTCCAATTGAATATGAGAATTTCCTGTAAACTGGTGACCCTAAGTTTGCTTAGAAGTTAGAAACCAACACAGGATGAGTGGCAAAGCATTGCTTTGTTTATACATCTGGTACTACAGCTAGTCCTAAGGGGGTGGTGTTGAGTCACATATGGGGATATCTCATGTCTATTATCTGGGGGATGAATGAAGGAACTGTATGCCTGTGAACTCTACCCATGTTCCATTGCAATGGTTGGTAAATCAATTGGTAATTACAAATTTTTAATACATAAGTCTTACAAATTAATATTAATATGTCACCAAATCACAAAAAAGAAAGAAGTAATTTTCAGAATTTTATTTATTATGTTGTTGCATCAGTTTGTAAGCATTTTATAGTAAATTTGATAATAGTTTTACATTTTCCATAGAGGTGGGGGTGAGTCTCCTTGTGCTTTTGTTGCATTAAAGCATGGTGTAGATAAATCTGATGAGCAACATTTGGAAGATGGTAGAATGAAGTTCTGCTACCTGCTTATTGGATTCCAAAATCGGTGGGGTTTAAAAAAGGGCATTGGTCGGTTAATTACACAGTGAAGTATTGTTTGATCATGTTGCTTTTTTGGTCCACTATGAGAGTACAGGTAGATCATGTTCTTGACCCATGATGGATTTGATACAGGCCAATTAAATATGATAATTAGAAACAAGGTCCAGCTGCTCTGATTGGGAATTTTTTTTACTTAACAGAAAGATTGGGGATTCGATTCCACGTGATTGACTGTGGTGTATTAAAACTAAAGAATTGTTACAAAAATCAATTGAGAGATTGAATTTAATTATACAACCAATTAGTTGGAGCAATTTGTTAAAGTATTTATGGAAAACACCTTAACAGCTGTATTATACTTCTTAACATAAAAATGTGTATTTTTCATACATCTGAGCTCCCTACGTATGACAAGAATTTTCTTATAATTCCCATCCATTTATTGAGAAAGAACAAAAAAGAAAAACAAAAAAAGTCCCATTCATTTGTTGAAGAGACCAAAACCACTATATTTTAAATTCAATCCTGTCCTTACTCCTTACTGTCTTTGGTTGGGTCGAGTCTAGGGCTAGCCACTCATTTGGAGGGATAAGAACGAAAAAAGAAAGAAAAAGATTCAAGTAGAAAGCCCCCGATCTCTCTGTGTCCATTTTGGCAAAACATCAATAAAAGGGAGAGTTATTGGAGATTAATCATTTATTTGTTCATGTACACTCAACAATATTAAGCTTTGTTGTAGATAAAAAGAAATGATAGACCAGACTAATTTAACTCACTCAAAATGGGCTTATCAAAAAAATGGGCTTATCAAAATATTTCATTCTTACTATTTTCCAATTACAAATAAATGTGTGTGTATATTTCGTTATAAAAACTATTCTTTGTATATGTATAGTACACTAGAATAAATTATTAGTTAACTACATTATTATTTTGTTTAAAAATTTCATAAAAAAAAAATTATTATTGAAAAGATCTCATACAAAATGTTTTTGAGTGAACGATGATAACTCATTTGATAAAGTGACTAGTTGTTAAATAAAGGATCTAAGATTAAGCCTGTATTTAGATCCTCTACTTAAAAGTGATTTCACAGATTTTTATGCATAGAATACATTCTGCAAAAAATCTGAGATGTTTGGTTGAGATTTTGGAAAATGCAAAATGCAATCTAGGCAGAATATATTGGATTCTGATTCTAGCTTCTATTTTTAATTTTTGTTAAAATAAATGGGACCCACCTATAACAGTTTATTACTCGAACAACTCTTTTTTCCCTCTTTAATTTTTCTCTTTCTTTCTTTTATTTTCCTTCCTTCTCTTTTGTTCCCTACTTTTTCTCTTTTTTTGATGTGTTCCCTATTTTTTCTCTTTCTTTCTTTTATCTTTGAAAAGGTATTCTCATTTTCTCATTTTGTATCAAAGAACCAGGGATGATTTGAAATGATCGTTAGTAATTTTTTTTCTTTGTTTAATGTAAACTTGTTATAATGTGCTTTTTCCAACACTTTATTTGCTAATGTTTATTTTATGTCACATTATGTTTTTTCTTTTATTTCCTTTTCTTTTATTTGTAATGTTTGGATGTTATATAAAAGAGAGAAAAAAAAAAAAAAAAAAACTGAGAAATGGGGGAGGGGTGTGAACTGTGAGGAGGAAATGAGAGAAAAAAATGAGATGGGTGAGGGGGGATGTATGTGTGTGGTGGGGGAGAAGAAAAAAGAAAGGCTCGGGATACATGGGTGGTGGGGAAAAAAAAAATGGAAATAAAAAGGAAAAAAGAAATGGGGAATGGGGTTTACGTGTATAGTGGGAAAAAAATGGGAAGTGGAAAAGAAAGAAGAAAAAAATTTGAAAGGGAAAAAACTAAATTGGTTTTATTTGTATATTCATTTTGTATGGTGCAAAGTGTAGAATTGTGAAAATTTATTTATAAGATGTCTATGATATTTTTTTTTATCATAAATGGATTGTGTATATCTTTATTGCACACACAATACACATTTCTCTATATTTTTTTATTACATTGTTCAAATTTTATAAAAATGTGTGCAAGGAGATGTGCACAAATCATGACCTATTTTTTTTTTATTAGTAGACATTAATTTAAATCACAACGTAATACTTTATTTCTTTATTACATTGTTAATTTTGTATTGGTAGTAAATGTATTTTTAGCCTTGTATTGAGATATTTAAAAAAAAAAAATGTTAATTACATAATGTATACTAATAATATATTATTTATAGGAATAGGAAGAATGCATTCTTTAAAATACCAACCAAACATAATTTCTTTCAGCATAATCACTTCTTATAAATATTTTCAATATTTTACTAAACGTACTATTTTTAACAAAATGTATTCTAGAGAATGCATTCTGAATGCATTCTAGCAGGAATGCATTCTAGAAATAGATGATCCAAACACAAGCTAAATCTTGCCAATAATAAATGAAAATAAATGACAACAATTGGCTTAATTAATAATAAATTTTTAATTTTTTACTATCATTATTATTATTATAATTCAATTGTAACACTAGGTAGGGAAGGAGATTCAAACCATGATTCTCCTTAAAAAGATGACAAAACAATAATACTAAACTACAAAACTTTTGATAAAGTTTCAAGTTATTAAACACACAGTAAAAAATAAATCCTATCAAAAGTACAAAAAAGAAGGGATTTAAATGTAGAAAGACCACAAGTGATTAACTCGTGTTCTGTGACTTACAAACTTAAATCCAAAGGAAAGACAATACACACACAATAATAATGAGTTTTGTAAATGTCTTATTAGCCATGTGATTTGGATTTACATAAAATGTGAGATTCATGATGTGACTCAAATTTCATATGAAGATTAGCACCAAGAAAAAGTAAGACGGCATTGTAAGGAATGTGTCAGCCTGATAAATACTATCCAATCGAATGAAGTGTTGCTCTAAAACACATAACGATTTGTTGGCCATAATGGGGTCGAGTAGGCCTCGTTTCTTGACCCATGTGAGACGAATCTTATTATTATTACACTCTTTACAAGTAATCAAGTATGACAGCCAGTGGTCATATTCAACGAAAACTTGTGTCTATAACTTTTGAAAATCTTGATTTTTGTTTTTTCACTTGAAAAATTCTTTTTTACAGAGAAATAAAGATTTCGATGTGATTTGATTTGCAGCTTAAGGAAGCTAAAAGCTTTGAAAGGAAAGGATTAATTAGTACATCAATCAATTGAGAGATATCGAATTTAATATTAGAACACGGTTTGTAAAGGACTATCTAATCATCTTAGAATTATGATAGCTTTTAAAGTATGGAATAGCAATGGTAACAAAATATAGACTCTACCTATGAATTTCTCATAAACAAAAAAGAAAAAAAAAGAAAAAAAAGAAAAAAAAATAATTCTATCTATGTATTTCGAAGAACAATATTAAGGATATAATTTTTAATAAATTGTGATTAAAACAATATCACTTTCACACATATCAATTACTGAAATTATTTTTATTATATACTAATCATAACATGTTTATATCATTTTCAAAGTGCCTTTTCCATTAAGGTTGGGCCTAGGACAAGTACTAATTTGTATTTAAACAAGTTTGACAATTCTTCTAGGCAAACACGAATTGAATGAAGAGGTTCCAAAAGAAGTTGGGGGAAGTTGGAGGATAAGGAAATGATCTTCATACTAATCTGTATTTAAACATCTTTCTTTGACAAATTTTTAAGGTAAAAACGAATTGAAATAAATAAAGAGGTTTTCAAATAAGTTGGGAAGTTGAAGGAGGATAAGGAAAGCTTCGTATTGGTTAGTTGGCAGGGCTATCTCTTTAGGATATGAGGTTTTATTCAAGATAAGAATGTGATATCCAATCAGCAACTTCACCCATATCTAAAGCTAGCCACTGTTGTAGCACAAAGCCTCGAAGCATGTTGTTGCTTCATGTAAAGCAGGTTGGTCTAATACATGCATGCGTGGTATCTTCAGATAGACATGTTTCTTCTCATCCAAAAAATTTGCCAAAACTTTCAAGGAATATTGGTGGGTCCATTGGATTCATGATCTAGTTAGGCCAGTTTAGCCAATTAGGCCCATTTGAGCCATAATTCCAACCAATCCTCAAATTGTCATTTATGACCATATTCCCTGTCAATTCAGGGCAACTAACCATTTATGCATGAAAGTCACGTTACAGACTGGCAATGACAATGAGAAAGAATCTGGATTGGCAATGGCCACAAGGAAAAACCTAAGTTTTTTCTTAAAGAAACAATTATATATATCATTCCACTATTTTATTTATTTATTTAAAGGGTGAGTAGGGGGGTTTTATAAACTTACAATTGGCCTCAAACAAACCAAGTTTGCTTCTATAAATCAGGAAAATAAAAGTTGAAATATTTAAAAATAATTTGCTAAGAAGCTAAAAAATATGACTTTAATTTGAGGAAGCCCAGATAAGGATTGAAGATCATCCAAGTGAAGCCCAAATTTCAAAAGAAATATATAGACCCAGTCAGTATGATTAATATTATCATTATTTTAGATAATTAGATTTGACCTGTGTACTTTATAGTAGTCGTAGATTATTATCTAGTCAAGCTTGGGAAGTTAAATATACGATTAAGAAAAGATTAATTCTAGTACAACACTTTGAGTATTGGCATGAAATTTTGACATTTGCAGCCAGCTTTCACACTGCAAAATCTGCTTCATCTTTATTTACTTATTAGGTTCTGATAATTAATTTGCTTCATTTTACGTTCTTTAAGTACAAATAAAAAGTAAAACCATAGGAAAATTTATCAATTATATATGCTGACATCAAATTCGTTATGTTGCTGTTCAAAAATTAAGGTCGCACATTAAACACATGAAACATGACATGAAGAGTGAGTTTCATACTTTCATGCTCGGACGGTCGGAGAGACTTACTATATGTAGTTAGAAGCGTCACTAGAATTAATTTTCTGTATTTTACAAGCAATAGGAAGCTTTTGTTTTTGTTACTAGGCATTTTTTTTTTGGCTCTTTGAGATGTTGAAGGTTAGCGAGGATGATGCAACATGATGGATGTAAACGCCTACAAATAATTCTTAAATTTGTTTTCTTATGCCATCAATTTGTTACCATCAACCTTGTCCACATCAAATTGATGACATATGATATATGATATATCCTTCTCACCTTATTTACACAGATGACATATCCCCATTCCATTTTTTTGCCTTTATTTTGGGGCCACCTACCGTGCCTTACAATAAAGGGAAATCAGTTATAATTGACAATAACTTGCATGAAGTCACATGGGTATGGTCACAATTATAAGTTTATAACTCATGGCAGATCCTATGAGTATATGGTAGAGGAATACCCATCTGTTGCTGGAGAAATATGTATTCTATTCTTAGACTCAAGTTGAGTGAGTGTTATTCATAAAAAAAAAAAAAAAGAGTTGATGAGTGTAGTTACTGTTTGAAAATAGATTTTTTTTTTTTTTTTTTAAAATGAAATTAAAGTAATTATCAATTTTATTAAAATAAAAAACTTACACAATATAATTTGACGTGATAATAAATATGATTAGTGTCACATAAAAAAAATTATATTACTTTTTGGTTTAGTGTTTAAAGATCTACACATACGTTTTTATAAGGTTTGTTTATGAAGTAAAATTATTCTTTTTGGGAAAAAAAAAAAAGTTTAAATAATTGCATTATTTGAAAAAGTTCTTATTCATAATTTGGGTGTTTAATATGGATGATATTGTGAAAAGGTGTTGTTTGATGAACAAATTATCTAATGGTTTTCTTTGTCTTTAGTCGGTTTTACATTCATTTTTATGACTCAATAATATTGATGATGATGATGATGGTGGTGACAACGATAACATAACTACTATTATTATTATTTATAATATTAAAGATTCTTTGAAAAATGACCAAATATAGCAATTACATAATAAAATTAGAAGCCATGATTCTAATAATAAAAAAAGGAGATTTTGAAAAAAAGAAAAAAAAGAAAAAAAAAAAGGATGATTTTTAGTTATGTTATAATTATTTGACTAAGCGAGTTTAATTTGTATTTTTTATATATAGAAAAATGTAGCCAAGTGGCTATTCATCAACAACTCATGGCAAACTCTTATTTTATACACCGGTGGGTGCTATCAAGTATTCAATTTCATCATCTTTTCTTACCGCAAACCTAAGAAACTTGTATTCATATAAGATCTTATTATCAATCACGATTACTAGCTACATGCATTTATATGTCATCCATTTTCATGAGACTTGAATGAATAACTATTTTAAGGAAAATTGGTTATATAAAGTTTTGATTTTTTTGTATACAATGATTTCATATGACCTAGAGTATGCCACTGCATAAATAGGTACGATCTTTGATTCTTTATATGATCTTGGCAGCCAGACCTCAACAATTGACACTGAAAGTTTCTGTTGTAACACATCGCCTTAATACAAGAATGATACTTTTAAATTAAATGTATTATATATCTCATAACCTAATTTATATATCAGTCTCTCCAATTCTTCCCAATAAATCAACTAATTAAGGAGATTATATAATATACAATCTCTTTGATTAATAAAACGAAAAATGATAACATGCAATTTCAAAAGTAATCCACTGTAAATTTAATCAGTGGGAAGTTGGGAACAATTATTATAGTATATAATTCATTAATGTATATATATAGTATATACGCAGCTAAATGGATGAGTCATGGTAAGCATGTGAAAAACACACTATGATAATTGGGACTTGTGACAATGTAAGCTTTTACTTTGTAGTCTTTTACTATAACTTGAATTCCTTTTTTTTAAGGGGTGGAAGGGACATAATGGATGGCTTATTCTTTATTTATTTCTATATGAGGACAAGAACAACTATATATGTCAATATGTGGTCCCATCTAATCAAAGATTTCTAGATGCATGCTTCTGATTTATATATAGAATAATATATCTATTCTATCAACTACCGAATAGAATCATATATATGTATAATAGGCCTATCTATACGTTACACAAAAGCCTGTATATATAAAACTAGCATAAAATTAATATACGTACTTTTCATTTTGGTTTAAGTACCAACCACTCAGCCAAAAAAGAAAAAAAAAAAGCACCAACCAAAACTCACAAGATATAAAATAAAGTAAGCAACAAGACAAATCTTTATGTTTTATCTCTGGTAGAACCTGTAGTCACGAGATTATCTTTTGTGGAGGTGTAGTCAGTCAAGTAAAAATCACGAGAACGAAAATGTTCTGGCCTTGGTGAAAGGAGTGAGACCTGTTTTCTATAGGGATAGTAATTAGCAAAGACTGCATTTTGAAAAAGAGATTTCGGAAACAGTCAAAATTTTGACTTTATTTTCAGTTATCTTTACCCCCTAAATTTCCACCAAACTTGTATAAAAAAACCTCCTTCTCGTGACTCCTTAGCCAAAAAATAGTAAAAACTACAATTTTTTTTTTTTTTTTTTCTTTTTCTCTTTTGTTTTGATGGTTGTAAAGGAATTTCAAAATCTAAAGCAGTACAAATTAAAGCCTGTCATAATACATGTCCATCACATCTAAATTGAAAGGCATTAATACGTTGGTGGGGAGGTTTAAGAAAATAACAAAATGTTGTTGCAGAATTAGTCTCTAATATTTATATACCTACACATTTATTGGTTTCTGAAAATATCTCACGAAACCGTCTTATGAAATGTTTTCTAACAATATATGGATTAAACAGGCGCGTGGAATCCACCAAATATGAGAGATGTGTTCTAACTTCTATGAGACCATCTCATAATTTTCCGTCTTTGACATTGTGTCTGATCCTTGTTTGTAGTAATTTGGTCAATAACTCCCCGCAGTTAACCACAACTGAAGAAAGAAGATTACAGACTTTCATATCATTTCAACCAAAATTATGGTCAAGACAATACGAGAAACCGGGATTACCTTTAATTTGGAGTAAATACAAATTCTTAAGGATCTTTAATTAACACCCACATTTCGGTTGAATTGGTCAGCTAAAAACCTAAAACTTCAATTACTTTCTTTTTCTCTAATTAAAGCCCGGTTGTTGGCAACATTTTCGTCAGCAAATTTAATTCTTATAATTTTATTCAAGCTTCAACAATAAGCGACACAATTATTATAATAATGTAAAAAAGAAGCAACTTTAGAAGTCTTTCAAAAGTTCTGCTAACATGAATGTGTCCACTCCAACCTATCATTAACCAAGGAAAAAAGAAGATTCTCTCGTCCGTGACCCACATTCTAAATCTTTTAACCTTTTAGCTAATTAATCTAATTACTCAATTTTCACGACGTGCATAATAAAAATGATATCAATAACAAAACTACGTAAAAATTATGTTTCTGGTCAATCTTAATTTATCACTTTAACTAAAGTTGTCGAGGAAATATATGTCCTAACGTTACACTTTTCTTTATTTTCTTAAGGTCATGACTCATGCCTAATGTACTTGTTTACTAGTCTAACCGACTTCCTCATTGCTATCTAGCTGCGTGTTGTACTTTCTTACTCATTTAGTCATTTCTGTTTTGATATTTGATCCATCTTTTATGAAATCATCGACGTGGAAACTCAATCATAAAATCTATTCTCTCACTTCATTACCACACTCCAAACGCAACTCTCCTATATATATACACCTATGACTCACACCAAAGCCAAACCCACTTCTCTAGAATTCCTATAAGCCACATATAATGGCTTATAACAATAACAATAAGCACCATTCTTATACACCCTTTTCACTTCTCTCAATTGTCATTATATTATGTGTTTCATTTTGTGTCATTGAAGCTCGTTCACCGTTCGCATGTGACCCAAAGAATGGGCTGACGAGAAGCCTCAAGTTCTGTAGGCCATCGGTGCCTATACATGTGAGAGTTTGGGACTTGATCGGACGGTTGACATTGCAGGAAAAGATTAGGCTGCTTGTGAATAATGCTGCGGCTGTGCCTAGGCTTGGCATTCAAGGGTATGAATGGTGGTCCGAGGCACTTCATGGTGTGTCCAATGTGGGTCCTGGTGTCAAGTTTGGTGGGGCCTTTCGTGGGGCCACTAGTTTCCCTCAAGTCATCACAACCGCTGCTTCTTTCAATGAATCACTTTGGGAGGCAATCGGACGGGTAAGAATTTTTTCATTTCCATTTCCATTTATTAGTTATTATTAAGTTCAGGAAAAGGTATAGGGATACACACTTTTCCACGCATAATTTCACACTTTCTGAACAATTTCTGAACGTGATAACTTGTGAATGGAATATAAAATTTTTGTGTAAGTGACAAGTCTGTGTGAAAGAAATGTCAAACTAATCACAACTTATCAATTCAACAAGTTCGGAAAGATTACTGTATGTCTATGTTTAAGGTATTAATCTTAAATTTGTATTATTATATTATTATGAACCATTAAGAATTGGCGATTCTCCATTTATCAAAAGGAGAAAGAAGAAACAAGCTAGCCTTGTATTTATTTGGCTGTCATTTTTTTCTTTTCTTTTTTTGGTTTTTTATGACAAAAGAAAACAAAAAGTAGGTTTAAACTTTCTGTTTGGAATACTTCTCATATGTTGTTGTCCACACATGGCTAGGTGGACTTTATCTTGTGAAAACTTGGGGACAATCTCTTTCTCCTCCATTGCAAATTGTGTTTGGTTTGATGGTAGTGAAGGAGATGGTTTCCTGGCTTTTTGCGTTTGATGGTTCCGTTCATTAATAAAGATTATTTACTCAGAAAAAAATAAATAAAAAATACTTTTCTTTTTTGGCATTAAATTCCGTTTTTGGGCACTACTTTATGTTCTCCCCAATTTTTTTTTTTTATTTTTTATAAAAAAAAAAATGCACTACTTAATTTGGATTAGTTGGACAGAAGGTATAAAAGAGAAAACTATAATATCAATTGGTAGAGGAAGCATATGGTCCGCACTCTTGAACCTTAGGTACAGTCATATGTGAGCCACAAAGACTAAAAAGATAATCATAAAAGGTCTGTTGAATAATATATTAATATTTTCTAGATAATTGAAGTATATTATATATGAGAGGAAAAAAATGCATAATTGTCCACATTTGTAAAAGATACTTCAATGGTTCAATCAAGTTGCGCTTGTCAATTGTGCATGGCAATATGGCATCTAGGTTTCATGACTCTGCTTTCAATAATGACACATCTGTTTGAAAAAATTCACTTTTAATGCTAAGTTTCAGTTGCATCCACCATATTTAGCCATGAGCCATCAATGACAGATTCAACGATATTAACAGATAACAACTAACAAGACGTGGAAATTTAATGGTGGTTGTTGTCCTAGGTTTTCATGATAAGTCATATTTGATATTGTCAATATGTAATTGTAATTTGTAATTAATCTTCAATAGGCGTCTTTAATTTCTTTTAATAATGATTTTATCTCTTAGTTAGGATATGAATATATGACATCCGTTCCATAATAATCATTTATTATCATGACAAAATACTAATTAGTTTTGATATAGTTCAAATTACTTCTAATTGTTCTTAAAAGGAAAAAAAAGAGCATTCTAACTAATTATTACAGCTTCAACAAATATCAATAATAACAAAAATGTTTGCTGAACCTAGTGGTCAAAGGGACATTAGAGTGGGGGACCTCCCTAGTTGAGGTCACGGATTGGTTTGGTACAAAAAAAACTGTAACCTACTATAACTGTAACCTATTTTATATACTCATAACTCGTGAATTATAGGACTGTTTGATGTCCTTGTCTCAGTTGTAAGTGAAAACAAAAGGTTAAGGTTAAAAAAGTTGAAAAAAGAAAGTACAAAGTTTAATGGAATTTCTTTGGGGTAAAAAAGTTTCATGCCAAATTCGATGTTAGCATACTTTATTGCATTTGGTGGACGGCATATATTATATCATGATATTTTGTAGGTACCACATCCATTATGATGAAAGTCCCATTGCTTTATATCCAAACTCTATGTAAAGCGTGGAATATACTTCAGGCATTTAATATTTTCAGTCATTTTAACCTTTTTTTTAGATTTATTTTGAAACAAATTTTAGAGGGAAAAATTTCTAAAATTTAAGTCTAAGGTCTAACAACTAAGGGAAATTTAATACTTGTAGAGTTGTAGTTGCTCATTGAGAGCTTGTACGAATTATGAGTGATGGCATCTTAGCTCTCTAGACTACATGACCATGCTAAAAGCACTTCTTAGACACTCAATCATTTTTCAATTATATACACTAAGAACATAGTTGCTGACTTGCTGTGCAGGTAGTGTCCGATGAAGCTAGAGCAATGTACAATGGAGGACAAGCTGGTTTGACATATTGGAGCCCAAATGTGAACATATTCCGAGACCCTCGATGGGGTCGGGGACAAGAGACTCCCGGTGAAGACCCCGTCTTAGCCGGAAAATATGCTGCCAGATATGTCAGGGGACTACAAGGTACTGCAGCAGGAAACCGGCTTAAGGTTGCTGCATGTTGCAAACATTACACGGCCTATGATCTTGATAATTGGAAAGGGGTGGACCGGTTCCATTTCAATGCTAGAGTAAGCAAATTTCAAGTGCTCTTAAATGTACATTGCATTTTTATCACGACTAACAGAGTATGCTAAAAAATCAAGTATTTTGTGGTAGAGCTAATAATTTTTGTTGTTTAAATTGTATATTTAATTCTTAACATTTTACATTTATTTCAAAAGTGTCTTTTTTAAAACATTTCACTTTAGTCTCTATAATTCAAAATTGTTAATAAAAAAATCCTTATGATCATATGATGGATAAAAAATATTGATGTGACAAACAAAATTCATGTCACATCATAGGCTCCACATCATCAATGTGACCTCAATTTCATGAATTTGGTGTTAGAATTTTTCATCAATTAGATAACGGTAAGAACATTTTAAACTATAAGGATGATTTTAAAATAAAGGTCAAAACTTGAGTAAAATATAAAATTTAACCATTCTTGTTTTATTAATATGTTACTCCCACAGTAGGTTTTGAATGCAAAATCTAATTATCTACCCACATTTATAAGAGGTGGAAGCAATCATTTGAACCTAAACAATTGACTTTGGCTTGTAGTTAGTTAAAAGGAGACAGAGTATATATAAGCTAGAAATTTCTAGTATTATTATGTTAAAATTTGAAGTCACATCTGCATTTGCTTACACGGAACAATCAGCATTAAAACCATAGTTTAGCCACATAATTAGAGAGTTTCAGCCCTACTAATTTTTCACGTGGACATCAATAACTAGCTAGGGCCTAGGAGGAGAGGAGGAGTAGTACCATTCAATGACAATAATTAGTTGTGGTCCTAATTCAGAGCAAGTCGTTTTCTTTAGCTGTCCTAACATGTAGTTTAGCTGGGAGAGTGGCATATCATATTTTAAGAGTCCAATTAAGATATGGGATAAGGTTCACCTAAATGTGTACAGTACCCTTTGAAATCAGTCTATTTTGATTTGTGTGTAGGTCAGTCAGCAGGACTTGGCGGACACCTACAATGTGCCATTCAAAGCCTGTGTGGTGCAAGGGAAGGTTGCCAGTGTTATGTGCTCATACAATCAAGTCAATGGAAAGCCCACTTGTGCTGATCCAGATCTACTTAAAAATACTATTCGTGGAAAATGGGGTCTGAATGGGTGAGTAGGGGCCATCGTAGTGGTTAAAAATCTTGATGATTGAAACTATCTCAATTTGTTTTATAATTATGTTGTCCCTACCATGTGCATTTCATCACTGTGCGAGATCCACGTGTTGTGAGAAAGATGTTGTATATATTAGATTTATGATATACTTTCTTCAATTTGTGGGGGTTGGTGAATGAATCTCTATTTTCAATCTTTGATTTTTGTTTGGTTTGTACAAATAGGTACATTGTCTCGGATTGTGATTCTGTAGGGGTTCTATTTGACAACCAACATTACACCAGCACACCAGAGGAAGCAGCTGCAGATACTATCAAAGCAGGTCAGAATTATAGTAACATATCTCAACTGTGCTAATGAAACCGAAAATCACACCTTAAATCAAATCGGAAAGAGTTAATATTAAAAGTCCAGGATGAACTAGAGTTTAATTGAAAACCACCCTTAAAATATAGGGTTTGAAAAGTAATTTAGCAACAACAACAAAAAATTGGGCCAAAAAGAAACCTTGGGCTTAACTTGCTCCATAACAAAAAGGCTTTTTATGTAATGTTACAGGTTTGGACTTGAACTGTGGACCCTTCTTGGCAATACACACAGAGCAGGCTGTAAGAAGAGGCCTAGTTAGAGAGGCTGACGTTAACAATGCCTTGGCAAACACAATTACAGTCCAGATGAGGCTGGGCATGTTTGATGGTGAGCCATCAGCCCAACCATATGGCAATTTGGGCCCAAGAGATGTTTGCACCCCAACCCACCAACAGTTAGCCCTTGAGGCCGCCCGACAAGGCATTGTTTTGCTTCAAAATCGCAAGTCGTCGTTGCCACTATCCACCAGGCGTCATCGGACTATAGCAGTCATTGGGCCCAATTCTGATGTTACAGTTACAATGATAGGAAATTATGCTGGTAAGTCTTATAGGCTTATTATAGCTGTGTTTTCACTTTTATTTTATATAAATACAATAGGATTTGTTTTATGAATTATGATGATTGTTCTTTTACCATTAGTTGAAGAATCCAGTTAGTTTATTTTTTAAGTAGCCGAAATTTGATCTAAATATTTTATTTGACAACAAGAGATTTTATCGATTGAACTCAGGAGAAAACAAACTGAATTGATATTCACATCACATACTATTTATAAGAAACCCAGCCTAATCCTATTACAGTCCTACTAAAACCAGGTTACTTGACATGCAAATACAGAATATTAGGCTTTAGAGTAAGTTTGGGCCTTAGGGGATACATCATTGAACCTAAATAGATCTAACACCTACTATAGCTATGTTTAGTTGATGGCCAATTTTTTTTCAATTTAGGGTTGGGATTTTTGTTTTTGTTGCTAGATGTTGTTTGCACAAAATAATATAATAAGAACAAGAATAGAATGATCCATAAACATATTGAAATCTTTTGCATGTTATTTGTTGTAGGTGTTGCATGTGGTTACACAAGCCCATTACAAGGCATAGGGAGATATGCTAAGACCATTCACCAAGCTGGGTGCTCGGGGGTTGCCTGCAATGGGAACCAACAATTTGGAGCCGCGGAGGCTGCAGCCCGGCAAGCAGATGCAACTGTTTTGGTAATGGGACTTGACCAATCTATAGAAGCAGAATTCAAAGACAGGGTAGGGCTACTCTTACCAGGACACCAACAAGAGCTTGTTACAAGGGTGGCTAGGGCCTCCAGAGGACCCACTGTGTTGGTATTAATGAGTGGTGGACCTATTGATGTATCATTTGCTAAGAATGATCCACGTATCAGTGCCATTCTATGGGCTGGCTATCCTGGTCAGGCTGGAGGAACTGCCATTGCTGATATTTTGTTTGGTACAACCAATCCAGGTAGGGTAGCTATTAGTGTTATTTATTGCACTCAATTTTGACATAGTGTCACATTTGTTTTTTTTAAATTGCTGAGCATAACATGTTTGATTGGTATATAATAGAAGTCGTATCAGTATACGTGTTACTTTAACAAGTTGTTAGAAAGATTAAGAAAAACTGTGTTGCTAGGGACATTTTTTCTCACAACTTCTAAGGTGACAAATTATGCTATGTTTTTTTTTTTTTTTTTTGATAAGTATCATAATATGCTATGTTAATACTTAAAAGTTGTGAAACAAAATGTGAATTTTTTGGTAATCATAGAGTTATTGTAATTACAAAAGGCTAATTGCTGGTGTTATATTTTTTTAGGAGGAAAGCTGCCTATGACATGGTATCCACAGAACTACGTAGAAAAGGTTCCAATGACAAACATGAACATGCGAGCAAACCCATCAATTGGATACCCTGGTAGAACCTACAGATTCTACGAGGGCCCAGTAGTGTTTTCTTTTGGGCAAGGTTTGAGCTACACCAAATTCACCCAAAGCTTAGCCCAAGCTCCAAAAGATGTTTTAATACCCCTTTCCAGCATCCGTGGCTTTACAAACTCAACCCTTTCCAGCATCCGTGGCTTTACAAACTCAACCATGTTAACCAATGGTGTCAGGGTCAAGCACAAAAAATGCACAACACTCTCACTAGGTGTTGACATTGATGTACAAAATACAGGAACTATGGATGGTACTCACACACTTCTTGTATTCTCAACCCCACCTTCTGGTGCATGGTCCAAGAACAAGCAATTAGTGGGCTTTGAAAAAGTTCATGTAGCAGCTGGGTCTAAGCAACGTGTCAGGATTGGTATTCATGCGTGCAAGCATCTCAGTGTGGTTGACAATTTTGGAATTCGAAGAATTCCAATGGGTAAACATAAACTTCAAATTGGAGACCTCAAGCATTCGATTTCAGTCCAATCAAATCTACAAGAAATTAAAACTTAAGAATCATCAAAATATGGTGGTCAAATCCAAGCTCGATGACCATATTTATTTCTATTAATTCCCTTCACATTAAACATTTAGGAAAAGAAAAAAAAAAATTCTTCCAAAAGTGGACATAATTGTAAGATAATAATAGAACAAGAAGGAACAGGGAAGTATTTGGAATTTTAATTTTTCTGTTATAAAAGTTTAAGTCTCAATCCATTCCATTTGCTTAAAAAAAAGAAAAAGAAAGAAGATTGAAACAAAATGTTCAATAAATAGTATAAGGTCATCTGGATTTCGGATTTGTATTTCTATTCTAGGGATTTTTTTAATATAATTGTATTGATCTTGTGAATTGTGATTTCTTATTTATATCATTACATATAAATCAAAGTGTTTGAAATTTAGAATTTCAAAGTTATTGTTTGGACTTTGGATTCTTCAAATTGTTTGAATTGAATTGAGGTCTTCTTTGACTCTCCAATAATTTAATTTGCTAAGTTTTTTTTTAGTAAAAATAGCTTTTTTCTTTTCTTTTTTAGAGATTTTTGTTAACGGGTACTAGCATGGAGGCTTAAACATCAAAGCCTTTTCGGTTTCGTAGGAAAAAAACTCATTCCAATCAGGCGTTTTGGAATAAAAAAGTATTAAATAAAGATTTAGCAAGACAAAAATAACATAAAATGGGACCAAAACTCCTGCAATCTTTTAATATACTATTTCTGTAATTTGACCATTCAAAAAAAAAAAAAAACATCTTACATACCATTAAAAACAACTCATAACATTATCAGTGTTTACTTCTGAATTCAGGAAAATATCTATATATTAAAAACATTGACTTGACCATATACTAATAGGGGTAATGTTTAAAGCGTTGATCTGCCAAATACTATTGATTTTTTGGGTTTTGACTTATCTATCACAATTCACAATAAATTAATAAATATACATTTCTCTATACAGCTGCTTGTAATTAATAACACTAAAGAACAATCAATATCATAGGTTGTTATGTTGAGACACATACCAATAAATTTTATATTTTTCTCGTCATCTATTTCCTATACAGTTTGTCATTTTTTTATTTTTATTTTTTTATGATAATAATTATGATTACTAAAATTAATTACAATTCTTTAAATTTTAGATTTCTCAATAAAATCCAATCAAGAGATTATATTGACTAATATAACACATGGTTGAATTTAATTGCAACAACTCCTAATACGGACTTTAAAACAAATTCACCACCGACGATTCCAACTTCATACAATCAAGTTGCAACCTACTATTCAAATTGTTTTTTGGATTAGCTCATCTTCTAGTGAAGCTTTATTATAAAACTGTCACATTATTAAATGGTCACAATAATAATTGTCCGATTTTTCTTTTTTAAAAGCACCCTTCACTTTTTGTCAAAAGCACACATGTTTGTGCAAAGGGGAATATCATATATGTGGGTGGGAGGTGTCGGTAATAGAGGTTGCTTTGCACGTGAGAGGATGCACGGCTTGGTTTCAAATGGCCAAGTGATGGTGATATTCTAACGGCACAAAGCCATAAAAAACAAAAACAAAAAAATTAAAATTATTATTATTATTATTATTATTTTTTTAAAAATCCACTAATTTTTATTCCCTCAATTAATTTTTGATTTATTTATTTTTTTATCCTTTGTTTGTTGGGATAACTTTAGTCTTCTACCCAATAAGTAGTAGTCCACCACCTCTAAACCTCAATCTCACCCACCATCATCTTATAAGGTCTTATTAGATAAGATTTTATTTCCAAACTTACTTAATTTTTATATAGTATTTTATTTTATTTAGGTATCTTAGCATCCCCTATCATATATCCAATCTTCTACACATACATATATTCTTACCTTAGCCTCTTACTCAACCCATCCTCGTTTTTCATCACTCTCTCTTTTTTCACACTTTTGTCTCTATTCCTCTTGCATCTCCTTCCTTTCTCCTTCTGCAAGGTAATGCCAAGATCCTTTCTTTTTCTTTTTTCTTTTTCCTCTTTTGCTTTATTTTTGTAGATGGTTGTGATTGGCCTTATAATTGGGTTTACCTCACTACCCATTTTGAAATTTGTATACCCTTTGATAGGCAGTGTGCCTTAGAGGCTTCTCTTCCTCTCTCCCTCTCTCTTCAATTCGAAACACTAAATCTTAAGGTTTTCTTATTACATTATATTGGAAGAATTCTAAGGTGAATTCCTATTTCTTTCAAAAATTAATTTTGGTGAGTTATTTTTTTCAGGAAAAGTTGAGATGGCAGATTGCGATAGAAGTGAAGAACATTTTGCTTCCCAAAACCGTGAGGTAACCTCTTCATAATCTTAATCTTATCATAAATATTAGTATAAAGATATGTAATTGTTGCAAATTTTCAACAACAAAAAAAACCACATCAACAAAGATTGGAGAATGATCTTGTTCAAAATACTCCAAAACCATATAATTTCTTGGTGTTGAGCAAGTGTGGCCCAAACCTACCACCCATTCATTTATTGCGAAAGAATATTGAATGCTGTTAAATATTTAAATAGCTTTGTGTCGGCGAAGCAGATTCGAACTGTTGCCATCTGCAACCTTTTAATTTGAGGACTAGTATATCTCTTCCATAACCATCTATTGGTGTTTCTATGAACGAATTGTAGATGACACATCCAACTCTCCTAATTGCATGAGCACTTGCGTACGGTTCACCTTACCCTTTCACTCATGATTTTGACACTGATTTCATATACATTCTATGTCACATTTTGTGTTAATTATCACACCCTACCTAGTTTAGTTTTACAGGACCCACCACGTGGGATCCAGGTACTAATGTACTACAAAAACATCATTCCTATGTGAAAATAACAGCTACTTTTCATTTTTTAGTTTCATTACGTTTTATTTTTTGGGTGTTACTTAAAAATGTTACCGTAATTTGCTGCTCTTGTTAACTATGTGCCCGAAACATCAATGATGGTTTTTTGGAATTGGCCTAGAAAGAAGAGCCATAAACCAAAAAATAAAATAAAATCCATTTTTAGATATTTGCGGGGTCAATATGATAGATAAATCATATGCGGCCCTTCATTGTTATGGCAATTCAAATGGGCTCCACATCTAACGGTTAACATTAGAACACGAGAAATTAATCAATTACTATATATATGTTTTGTTAATATATTATATATATAACAAAATAAAAAAAAGTGTTGCATGGATACTTTCTTTGATTTGTCGGCAGAATGTACATATATACACCTCTAACGTAAAGTATATATGTTTTGGTTATTATATATATATATATACAAAATAAAAAAAAGTGTTACATGGATACTTTCTTTGATTTGTCGGCAGAATGTACATATATACACCTCTAACGTAAAGTATATATGTTTTGGTTTTATATATATATATATACAAAATAAAACAAAGTGTTACATGGATACTTTCTTTGATTTGTCGGCAGAATGTACATATATACACCTCTAACGTAAAGTATATATGTTTTGGTTTTTATATATATATATATACAAAATAAAACAAAGTGTTACATGGATACTTTCTTTGATTTGTCGGCAGAATGTACATATATACACCTCTAACGTAAAGTATCATAACCCAATTAGTTGTTAACCTGTCAAATTATTCACGTGGACTTTTCTCTTCTCAAGCAAATTAATGGCCATGTCTATAACGCTTACGTTATAAAACGTGGCCAATTTGTCATTGTAAACCCCACCTTAATGGCTGCTGATGTTCTTGCAAAATGGGTCTCTAATTCTAATTCGGATAGGTTGTCCATGTCAATGGACTTTTATTTTGTAATGTTGCAAAGGAGAGAGTATTTAGTGAAACCGTTTCAAGTAATGCCACTCTTATATTTGGTGGATTCCATCCATCTGAGAGCAGACACATATTTTATGAGAGAAACGTTGTATGAAACGGTTTCATAAGATAACTTTTTGTTATTAAGACAATCCTTAATCCATCCCTTAATTTAACGTCTTGTTTTCTTGTGTCATTTACTTCATTTTAAAGAAGAAAAAAAAAAAAAAAAAAAAACCACAATTTCTTTTGGTTAACTTGATTCTTTCATTAAAAATTTAGATACATAAATTTATGTAATATTAATAAAATTGATATCTGTGGTGAACTTCTATGAAAATAATAATAATTTTTTTTCCCATAAAAATTACCAAGTCAACAATTGTGAAAATGATTTTGAAAAATCTTAGTCAATAACTTTACTTTTTTATTGTTGGGGAGTTGATTGAATACCAAACTCCCAGTCTGAATATTCAGCATGCCTATTGCCAATGTTGTGATTCATATATTTATTTTCAAAACGTCAAATTGCCAAATTTGTTGCTGATTTTTTATTTCTTCAGAAAAAGAAAAAAAAGTTTCACCGAACTTTGATGAATCATCCACTTTACTAGTCAAATGATCAATGTGAACAAAATGAATGACTAAAGACTTTGATTTTTCCTACTATTTTTAGGTGATTTTCTAAATCAACAATTGATAGGAGTAGCAAGTTGAATTTTTAAACAAGTTTTAGTTAGTACCGTGATTTGAATTTTTAGATTAGGTTCAAATTACTTTTCCAAAGTCAGCTTTCTTAATTAATGCCAAAGGCCTAATGCTATTCAGTGGAACAATTCAAAGTATGAAAAATTCCTTGGCATATATAGCTGGTCTTTACACGAGGGCAATTTAAGGAGATAAAGTTGCATAGAGTTTAATGGCGGGTCTACTTGTAGACCAAGACCATTCCCCCAGTTGGGTTCTTGTGAGTCTGCTCCATTAAACAGACTTTAGACTTAAAAGATAATTATTATCATTCTTCAACTTTTTTGAAAGTTAGTATTCCCCATAATTATATTTAAAATTTTATTGTATGTTAAGTAATGTAAATATATATTTAAAAAATCAAGTTATAATTCTTAGAAGTAATGTATGCTAAGTGATGATAGATAACTCTTTATATATGAAAATAAATATTATATTAAAGTATATGTTTCATTTTTTTTAAAAATAGTTAAATTTCAAGTTTATCCCTTGTAAATTTTATGTGAAAAATTGGTACATACATTTGTTTTTTTTTTTTTTTTTTTCAAGTATCGTTTTAGTGTTTTTCCCTTATGCTTGTCTAATGGAGTGATGGATTGGCAGTATGTCCAACATGTGCTATACTTGTTTATTAAGTTTTTTGAAATTATGGTACATAGTAAAAAAGTGCCAAGCTAGTCAATCAATTTTTTCACTCTAGTAAATGGTGTAAGGGTCCAATTTGACACACGAAAGTTGCCATAGTTAAATGATATTTTTCTAGAATACATAACAACTAATTTGACTTTTCAAGGTATGAACTGGAATTCTAAATGATTTTCATGAATAAAACTTAGACTTAGACTTACAAATTTAAACATTAAAGTGTAATTTACTTTAGTAAATGGAGAAGGGACCAATTTAACATAGGAAAAAAAAAATTAATTGAAGCAAAAGCTAAATGATGTTTTTCTAGAAAGCATAGGAAACCATTTGACTTTTAAGGGATGAGGCTTATAATTTTTAGGAAGGAAATTTTAAACATTAAAGTATTATTTTGTAACGAATAAGTATATAATGAAGATGTGTAGTAAGCATATACTAAACTATTTTGTTGATTTTTATTATAAAAAAAGTATATATATTATAAGCAGAAAGTTTATTTATTTATTTATTTTTTGATGTTGTTGTTGGAGACTGAGAAAGGGGTTGGGTGTCAATCGGGGTAGAAGCCCATTGGCAATCCAAAATTAACTTTACTATGGTTGTAGTATCATGAAGCTGCAATCTTTATTCACTCAGTCTCTCTTCAATCTTTGATTCTGCAGACTGGAGTGAACAAAGAATATTCTTTCACTTCTCTTTTCATTAAATACATGAGAATTGATTCAAAAAATTTAATAAATATTATATTAAAAGTATATTTTTATTTTTTATTTATTTTTTTATTTTTTTTCAAATAGTATGATGAAAGGAACAAAAAAAATAAATCATTCTTCTTGATGGAATTAAACCAAGTTCAGGCACAATCAATAGAAACTTTTGTTTGAAAAAGAAGAATGTGCTCAGTGCAATCTGAGGTATACCACTAAACAAAAATCTCTCTAAATGCCCTTCTAATCATAAAACATTTCTTTTGGTGTGTATTATCACAGGCCACATCCACAGAGAAAAAGTATGGAGAACTTGTACCAAAGAAAAAACCATTGATTTCAAAGGTAAATTAACACTGCCAAATATCCGGTTTGAAACAATTTTGTATCATATTAACTTGTGCCAAAATGTACCACTAAACAAACTTATAATTTTTCTTGTATGATTGTAGGATCATGAACGTGCATTCTTTGATTCTGCAGACTGGGCATTATGCAAGGTAATTGATCTCAGATAGCCTTGTTTAGTGTTTCACTACAATACTAGGCATTTGATCTCAGTTAACTATTTGTATTGCACCTTTGTTTATTTTTATTTTCGAATGTGGTACAGCAAGGTGCTGGAGTAAATCAAAAATCAACAGCTGCAGTAGAGACCTTGCGACCAAAACTACAGGTATAGAATATAATAAAACCTATAAGCCTTGCATTTCGTGTGGCATCAACTACATTTATTATCACATCAGTTTGTAAGTATCCTATGAGATTTACTGTCTTAAACTAATCATGTAATTCATGTCTATAATGTGACATTCTGCAGAGAACACCACACCAACAACTACCCCCTAGGAGACCTGCTTGTACCTCTGGTCGGGATAACTTGGTGAGCTTCCATGTTGTAATACTACTTATAGATTATTTGGCTGTGAAAGGAAAATGGATTTGGTATTTCACATATTAACGAATTGACTTTTGGTTGTGGATGATGCAGGGAGAGTAGAACTGTGCAGGGCTTAAAGAAGTTGAGTGATGTTGTCACAAAATTTTATTGTTTATAAAATGGCATAACATTATAATTGGCTGAACCTTTATATGTCAATAATTAGTTCCTAATAAAATTTCAATGTCATAATATATGCATTGTGCTCAATTCAAAACTTGCATTAGTACTTTCATTTTATAAACAATCTTTGATTTATTTATGCACCTATATTACATAAGGTGCATCATGACTAGTGTATAAGTAGGCCAGTTCTCCCAAGTTTGGCAGCTTTAACCAAAGATATATATATATATATCACATAGCCTACTGGGACAACAGCTATTACATACACTTGCCAATACTTCATGGTCTAAAATTCAATCAGATTCTAAAAGAGTGAAACACATATAAGTGATTTATACTTAAAGACTAAAGTAATCTTTTAAAAATGTTTCATATGGTCAATATATCCACCAAATAACCAATAGACCATTAATCATTTCACAAACCCAGATCACAAAAGTCAGAGTTCCTTTTGGTGAGAAAGTAGACAAAGAAAGTATTTTTTATTTTTTTTAATTTGTCCACAATAAGTAAGCCAATCTGAAATCTGATACTTGCAACAAAGCATACAGAACAGAATCTTAAAGTTCATAGTTAAACCACGACAAATCAAGATTCTGAAATCAATCAGGAAATTTGACATAAATGATCTGGAATTAAATTTCAAAAAAGAAAGAAGAAAAGGAACTCATAGCAACAATATTCTAGACTAATAACACAACTTGGGTATTAACAAATTGTACTTAATTCATTCATCACATTGATCAAAGTTACTTAGACGCTGAAATACAGAGTAAGTAAAGAAACCCATTCACCAAAAAAAAAAATCTTTTTCAAATTGGAATCAAACCCATTCACCTATTTCTTTGAATTGCTACCAACAAAAGATGATTTCTTTACAATAGAAATCCTATATCCACTTGTGGAGGGCTTGAATACAACCCTATTAGCTTCACCATGAGCCAATTTCCCACCTGGGTTTTCTTTCTTGTTCAAGCTTGTCATCAATGAAACCTTTTTCCACTCCAAATCATCATCATGAATCCTTTTAACCACACAATCTTGCTTTGAATTATGAAATATGGATTTTACAAGTGCCTCATCCTCTTCTTCTTCCAACTCCTTCTTCTCCTTCTCTTGCCGCTTCAAAACTTCAAGCATTGAATCCACACTCACACATGCACTCCTAGACTTCATGGATTGCATCTCACTCAGCACAGCATTGATCTCCATCTCTCTTTTGGAATCCGAAGCTTTATTCTCCAAAGCCTTCATTGCATCAGCCATCTCTTCAGTTTCCCTTTTCCTCTTCTTAGTCTCTGCCACCTCATCCTCTTCACGCCAAGTCTCATAGTTCCTCATAGCGCTAGACTCAACAACGTAGTCACTGTTCAGGAGTTACACTTGAAGTAGAATCTAGAAATCCGAATACCCAAATAAGTTTGCATGGCATCCTCTTTTCGAGAATTGAACTTGGTTCCTTTATAGACGTAGTTGCCGCAAGTTTTGCAACGAATTGTGATGGGTAGCATCATCCTTACGGTGATTTGATCCTGCCTCTGAATCCGACGGAGCTTGGAGGGGTCAAAATCCGGTGCATAATATTTGTTCAAAACCTTTCTCTCTCCCATACTTTCTCTCTTGAAAATTTTCTTCTTCTAGCAGTTAAGTTATATATAGGAAAATTGAGCTTGAGTTTTCCTAGAGGATTTAGGAGAGCCTAGGAATTGGGTCACGTATATCATAGTCCAAGCGGAACTAGGAGTCTAGGATGATATTTGCTTGGATTTTAAGCAATTTAAGTCGGTTTCAATTTAGCAAAAAAAAAAGTCGGTTTCAATTTTTTTAGCAAAAAAAAAAAAAAAATTAAGTCGGTTTCAATTTATGAATGGGCTGGACCATACTTGATAGGAGTTTAGGAATTAGATAATTGGTTAATCTATACCCTAGTCTGACTCCGAGAGGAACTAGGAGTTTAGGACTCAGATAATTGGTTAATTTATATCTTAATCCAAGAGGAGCTGGGAGATTAAACATAGATTACGTTTTCACAATACAAAATTTTTAGAGTGTCAATATCTAAATTATCCTCAAAATATCAGTTTGTAAAAATTATCCTCAAAATATTTTGGATGTGGCTCTTAACAATTTTTTTTTTCTCTATTTAAATGACATTTAATAAAACTTAAAATTCTAAAAATTATACCACAAAATGAGTATCATAGATTGACCATGGAATAATCTTCATCTTTCTAAATCTCTCCACCCGCATCCTAATACTCTTTAGTGTGTCTGCATACCCAAAAAAACCCAAATTCACGACTCTTATTCATGCTACAAACATGTTGAAACCCCAAATGTAAAACATTATTAATCGTAGCAAAACAATAAATCTCATCAATTTGGGTCTTGTAAAGCCCATATTTTACCACAATCTCATCCCAAACTTTTCCTTTTGCTTTCATAAACCCCACAAGGCCACAAAATCAAACTCTTCAGCCTCATCAAATGGCACAAATTCAACATCAAAGATTTCAGATAAAACTTTCCATAAGCTCTTCCATATATGTTGCTCCACGAGTACACGTGTGTCTTACATGTCACAAAAGTGCCCTCATGTATAACGTGTACCTGGAAACTTAAACATCAAACTTTCGTGTCGGCATATAATTGCATACACGGCCAATGTTAGTAGCGAGTTGTACACATTTCTTGAAGACGCTCCAATTATGATACATGCACGGTGCACAGAATAGGTCAATGACGGCGGGTACGATGCCACAAGGTCTTCAAGCGCGTAGTAAAAGTTTGGGTACGGAAGCCGGGGTGAGTCTTCAAAGAATGGTGGCTCATGAGGGATGAGTTGGGCCAAATGGGTTGGATCACGGATTGGGCCCATGTAATGTTGTGTGCCTGTTTGGAGAGTAATATGGCTGAGCTGTGAAGCCGAAGCTGATTTTAGGACATTGAGCACATTGGCTAACATGGCTGCATTGACTTTGACATTTGCTTCTTCATTTTCTCGTACTTGGATGGCTACCAAAAGACATGGGTGACTTTGTTGGCTATGTGAGCAAGCTTGTCATGAGTGTCGTGGGAGTTTGTGGCGTCGAAAGTGATGTATTCGTCGACAATGGAGGAGGGGAACCAAGTCGGCTTAGGGCGTCTAGCTGTGCCATAGACTTGCCATGGGCTGCCAAGGGCTGTTGGGCTTTTTAAGGCTTCGGCTAAGCTCAAGCCAGCCATGCCTGTTACACCAACTATTAGTGCTACATTTGTGATATTGGGTTCCTTCTCTTGCTCCATTGTGTGATATAGAGTGGAGCTAGAGATGATTGCAAATTGAGAGCTAGAGATGATTGCAAATTGAGAGCAAGAGAGAAGTTACAATTTTTTTTATTAAATAGAGAAGTTACATTACTTATTAGAAGATTGAAGAAACGTAGACCACCGATTTATTTTGTTTTTCTATATGAAAATGTGGTCCGGTGGTACGTTGTTTTAAAAGGTAGTAGCCAACAAAGGGATCCATATACATTCAATTCAATTGTTTGTATCTCTCTGATAGATTTAAAAAATAATAATAATAGTAAATAAATCTTACATTTGTATAAATAACTTTTTTTTATTTTTTTTTGTCACCCTTATGCTATTGATAGCTTAAAATGTATTCAAGGTATATATTATATTAATCAAATGTCTGATTTCCAATAGTTTGACCTGCAATAATACTCATCTCTTGTCCCAAATCGACCAAGTGGGTAGCAGGTCCCCATGAGTTGTAACATCTAAGATGTACTCCTACATATGCGGGTTGTCCAAGAAACTCTCTTGGATGTCCCCTGGGGTGGTGGCTTAGTGGTTGGAAGCCATTCGAAAATATCACCTTGCGAGTCTGAGGTTGTGAGTTCGAGTTTTCACATGTCTCATTATTGCCTAAGTGTGCCCCACACCATACATGATAAGGTTTAAGTAGGTTGAAGCCATGACCACACCAGCGAGCTTCTTATTTTGGTTAAAAAAAAAAAAAAACTCTTTTGGATGTCATATAGAAATGTAAAATTCATATACTCACATACTCACATACAAAGGCTCCCTCATAACATATTGGTTCTATATTCTTATGAGCCCCACTTGGTGTGAGGGAATAGCTGCATACAACGATTCCATGAGATATTACCTCCTTCAAACATTTGAAATGGAGCCCAGTGAGATACTAACTCCTTCATCAGTGACCATCAGCACTGAACAAAAATGCAACTTTCTCTTGATTTTCTCTCATAAACGCCCAATTCGGTGTTTCTGTAAGCCACCATACAATGTATTTAGTCAAATACTACTTTGTCAATATGGTTTAGTATTTGTAACAAACAAATTACAAATAATAAAAATCCCATGAATCATTGAATAATGATTTGAAAAAACCAAATGAAAATTTCAACCTCTACCTACTAGAGTAGAGAATAACTTACACAACTGTTAGAGGGGTGCTAGTCTGCTAGATCCTTTAGCCTGGTTCCTCATCACACACGCCTTCTCAAGTGCTGACCAGACAACCAACCAAGTTTGTTGAGACAATCTACCGTGAAACAAAGAAGCACTCTGCAAATCAGTTCATGCAATAAGGTAAACCCACTTTTGAGTCCAGTGTGTATACTATTTCTATGTATTGGTAGGACCTTTAGGCCTACACAAGAAAACTCAAAAAACATAATAAATTTAATGATACATTATATTTTTTTCGCAATGTGGTATTTGGTGATTTGTGCGTAATAAAATGGTGTAAGTTGTGGATCTATGTGAAAATGATATTTCTCCAATCACAATTTCACTTGAGTAAAATGTGAAAAAAACTGTTTGTGTTTTTATAATCACAATTCTTGGATTTTTTTTTTAGTCCGTTTGTGTTTGATTCCTAAGAAAGTCTGTAGGAAAATTAAAAGTTTTATTTATTTTATTTTTATACTTGAAGCTAAATGAATTTCAAGTGTTCTTGCTTTTGGTGAGCATTGGTTATTACTTATTACTGTGTTTACGAAAAAATTGTGCAAGTTTTACAATTAGTTAACCTTGCTAAACTTAATTCTGCCAAAATATTTCTTAGGACAGGTACCAAATCAGTAGTAACAAATCATTGAGTAAATAGGAAATAGTAAAAGGTTCGCATGTTTACGAACTTATAAAGGAATAGAAAAGAATTACTGTCATTGTATTACATGAATTTTTTTTTTTTTTGGATAAAAGAAAATATCAGTTTAAAATTGACTTTGTGTCTAACATAAAATATACTTTTTTTCAAGCCATGAGTTTGACACTTGTTGCTTGAATCGGGTAGTTCACAAAATTCTTGAAGACTCGGAACATAAAAAGTCTTGAAAAAGCTGACTTAATTCAATCCCGGTGCCAAAATATTTCTTAGGACTTTGATTCTCCGACTAAGTCAATTTTTTTTACAAAATAGAATGATTGAAAGCAAATAGCAAAGCTAAGTAAAATTTGGTAGATGAATATGGAGTACCCCTTCACTGTTGTAATCTGCCTTCAATTGGTGATATTTTTAGAATTTACTGTCCCTCTTCAATTATTTAATTGAGTCCTCAGAAATAGGAAATATTTTCTTCCCCAGCTTACGTTCTGTGTTTATAGGGAATTTAGGCTGCTTTAATATATTTTCTTCCCCGCACGTTTTGCCGGTTTTAATGACTGACTTCTTACGATCACTTCCCCTACTTATTTTGGTTTTAAATGTATTCAAACCTTGGATTGGATATTTTGGTGTATTTATGGAAGATAAAGCAACTGTCAATTCAAATATTGTAAGGTTTAATAGGCGGTGACTTAAATCTCTACTCCAGATATTACATTGAATGAAGGGTTTTAATATTATTTTGTCCATTTCTCATTCCGAGCAGTTTAGCCGGTTTCCAAACAGATATATATGATGACCGAACATAAAGGACTTGGTGTCGAAAGCTATCTGACAGGAAGAGGATTAGATAAGATGAGAATAAGGTAATAAGGCCGAATCACTTTTACGGCTTATTTGAACCGAATAAGTACACAGTTCGGAAAAAGACCAAACACGAAGGATACCTCGAATATGACCGAATTACAGGTTGATAAGATGTGGGTAAGATGATTCAATATGGGCCGAGTGAAATTTCGGTTTATAGCCCGAACATGTATATTGGTCGGATATGACCAAACTAAAAATGGTGTGATTTAGTTAAATCCTAACCTTCTAGTTTCGGTTTGTTTCACCTTCGAATTATTTCCCCTCCAAAGACTATGCTGTTAACATGGTTCCTAGTGCCTTGCTACTTTATTTTGCAGCAACTTGTCACCTCTTGATACCAATATGCTGCTTCTATAGGGCTGTGCATACGATTTCTTAAGCAATGAACAAAATTCTAATTCTCAAACTAATTGAAAAAGTTGCCTTAGCTTGTAGTGGAAGCTTGAAACCAGAGAACTCTTTAGGTTTGATTTCTAACACTCAGAGAAAGTTCCAGGCAAGTAATAGTTGGTGACTTGCATTCTAACTACTCTCTCCCACTTAGTCATCTCCATTACTTCCCAAGTTTACTCAAAATGGAGGAACAAGCACCAACTAGTTCTCTTTTCCAATGCAACTCACCAAACTTCCTTCCTTACTATTTACATTTTCTTGTCAGAAAGTGCTCCTTTTTTTAATTTGCACATGGTGACTATATCAAAGTATATATATAATTTGGATGTTCCTTTTTGTGGGCCAAGCTAAATCGTCCACAAAAGTATTAGAGTTAGGTGGGTCATACTAGAAATTCAATTGGCAGAGTATTTTAGCAACTAACCATAATTTAAGGTTGGTAACACTGCATTGGTATATAACTAGCTCCACACATCCCTTTAATTTATAATTTCTCAAATTGCCTACAAGATTCTGTCATGGCAATCTCAATTGTGACCATAAGACTCTGGGTTTTGGCTCTGGCTCTTACTTATGTTTCTGTTCTTTACAGCTACTTAGGTATGCAACAATGAAACATAGATTTCTCCAACTATATATAGTTTTCAGTTTAGAGTATATATTGAGCTTTTTTGCACCAATTCATGACAGGGAAGGCAGATGAAGCAGTGCCTCAAACTGGTGGTGAAGGTTATGATCCGGTTCAAATTGTTTCCAATGCATTGCTATGTTTCAATGATAAATATGTAAGCAAAACTTTTATTTATGCACGCTATTACTCATTAAAGATAGGTTAGAAATACTAAAAATTTTACTATATAGGCCTTATAAACTGATGTGTCATTAATCACGGAAAAATAATTTAGACATTCGTTTATTATGTTGTTGAAGTGACTAATTATCAAATTCATTGTCATGTCAATTTATAAGATTTTTTGTAGTAAACTTGCATAGCTTTAGTGTTTTCCTAGACGTAATTTTTCTCACTTGTTACTTTGGTATTGTTATGTTTGATTCCATTTGGACAAAACAAATCAGATTTACAGTAGCTGTGAAGAATCTTATAGACTGTCTCAGAGTGGAAACCTCAATGTGCCACCTCAAAATACAGATGAATACTGCACTGGACCGTGCTTGACTGAGACAAACCTAGTGCTAAAATGCATTGACAACATCTTTGCTAACTTTGAGTTTTACAATAAGGCCACAATAGAGGATGTTGGAGATACAATTCAGGCAGCATGTGGCAATGGACCAGAAAGAGGTAGCCACTGGCTTGTAAATGAAGACAATTGTTTTTCTTTTGGTTATTGTCAGATATTGTAACCTGGACTTTGCATTTTGCAGGTAACTTTGATGTGTCACAGCATATTCAGGCTGAAGAAAGCAATGGACACAAGGCCATAAATCAGATTCTCTATGGGCTTGCATTTATGATTGTGGGGCATGGTTTATTGCCTTAATTTTTTTTTTTTTTGATGAGATGGTTTATTGCCTTAATAGGTGTACTAGTATGAATTACTTTCATGGGCTATGTTTAATGAGATGGTTTATTGCTGATATATTTACTAGTATGGTATGAATTACTTTCATGGGCTATGTTTAATGGCTCTGATATATTTACTAATATGATTTAACATTATGGATTAGATGAATTAGTAGTTTCCTGCTTTGTGGATTGCTTATGGCTAAACGATTTCCAATGTGATGAAATATCAAATATGTAGGACTCTGCTAGCAGCCTAGCATTACGTAAAACGGTAAAAGTACCAAAATATATTATTCTACATCTTTGGTTACGAGTACAAAGTAATATGGCCTTGTTTAACTAAGGTGGCTTACCAAATGTACCAACTTTTTCTCAGCTTTCTACCTAAAATCCCGGAGGGGAAACAATAGATCAATACACAATAAATTACTAGAGTCCATATCAGATGGTCAATAGCCAATAAAATAAATAAATATATATATATATATACACTCTAATTTTTTTGCTGAAAATATATATACACTCTAATTGAGACTTGAGTGTGACACAAAATGATTCGAGTGTGCATGTGTGATTGAGAGAGAGATATGACCTCAAGCATGAGGCTGAATAAAATCCTATGTCTCACCCTGTATTCCACTTTATATTGTCCCAATCGCAACTTACCATACATCTTTTTTTTTTTTTTTTCAAAAAATGAAAAAAAAAAAAAAAAAAAAACTGAAGGCAGGCATACCATAATTAGTGGAACATATAGCAAAACATAAATAGTGGGACAAAATTTTTTATTCCATGGAAATATAGGAATAAATATCCTCTATCCTATGGGATAAAAGATTTGTATTTGAAATATATTTTGACATATTGCAAGCCACAATTACATTGAGAATTTGAAACCAATGTTTAACATTGAGAAAAAATGGAAATATCGGAGGACATAAAACACGAATTATCTGATTCCCAAGTAATGTAAGCAGAAGCTCATCTAAGCTAATAATTATTTTATGCATTAAATTTCGGTGTGGGTGTCTCACAGCTTATGGGCCCCATACTGTGAGACATGTGCTACATATAGTGGCCAGTGGATATACAAGATACTTCCCCCATCCAGAGCCTGGAATAAAATTATCCGTACTCTTCTATGTCACCAAATAGGCAAATAGCAATATATGACTATAATATATACGCAGTGCAGTTCTTAAAAATTGTGCTTCTCATGAAGGCATAATTCTAGTTAAAATTACAAAAACTACTTCCAAAAAAAAAAGGGTAGGAATTTTGGAGAACATATTCAAGTATTCATCACCAACTTGTTAATTCAAACGCCATGTCGTTTCCACTATCCCATCAAACACTCCTTGTACGTATCTGAGCTGGGCTTATATTCAATCACCAGATTGGACTCCAAAAGAAATTTCTCATCCAAGGTGCCCATAGGCCATAAGGTCCATAACCAACACCACCTCCTTTCCCTCCAAAACGTTCACTTGCTCACAATCAAATCCACAAGAACTTCCTCTCCCTTCAAGCATTACAAAAGAACATAACCAACACAACACAACACATTTCATTTTGTCAATTTTCTTGACCCTCTAATGCCATTTTTCAAGAACCTCATGGAACTCCCAAGAACCTTCACATGCACTCTTATCTCACGCTCAAGAACCCATCTCTTACTCAATTTACTTCTCATCCTCACCCTCTTCCTCCTCTCATCATGGCTAGCAACTCACTCCCTCATTGTCACAGCTACAGCTCTAGCTTCACCTTTTCTCTTTGCCTCCAACTACGTCTCATCCTTCTCTTCGATAAGTCCTTCGAGCACCAGTTTTGTTACAGGCTTGCATGGTAACTGGACACTCTCTTCGGTCTCCACAATCGAAAGAACCCGTTGGAATTCAAGAAAGACACAGTCTGATATAATCAGTAACCTTGCTTCCTGTGATATCTTTGATGGTACTTGGGTTGTGGATGATACAAGAGCCCCTCTCTATCCACCTGGGGCTTGCTTGTATATTGATGAAAACTTCAACTGCTTCAAGAATGGCCGGATGGATTCTGATTATCTCAGATATAGGTGGAAGCCACATGGGTGTTCGATCCCAAGGTTCAAAATAGAATCCTTAGCAGTTGTGAAAAATATTAATTTTGATTTAACAATTCTATGTGTATGTGTTGGATTTTAATTTTGAATTTGTTTTTATTGGTGTCTTTGTTGAATTATATAGGTTTGATGGAAGAAAAATGTTGAACATGTTGAGGGGGAAGAGGTTGGTGTTTGTGGGAGACTCATTGAGTAGGAACATGTGGCAATCGTTGATCTGTGCTTTGAGAGAATCATTTAAGGACAAAAGTAGAAACAATGAAGTTTTTGGCCGGCGCAAGTTCAGGACTAAAGGGTTTTATTCTTTCAGATTTAGAGTGAGTCTAAATAAAGTTGATCTTTGTTATGCGCCATTTAATGTATTTGCTGTTACTAATCACAAAAATAAGTAATTCACACATTTTGAAGTGGTACCAATCACATTATATTAGTAGTAATTTCAACATTTTTCTTCTGTAATGATGTAGGATTATAAATGCTCAATAGACTTCATCAAATCACCATTCCTTGTTCAAGAATTGAAAGCCTCGGGCAAGACTGGAACTCAAAGGGGCAGGCTGAGGCTTGACATGATCCAAGGCTCTTCCTCTAACTACCATAATGCTGATATAATCATATTCAACACAGGCCACTGGTGGACTCACCAGAAAACCTTTAAAGGGTATACTGCTCATTCTATGATCATTATGTTGTATTATATTCTCATTGGCTTATTGCTCCCTTTTGCAGCAAACATTACTTCCAGGAAGGCAGTCATGTCTATGATAGACTAGAAACAAAAGAAGCATTTCCTAAAGCCTTGAGAACATGGGCCCAATGGGTTGATACCAGAGTTGACAGCAACAAAACAAAGGTCTTCTTCCTGGGATATTCAGCTTCACATTTCAGGTAGAATTTACTGCTTAATGCCAATAAGTTTAGAGAAACGAAAATTTTCCACAATCTTTTCCACAACTGCATGACATAGTGTGATTGGTTCTAATAAAAGAGGTGTCAGTAGTCAATCCATACGAACGTGATGTTGCTCCAATCACAATTTATCACATCAGCAGTTGTGAAAATTTTTTGTGTCCTTCGCATTACTCTTACATGCATTGTCTTGAAAACTTCAGTTGCAAACTAAACACACAACTTTCTGAACAAGTATATATAAGTGAAAACATTGCTAATTTCATTGGGGTAGCTAGGTTGATTGACTCTCTACTTTTGACATTACAGAGGAGGGCAATGGAATTCTGGAGGGAGCTGTCTCGGTCAGGCACAGCCTATAACAAATGAGACTTATCTTGCATCATATCCATGGATGATGAACATTCTTGAATCTGTATTAGCAGAGATGAAGACACCAGTTTTTTACCTGAACGTCACAAAAATGACTGACTACAGAAAAGATGGGCATCCCTCAATTTATCGGCACCCGGGAATGGAAGGAGGACATAGGAAGATCCAAGACTGCAGCCATTGGTGCCTTCCTGGGGTTCCAGACTCCTGGAATGAGCTTCTCTTTGCCACCCTTACTAATATCACACCATGATTTACAAAGTAGTCACTAGGAATTTTGTGCAGCCAGTACTCACTGGTGAATTTGGTCCTGTTAGTCCTCGAATATAAATGTCTCTTTTATATTTTTTTTTATATAAAAAAGGTCAATTTGGGAGTAGCTTTTGTTGCCAACAAGAATATTATTTTCTGTTGCTTTATCATTACTGAAAGAATCACACAAATAATGGATTTGCATGCCTTCTATTTCTAATAAGTCATATACAAGTCCAACAAAGAGCTGTGAAATATTTTATTGAGGGTGAGAAAGGAAAGTGAATATAAACCCTAATGCTTTGGATCATAGCTCAATCTGCAATAACATAAGTTTAGACAGCATTATATGTATCTTGTACCCCTTCTACACGTTGTCCAATTCTAGAGCTGAAGATTGTAACTTTTTTCTAGTTAGTCCAATGTGTATTGAAACAAAATTTCAAGTCAACCGCATGTTATATTTAAATAAATGAAAATGGATGATATCAAGAAAAAAGACAGACATTAAGTTCCCCAGGGGCGTAGCTAGAAATTATTAGATGGGGGAGGCTAACTCAGTAAGCAAGACAGCATTTTGGAGGGGCTAAACTTGAATTGGCATGTACCCTATTAAGAAAAATTTAAATTTTGGGGGCGCAAAAGGAGCAACGTAGCGCCGCCCCTGAGTTCCCCCATATTCAAGGAAAAGATAGGATATGGTGATTGTATAAACATCTACTAATACTTTCTACTTTCAATTGAGGTTAGTCATAGGAGGTCCTAATCATTGTCAATGAGCTCTAGCTCAAACATCATTTGTTTTCCATATTATTATATTAAGTTGGATGGTGAGTTTATGGATATAAGACTACCGAATGCCTATATATTTTTCAATTAAAAAAATCAAGTTATGTTAATAGTTTATATTACTACATGTGATTTTATTAATTATATCATGCTGAAATATACTAAAAAAATCTCCATATTTCGGAAAAATTTAATTATCCTATGATTATTTTATTCATATAACAAATTTGATAAAAAAAGGTTATTTTTACAAATTCACTCTGAATTATGGGGTCTTTGCACTTTGTATCCCAAACAATTAAACTTGGAATTGCCACCTAAATTTAACAAAGCTTGCAAATTGCATCCTATAGTCAAATTTGAATATTAAAACTAACAAACTCATGCAAGTCGCATGACCCTAAAAAAATGAATTTTCCCTTTGCCATTGGACACAATAAATTATAAAATTACTCTTACTAATTCTCCAAAAAAACCATGCACCAAATCCTAACTTTCTCAACCCCAATCCATAGTGTCATCAATAAAACAACATAACCCATACCAGTGAGGTGAGACCGTGAGACCCAATAACAAAGAGAAAGAGGTTAGACATCTTTAACACAACCCGATTCTAATATGGCGAGACCAAAAAAGATTGATACCACCAATATCGAAGAGGTGACATCATCTCTCTCTCTCTCTCTCTCAATAAATTAAAATTTGAATGAATCATGTCTATTTCATGGTCAAGATTTATTTAAAATTTTCATTTCATTACATTAAAAATAATAATTTATTTTAAATGACAAGATATTATGTTCAAAGTTTATCTATTTTTCAAAACAATATCTTGACTTAGAAGTAATAGAAAACAGTCCTATTATCATTTTGGTGGAAGCCAACGTATATAATTAAAACCCTGATAAAAAAAAAAAATTAAAACCCTGATGGAAGCCTCATGGTGTCGACATTAGAAAGTAACAGAAGGAACAGCTTACCTCTTTACCTTCTTCAAAACGACGAAATTTCCAACTTTCGCTCACAGAGAGAGAGAGAGAGAGAGAGATTGTAATTCATCGCCGGTTAAATTCTAACCGGAATCGCAGATAACTTGCATTTCTCGCCGTCGCCGGAGCAAAATGAAGATCAACGTGGACTCGATCGCTCGGACAGTCGAGATCGACAATCGGATTCCTCTCCGTCATTACTACAGGATCGCCGATAATCTCCTCAAACAGGTCCCTCATATAAAATCCCTTCATTACTTCACTAATCATTATCAATCTCAATCTCATTAGCTGTTCTGGATTTAATTACAAAATGTTGATTATCAATTCGATGACTAGATTAGGGTTTTATTTTTCTAGTTCCAGAAATTAGTTGCCCTAGGGTTCTCCTTAGCTTCTGAAATGGCTTTGTAGGTTTTGATAAGAATTAACTACATTGCTCATATTTTGCCTATATAAATTGTCTATAGCCATTCGGGTCCGCTATGAATTCTCGACAGACTAATCAGGGTCGGCCACATATATTATTTATCACCGCCTTAATTGACATGTTGTTTTTCTTTACTACTTCTACTAATGATATTTTAGGTCTTCCTATATCTTTGTTTCGTTCCCTCGACTTGAATCAACTAATTCTACTATCACATGATACTTATCCTATGATAACACATTCTCTTCAATCTCTTAATCCTTAAATGTTAATGTAGTTTTGTACTAATGCAATTTTGTTTTTGTTTCTTTTGTCTTATTGTTTATTTATTTGTTTTGGGTATTCTCAGGCTAGTATTTATCGGGAGGAGAACAATGTTGTAGATTTGTATATCATACTTCTTAGATATTCAAGGTAAGGAAAGAAAAATGGTGTGGTTATTTTTTATGTTGCTAAATGGTGTTAGTGTATTTGGATGCGTAAGCTTATTTTTTGACTTGATGCAGTTTGGTGTCTGAAACTATACCGTTTCATCGAGATTACCAGGTTATGCTTCCAAAGGAAAGAACAAAATATAGGAAGGTGAGTTATACAAGTTCTTTGTTTCAGTTTTTCCTTGTATGTTCAATATGTGGTAATGTGTCTTGATGTGGTTTTCATGTTTGCAATCTAGAGTTTGTTAGCAGTACTAGATGAGCTTGAATCTTTGAAGCCAGAATTCCAACGTCGAGTGGATGAACTAAACAATGACCACTCTGGAGCTGGATTGCCTCAACTTGATGGCCTAGAATCAACTTCATTTGGTTCAGAAACACATTCCTTGGAATGGCCTGCTGTCAATAGAAACTCTTACTTGAGTGTGAATAATAAGCGGGTATGGACCCAACTAGTGCATCTCTACTATCATATTACCATGTGAATTTGTTAACTTAGAGTTATCTTCTGTTCATTTGATTTATCTGTCAATACAGTGCTTAGAAGCTATCTTTCAGATCCTTTCGTTATTTCTTTAGCATTGTGTCTTAGTCACACTTAGTCACAATGTTGTTTTGTCTTAATGTTCTTTCCTATATTACATGAAGTTTGTAGGAAGCTTCATTTTTTTTCCCTATACCTTCAGTCAATTTGTTAAATATTTTTGTTTCTCTTCATGTTGCTGCAGCCTGCCAGCATAGCACCTCAGTCTTCATGGAAGTATGACACTGATCATTCCCAGGTTTTATCATCAAATTCCATGCAAATTGACAAGCAGTTTCAGAAGTTGTGAGTATATTATATTAATAATTTACTCACTATTTAGTGACTAGAGATATGAAGCCCCTTTAAGATAGTCTTATCTTTTCACAATGCAAAATTAACCCTTGTAGATTGGAGCTTTTTCATTTATTGATGTCTTTTCTTATAGTAAGGAGCCAGCAGCATCTGAGTTGATGTATGGCAACAACCATAGTCCTTTTATGCGAGGCTTTGGTTTTTGGATGTTTGACTATGAGTTCTAAATTTCTATAGCATTGAAGCAATTATATTAAATTAATAATTGCAATTATGATTTATGGTACATACTTTGCATGATAGTTGAAGCCAGCAATTTTATATTGTAACTGGTTTGACCTTTTATACATCTAGAAATTTTTTTTCCCAATTAGTTGAGTGGGCTGGGAAGCTTTAGAAAGTGATCGGTTGGTTGTGGTGCTATAATTTAGATGGCCTT
This sequence comes from Fagus sylvatica, assembly GCA_907173295.1. Classification (NCBI taxonomy): domain Eukaryota; kingdom Viridiplantae; phylum Streptophyta; class Magnoliopsida; order Fagales; family Fagaceae; genus Fagus; species Fagus sylvatica. Next base: position 2,320,826 of record OU015772.1, read on the forward strand.
GGTTGGGATTTATCACATTCAATGAGTAGTGAGTTTGATTTGGCATAGGCCCTTCTGAAACTGCTCATCTTTCAGATAACACAAGCTGATTAGGGTCCATCGGATTTTGTGCCCTGATATAAGTAGAGATGGTAGAAGTTGGTAGGTATTCTTTATGTCAGCTCCTTCCAGGGAGATTTTACTATAACAATATGCACCTTTACTATATATATATAAGCACTTTTAAGAATCCTTGCAGAGAATATTAAAACAATGATATGGACAAGGTTTGAGGAAGCTTCTATTAAATACTAACCCCAAGGGGGTGGCCCAAGTGGTGAAGGGCTTGGTCTTGGAGGTATGCTCTCTACAAGGTCCAAGGTTCAACAACTCTTAGGTGCATTCAATCCTTTGGGGTCATCGGACTGGGGGAATTTAATTGTCCCTTGAATTACCCGAGGTGCATTTGCGGGAAACTCCTTGTCGAGGGCCTCTGCACCCCCGGGATTAGTCAGAGCAAATGCTTCGGACACCCGGTGCCAATAAAAAAAAATCTTCTGTTAAATACTATTTTCCACTTATTGGCATTGAAGGAAATCCTAATCTTCTTAAGCAGTTTTTGAATATCGACATTATAATGGAACATGACTACGCACTTAAATGCAAAAGATTAGTAGCAAGAGTTGTATGATTTGAGAATAAAGTTAAGAAAGGTGCTTTTTGGCACCTTTACTGACTCCTGGTTTTGTGAGTTGATTCCTGAAGAGACTGCCACTTGTCTCACCTTGATGTGAACTTCAGAAATGCTTCATAATTCATAGTTTGGTAGACTTTTACCAATTAATCACTCAATACCATTTTTAGTGTCTATTTCCTATCTCTTATATGGGTATAAGCATCTATAGTTTAATGTTGAGTTTGGTGCTTGTCTTGCTCCCCTGGCTGCTATTATCCCCTGTAGTTCATCTCATTGTGCACTCCTTTAGTAAATGAGTTCATTGCTTTGTTTACAAGACATAGTACTTGTAATCTTGAGAGACCAGGTCATGTAAGGACGACACTTAATAATTAATTTTGTATATGTGCAGATCTCTTAGTCGACCTTTTCCGAATAAGGAAACTTTGTCTAGACACTCATTCTTAGGTCCGAATGGTCTTCGGGGCCAGTGGCTAGGACCTACTGCAAAAATGAAGGTGAAATTGTTTGTTTACTTCTCTTCTTCATCTTCTTCTTATTATTTAATATATATGTTCTTTTGGATTGGGCCAAACTCCATAAACTAATGAAGGCTATGTGGTGTCATACAGGTTCAATATCCAAGCAATAAGGACCTAACCCCTACTGAAAATTTAGGGTGAGGACTTCTACCAAAGTCATCCACTAAACTAAACCTCCAAACTTGTACTACCTATTGTACCTGTTTGTATGTTCTTTGTTATTCTCATATGGCATTGTAAAGAATTCAAAAGATTGACTATTCACTTGCTATTTCTTGTCAAGTTTCTTGCTTTTAAATTGTGGCCGCTTGTAACATTTGCAAACTTTGTCATCAGTGTTAATAGCCTCAATCAGGCTGGACAATATGATCTTGTGGCAGCAAAAGATGGCGATCCAGGAGGGGTTAGATCTGAAATGGATTCAGTGCTCTCCTTGGATGACGGTAGATGGCCACGTCTTGCTGAGGAGTCATGTTCTTCATTGATCAATGAAGCAAGGGAAGATGCTTTCCAGTTGGTCAAGCAACCTTCCATTCCCCCTGTCCTTGCTCAACTGCAGCAAGATTTCACTCCAATTCCTCCCTCAAAAGTTGCAGATCCGAGACCTGGACCCGCTAAATCTTCTCAGGATGGGATGCCAAGTTCTGATTCATATCAACATTTACACGTTGTAGGCTTCTACTGCTGATTTTTGTTTTATAAATACATTCACTTATATCTTGACAACATTAAAATAATTTTTTTTATTTACTTTTAAGGGTCATCTGCTTGTAGTTCTTATGTGATGCTAATTTCAATTCATTTATATTGCAGCCTGTAAAAATGTTGGAAGATTTTTTGAGATTGGCTCAGGCAAACACAACGAAGAATTTAGAAACATGTGGTGTTCTAGCGGGTTCACTGGTAAGACTAACTAATATCTTAAGGAGAAAATGATACTGTATTTTGCTAGTAAAAGAGAAGTTACAAGGGGCTTGAAAGTTGATCATGTGGTTTCTTATACTTCTAATTTCTTGTGGCTGTAGAAAAACAGGGTTTTCCACATCACTACGCTTATTATCCCAAAGCAGGAGTCAACTTCAGATTCGGTATGATAGTTATCAAATAACATTAAAGCTTACGCTTTCTCTTTCTTTCAAGTTGCATTTAGTTTATGCACTCCTGTTTGCCGTTGTAAGGTTTGAAGAAAAAAATATTCTTTGCCTTTAGGAAATTTAGCTTTGACCAATCAAATGCTGGAAATATTGAGGCGCGTTAGAATCGTTAAACGTTTAGGTGTTAGGAAGAATTTGAGATTCTTGGACATATCATTCACATCCAAAATAAGTGCTTATTCCATTTGCACATGTACTCTTTAATCACTGATGCAAATGGACATAATGCTAAAGAAAGAGTAATTTCAAATCTTATATTCTGCATGCCTGCCCTTACCCCGGATTTAATTGAATTCATCTTCCTAATATTGCTCTTTTCTAAGTATTAATGACTACCTGTATTTTATAGTTTTTTTCTTTGAATGCCCATTTTGTATATTTCCATATCACTAAAGCTTGCCCCCCCTTATTGTATCTATTAATTATGGTTTCACCCATATAAAAAAAATGAGCTCTAGCTCAAACCACACCTCCTCCCCCGATAAGAAAGGGTGGAGGGTAAACACATGGGTTCAAAACGCACTGGGTGCATGTGTAAATTTACCAATAAAAAAAATTCACTCATATAAGAAACATATGTAACTTTTGCCAGTTGCTAATTATGAGTCAAGCCAAATAATGCAAACTGTGGACTTTATTTGATGCAGATAATGTGTCAATATTTTAAAACTTAAATGGATATGTTGTAGAATACAAAATCAATCTTTAGTCATTAGGAGAAAATGCTTGAATGTGTTCAGACAGCACTTTGATCCTTGATCTTTGACTGGTAGATTTATTAGATACACTTGTATTTATGTGCCTTTAATAATAATAAATTGAAACCTCTTTGTGTTCAGTGTCAAACTTTGAATGAAGAAGAGATATTTGAAGTTCAAGACAAATTATCGCTTTTTCCTCTTGGGTGGATTCATGTAAGTGTGTGAATACTCTCAATGACTAGTAATTGTTAATTGTACTTCTCATTTAGTTTTATTTGCTCATGCTCTCTTTCTGCTTTGAATGTATTGAAATGTTGGTTCGACAAAATTTTTTAAATAACTTCATCAGTTGATCATGCAATTTTATTTTGACTGTTGGTCTCGATGCTGTTAGCCTCAAAAAGTTTTATACTTTTGGTTTAATGTTGTTGCTCTACTTATGAAAAGATAGATATGATGTCACTAGTTTTTTGGCCTCTTGATAGTGTTGTCACCATGCTTAGGAATATTATATGCAATCCTCAATGCATAGGCTTTCATGTACCCATGCTTTAACTGACAGACTGGGCTTGCCAGTTTGCTCATACTCAATCAGAAACATTCATTATTTTGGTTCGGCACATCTGGATTTGTTAATATATAATTGAGTGTGAATAAATTCAACCCCCTACAAGAAATGTATCTTTATGTAAATATGTAACATATGATCAGCATCAGTTTATTATTGTGGGTTTACTTGGACTGCCAATTTCCTTTTCTTTTCTTTTTTTTTTTGGTTCCCTTTGGGTGCAATATGTTCTTTCAAATGCACTGTCTTTCTGACGATAGGGGGAAAACCAACGTTACATGTGGCGTGGGAAACACTTTTATAGTTTCCATTTGCCTTTTTTCTTTCCTGGTTGATCTGACTAGATATGGGAACCAACCTTACATGTGGGAGACACTCTTGTAGGTGCCATTAACCTTCTCTCTTTCCTGGTTGCTCGGACTTTCTATTTAGGAGCAGCAAAATTGCAGGGAATTTTGTTACGAGTTAATGTGCTATATTGGTATTTACAAGGACAAATGCTTATTATGCCAACGAGTTTCGGCTCAAATGACACTTTTTCCTCCCACAAGAATGGATGGAGGGTGAGGTCATGGGTTTAAAACCCATTAGGTGCCTGTGTAACTTACCGATTTTAAAAATAATAATAATAAAGGCTTATTATGAAGAATGAAGATTGTTGGAAAAGCCATACTTTGTTGGCATTCAATCAACTTCCCCCCCCCACCCCCCCTCTCCAAAAAAATTGTATGGTTTTACTATGATATATAGTGTTTACTGTAGGCTACTTTTGTCTTTGACCATTCTGTCTGTTACTATTTTGATTTTCAGACACACCCATCACAGACCTGCTTCATGTCATCAGTGGATCTGCATACTCATTACTCCTACCAGGTAACAAAGGGTGCATTACTTGTTGGTCTTGATTTCTAATTTAAAATTTTAGTACTGTTGGTCTAAGATGCGAGGTATTTTCGTTTTTACTGGAGCTAGGGTGATGCTCTCTTTTCTTTTCTCTTCTTATGCCACTCAGCTTCAGGCCATGTTTCTAGTTACCCCTCTAACAATTATGGCTTCCATCTTTATGAATGCATTTGATTATGTGGTGGGTTATTGTGATGAATAAGCTGGTATGCGCGTAGTTGCATTAACACAAAATTTATTAGTTATAATGACAAATATCTACTAAATGCTTGGTTCTTGAAATGTACAAGAAGGGAAAGTGTAGCAATGAAAGATATATAAATTAAGAACATTTAGCCAATGAGCTATAGCTCAACTGGAACTTCTCCTCCTGTAATAATGGGATGGAGGCTGAGGTCATGGGTTCTAAACCATTGGGTGCATGTGAAAAAGAACATTTGGTTTTTTGGAGGTGCAAGCAAAATAGAGAAATATGGTGAAAGTGCAATTAAATGTGAACTTAGGTTTTTATTGGTTAATAATTATTAGCATTTCTCAAGACTTAACTTTTTGTATCAGTTTAACTGCATGTAGATTTGCATATTCGTTATGTTTCATCCAGCTTCCTTTTGTTATTTTGTACTTATACTCTGCTGACAGGATTTATTCGTGATTTTTTGTAGATTATGCTACCCGAAGCAATTGCAATTGTTATGGCCCCTACAGATACTTCGAGGTTGGTTTTCTTTATATCACCTAGTGATTATCCCATCAAATAAATATGTATGAGGCAACACAAAATTCTGCTGATTTAGAATAATTAATTGCAAAACAAAAAATTTGCACTTAATATCGTTGTTGATGTTATACTCTCTCTCTCTCTCTCTCTCTCTCTCTCTCTCTCTCTCTCTCTCTCTCTCTCAAATGGTTCCAAACAATAACATTCACATAAACATTGAATAATTATGAGGTTAAAGTTCTATAGTATGTGCAACATGTCCTTTGGTCCCCTTAGTTATTTCTATTATTTCCAGAAATGGCCACCTCATGCTTGATGTGGCATTGGCCAAAATTTGAAATTGGATGTTTGATTTTAGGTAGATAGAGTCGTAAAAGATATTTGGCCATTTGGTCCCCTTGGTTATTTCTTCAATTAAATGGGTTGCCACTGATCTGCTTGATCCTTGCATCGTGTTCTTTCTTTTGCTAAACTCCTTATGGTTATGGATGGCTGGTAAAAAAAAATTAAGAGTAAAGAAACTCCAGCCATTACCCTTATTTTTTTCTTTATCTTTTTCATGAAAGCCCTGGTGTCCTGTTTGGTACACTTTTATTCACATGGTATAACAAAATGGATTGGAGGAGCACCACTGTAATTTAGCGAGAACTAAAACAGTTGAAAGTTGGGGTGTGTTACTCCTATGAATTTGTGCCAAATGTAGAGTGAACCATAGGGAATATATATGTATTGGCAAGCCAACCACTGAAACTCTATTTGGTTGTTTGTTAATTACAGACTTACAGGTTAGCAAATGCAACAGTTAGTCTTTCATTTAAAGTGCAGATTAATGTTACTAGATTAATGTATTAAGATATTAAGTAATGCTGATATATAGGAAATAAATAGTTAGCACTTGTATGGATCTTACTTATATTATTACTAGTTAACATGCTAACATGTTTCCTATACTACTGCAGTCCACATGGCATATTTCATCTATCTGACCCAAGTGGTGTGTCTGTGATTCGAAATTGCCAACAACGTGGCTTTCATCCCCATGAAGAGGCAGATGATGGAAGTCCAATTTATGAGCATTGTTCACATGTCTATATGAACCCCAATTTGAAGTATGACGTTGTTGATCTTCGGTTAGACTGATTTCTTAACACTAATGGAGTTTCCTGAGAAAATAGTCTTCAGATTGAAGGAAAATATGTATATGAGTATATCCAAAGTAACTCTCTTATCACCTGACAAGAGGCATTGTAAATTCAACTGGTTTCTGAGATAAAGGATGGATCTAAATCACACACTTCCATTTGTATTTTTCACTATGTGCTAGAAAGTAAAGTGGGTCTTCGATTTTGTACTCATTATAGTGATACTTGACTGGTAAATATGAGTTCTGTAATTAACACCAGCATTGTTCACAAGTCAATGTTTTCCAAAGAACCGTGATAATCTCATCAAAGTTATTAGATAAGTTATTGAGAAACTATAAAGATTTCTGACTATGGAAAACATTTACCGGTTATGTTTTGGAATAAGATTCTCTCCACTTTGTGAATTTCACAGTTAAGAAATTAAGATGATTATTTTCTGGATTTGTAAAATTTAATCTGATATTGTTGGGCCACAACCTGTCTTTCATAATGAAGAGAATGTTTTGTATTTAGTACTTCATGAGCTTAGTGATTGTCTACCATGCTGCAAGTGGGTTGCCTATTTTAAAAAATTAAGAGGAGCTCGTGAATCCCTCAGCCAAGTTTCCCATACATCTCATAACTCCTATTTAATAGGGTGATCAGAATTCAGAATATATTCTACTTCTCACGGATTAAAAATCTACCAAGAACATTTTTTATTGTTTGCATGTTAGAAAGTCATAGCTGTATTCTAAAATCCAAACCTATTGAATTTAGTAGCAAAAGGAGCTAAGTTGCGCCGAAATGTTATCAATGGCATTCCAATGCTTTTAATTTAGCCATATTGCTTTAAAGTTTAAACTTTGTGCTGTATGGGTTACCTTCATTTTCAATTTTGGCTGGAGGGGCTGTCACTGTGAGGACCACCCTAAAAATAAAGGTTGGACACATCCCCATATCCCTTCCCTTAGAGCTGGAAAGAAATTTATAACTTCATAGAGTTCAGAGGCAAGCCCTCAGGGACCAATTCCAACTCAGCTACACCGCAATTGTAGAAATTACCATTATGGTTTCCAGCGGCACATTTGTTCAGCTTTGCCCTAAAACCCTACTAACATTTAAATAGTAAGCGGCGGAATCACTTTTACATACTCTACAGGGTATTGAATTTAATGGTATGATAGTGAAATGGTAGTGTCAAAATTCTCTTAAGACTTCCTCTAGTACTGCTACATCAACTTTTAAAAGTTTAGGTTATTCATGTAGGCATTTTTATTTTTAGAGTTGTAAAGAGTCTAAGTTATCAATGTCAGTTGAAGGTTGATTACTAATTATTATTATTTTGCTAAATATAGTTGAAACCAATTAGAACAAACCAACTTTTTAGCAAAAAAAAAAAATAGAACAAACTAACTTTTCATTTATTTTGCTAAACAATTTTTATTGAATTTCAATTGGTTTACTATATGTTTGTATTTTTATCAATTCTGGATTTTTATTTATCAATATTTATTAATTAAAATAATTAAATATTATTTATAAAACTTTCTCATATATTGTACAGGTTAACAAGTAGACTAACATCTCATATATTGCACGGGTTAATAAGTAAACTAACAAGTTTATAAATAAACATTTTTTTGCAACACATTTCCGTACATTATCTTATATGGGTTAACGACAATTTATAAATTATAAGATTGATATAATTGGATCTTATGTCCCACCAAATTCGAATCTTTAGAGCTGAGTAATACATAAGTACAATCACAAATACATGCATGTATAGTATATGACTATGCAAATTTGTTACTACACCTTTTGGTGCTGTCCATTTCGTTCATTGATGTGCACACTGATTTAGAATGTAACAGTTAGAAGGTGGTGTCCCAATGTAATTGTGAAATTATATTTTGTCTCAGCATAAAAGGACACATGATCTGGGCACCATTCTTTCTTTCTGGTCAGAAAGACTAGAAAACTTCAATTGAGCAACAAATGAACACCTCTACTTAGTGTTTTCATCAAATCTTGCTGAGTTTAATGGAGACATTTGATATATATATTTTTTTTTAATAAGAGAGATTTGATATGTTACACCAATATGAGTTTATAATTTAGATGGAAATTGATAATTTAGAGTACTTGATTAATTTATGTACGTAGTTCTAGACCTGTCCTGCACATATGGGATAATTAGAATCCTTTAAGGATGATCTCATGGATCACGTGAACCCTAGAAATCAGGGAATCACATTGTAATTCTTGACAATTGGAGGAGTCTTAATTCCCCTCATCTATCATCCTTTGACTTAGTCAGAAGTATGGCCAGACTACTACTCAAGGTATTGTGTGTGGTCGTACATTTTGGGTTCATGCTTTGTCATTTATTATAGCCAAAAAGATAAATAGGAGAATGCCTTTGTGACAATAATTTCAGATCAATGTCAATGTATGCCTTCTTTAAACTACGCATGTGATCCAATTCAATGTTTGCCAAAATTGAAAATGACATCCTGAGAATGGTCCCCATTGCAGTGAATATTTTTCACTTATCATCATGCTTTTTACATGATTGGATTTACCATTGTTATAGTACATATCCTACGAATCACCTTAAGGATGAGAGGATGCACATGCTTGGTAGGTGATATAATAAATCCCTATATGACATATTTTCAAAGAAATGTAAGAAGCCCACGGCTATAGAATAGGAGCTTAAACTTAAAGCAACACCATGAACAAGAGGGTCTAGTAGTACTTCCATAGATGCGAAAGATCAAAGAAATATCCAGTGCCCCAACATTCACTTCAACAAAAAATGAGGGTTGAAGTAGAACCTACAACTAGTCTAACTGCCTAAGAGAATTAATTAAACAGCAAGTCCTGAACTACAAAAAATTTCACAATTGTTAAAGTGTCAAGCTCTGCTTAATGGTAGATTACAAAGTAATGTCACTGATAGGTTCAAATGAGAATTAATAAGAAACTGTTCAACTTAACTGTTGTGAAAAATATTAAGAAAATTATTGTGTATGTAGAAAAATTATAAAATACTCCGGGAGTATATTAAACGCGTACTCCCTCATCTAACATAAGTAGTGGGTCCCACCATATATTGAATTATCAAGACCCACTACTTATATGAGAAGAAAATATACATTTAATGTACTTCCGGACCCGTGTATGTAACACTATTCCTAATTAAATGTGCATGAATTTGGCTATCAATTGGAGGCAAGGGAGCACTAGCCGCTAAAATTGTTGAGCCCTCACCTATGTTTTTGGAGTTAAACCTTAAAAGTTCTAACAATGAACTAGATACTTTTCTTCTGTAGTGCCTTTCAATGATTTTTTGGATCTGTCCCAATGTCCCATAGATGAGAAAAAAAACAAGCAGTGACACATCATGATCATAGTGAAAGTTCATTTCTGAAAGCTATCACTTTGTCACACATTAAATTGACTAATCTGAGAAGAAAAATTATTTTTGAAGTCTCTATGATAGCAAACTTACATGGGCATTATATGACCTATTCAAATTAAATGACCTCTCTCCTAGTGGGTGCTGTCACGAAAAATCATTCGATACAACTTAACGACACGTACATGGTCTTTTCAACCAATAAAAAATATTGTTAATTTTAAAGTCCATGTAATCACTTAAATCGAAAATAATTTAATTGTATTGGTTTGAAGATTCTTCCACGTAACTATCTGTTATATTTCTCTAGAATCACAAGCCCATAGGTCTTTATGTAGAAAGATTTCATTGAATTTGGATCTATCCTCCCGACAATTCAATTATTCCAACCTTAGTCTAGACTTAAAAAATTTAGTCACCGCTCATATGTCTATATCACCAACATATCTCTCTCTCTCTTCTCTCTTCTCTCTTCTCTCTTCTCTCTTCTCTCTTCCTATACAAAGGGTGGATAAAAGCACAAAATATTCACAGACTATAATCCACAGTGTTCTCTCTCTCTCACCCATTCTCTTTCAAAGCTACAAAGATGGGAAGAGCACCGTGTTGTGAAAAAGTGGGGTTGAAGAAAGGAAGATGGACAGCCCAAGAAGATGAAATCTTGGCCAACTACATTCAAGCCAATGGTGAAGGGTCATGGAGGACTTTGCCCAAGAATGCAGGTATACTCTTCTTTTTTTTCTTTTTTCTTTTTTTTTCATAAACAAGAACAATGTTGTCAAGAGTTCTGTAACTCAAAAACACTGTTCGATTCTCCTATGAAAACAAAATTTAGATTCGAATCTCTCTAGTCTCTTCCTCACTTGTTGTAAGAAAAAAAAAATGCTAAGTGCAATTAATGTTGAAAACTAATATTTGACACATGAAAAAATAGATGGGACTTGAATTGTTTTATTTATTGATTTTGAGGCCATATATGGTGCTTTGAAGGTTTGTTGAGGTGTGGGAAGAGCTGCAGACTAAGGTGGATAAACTATCTGAGGGAGGATTTGAAGAGAGGGAACATCACGTCTGAAGAGGAAGAAACCATTTTTAAGTTGCAGAGTGTACTGGGTAATAGGTGCGTTCTATATACTTTAAGCCATATCTATACATGTAATGTTTTTCTCAAAGCATGCATATAAATCATAAAGCCATAGAGGGTCTGCAACAATTTTGAGAAATCGTACATCTCCTAGCTAGGCTTCCTAGGAAAAATGTTGTGGGAAGTATTCCATCGTTGTTGCGTCCAGTTCTATAGATGTTGGATGAGATACCCATACTCAGTGGCGCCGCTCTAGGAAATTTTTCCAGGGTATTCATTACAAAACTTAAATATAATAACATCACTAAAAAAAAATGTAATTTTTCTAGGCTTATTTTGTTATTATGGATTTAAACAAGTGTTGTTATTTGGGCTTATTTTGTTATTGTGGGTGTTATTTGAGTTATTTTTTTATTATTTATTTTTTGTTATTTGGACTTTTTATTTTTGGGTATGGTGAATTGAGTTTATTAGATCAAGGTGTTCACAAATTATTTGAGGGTGTTCACAATTTTATTTAAGGAGAGAATATCTATATAAAAATAATTTTTTCCATTGATTTTTCAAAGGGTCAACTGCACACCCTGCCTTCAATGTAGAGCCGCCCCTGCTCATACTGGATATACATTATGAATTTTAACCTTATCAACCACTATCTAATTCAAAGATCTTGCCTGAAACAAATTTTAAGTATAACCCATTCCATGTGGCACAAAAAAAATTGTGAAATTTTTTCACGATCTTTTATAATTGGTTCATGATAAAAGCTATGTCAAATATGGTTTCATGTAAATATGATGTTATTCACACTATAACTTACCATCTTAATCAATTTTGGAATGCATATATAACCTCATGCAAGGAGCAAGAATACGAATTCTGCGGAAACATGCACCTCAACCACTTTCTTTCTTTCTTTCTTTTTTTTTCTTTTTTTTTGTTGTTGTTGTTGTTGTATATTTGTTAACGAGTGCCCTAAGTCTAAGGAAACTGGTTAAGTTTCATTTAATGATGCATTAAATGATGCTTTTATATATTACAAAATATAAAGTCAAAGTGAGCACACATATCAAGAAATTACAACTCATAACTAAATATTTATTATTCTTTAACATGTACCTTACGTCACTATTAATCTAGATTCATTACATCAATTTCAAACTTTATTACTTTGATGAGCATTCTCCGAGGATTAAGATCTCTTGCAATATCAAAATGGCTGCAATTCCTTTTTTTTTTTTTTTTTTTTTCTTCACATTTTTACTGTTGTAGTCTTTTACCTTTTTGCCCTTCTAACATTTTTTGTTTTTTCTATTCAAATTAAATTCATTTAAAGGAATTGCAACCCATATCATTCAACAATGGCATATCTTTTTTCTTCTTCTTTTTATTCTTCCTTTTCTTTTCTTTTGGCCATGCTAGAATAACAATGGCTATTTGACATTCCATTTTTATGAGGCTACCCCCAAAGGGCCAAGGGGCCCCTTTATGACTTTTATCCCCTACTGCTAATAGGTTAATAGCAGGACCAAAACCATAGAGGGATATAAGGGCTAGATATAGCTTGCCTTTTGCCTCAGTATCCCTAGAATCTTAGGGCTACCCTGCCTAAAACTCAGGTGGACCTCAAAATAGCCTATTGGGCTTGGCATGAACACATTTTATTGTCAACCGCATATAAATCCATGATATGTGATTTTTTTTTTTTTTATTATTATAATTCAATAGTTGGTAAATCTCGAAGTCTTGGTTAAAACTTAAAACACCAAAAAGAGCTACAAGATTTTTGGTTAATTTCACCATAGCCACTAGAGAAGACTATAGTGAATTAGTTATGATTAAACCTTTAAGGTTGCGTAAATTATAATGAAAGAAAATATTATTATTTTTCTTCATATGTGCTTGGTACATTCGTAAAAGAGTTGGAAAAATTGGATGATAGAAAATATATATAACTTTCTTTTATTTTATTGGAAAGTAAAAATGAAGGAGATAATAATAATTTTGTGTTAATTATTATTATACCTCTCATTATATGAAAGTATTTTTTTTCATAATATATTGTATTCACAAATGAATATTAGTGTTACATAAGGGGAAAATTGTAATTGTGCTTCCTCTCTCTTTTCTACGAATAATTATTATTTTCTTGCTTTTCTCTTCCATCATCCTAGTTTTCATTCGTACCAAACGAATGAAAATCTCATCTCTCCCTAATTTTCCTTCTCCTATTTCCCATCCTCTCTAAAATCTGCCCTACAAGAAAACAAAGGAGGGAGAACTAGATCCTTCTCTTCCTACATCAACCAAAAAATCAAAAGGGAAGAAAGAGATGTGAATGGTTCCCTCAATGTCACAAAAGGAGGCCCAACTTGCCAAATTATGGGCTAAAGAATTTATGTCTTAAAATATGAGATATAGACCAAATTTTAAAAGATGATAACATGAGTTTTATTTTGTTTAGAAGACTTTGATAGGCTTACTTTGTCTATTATATTAGGTCCCTTGGGCCTGCTTGCCCTCCAAAATCTCCAAATTTGTTGATGACTAAGCAAGCCTTTTAGTCTGCCTCTTGAAATGAGTCTTAATTTGACTCATGAACTTCCTTCCTTGCATTTCGACCTATTAACAAATTCTTTGACTACTTTATTTTATTAATGTTTTGTTGAATTTAAGTGGATTAGGGATGACATAAGAGAGTGGGTTGGATTTGGTGGGCTTTCTAACCCAACCTAAGTTTAATAGGACGAGTGTTAAGATTTTTTTTTAAATGGGTATGAAATGGATTTGGGTTTAAACTTTTAAATTTGATAGAGTTTAGATTCTACTCCTTGCATGTCCAAACCTGACTCAATTATGTATTTAAATCATTAAAATACAATCATTATTAATGAATGCAACTAGTTTCATCGAAATGTCTCAATATTTACAGTAACCTAACTCAATGAATACTTTGATCCCCAAGTAATGCTAGGGTCCAACTATTTTTTGCACATTATTATTGGAGTAATATCATTTCGAATTATTCTGTTGTTAATACCATTTTTATTATACACAAATCGCAACTCACCATATCAATAATTGTAAAAAAAAAAAATTGTGCCTAGACTTACTCCTCTTGTGTCTACACTTTTTCTTTTCTTTTCTTTTTTTCTGTTTAGGTCCATTTGTATATACATATATATTTTTTATGCTAAGCCTGTGAAGTTCATTGATATGATTGTTGTAGATGGTCTTTGATAGCTGGACATTTACCTGGAAGAACAGATAATGAGATAAAGAACTACTGGAACTCTCACTTAAGTAGAAAGCTTTATAGCTTCACCAAGCCCACAAATGAATCCCTTTCCTCCACAGTTATCAACATGGGTGCTACACCCAAAAGAAGAGGCGGACGAGGTAGAATAAAAAGATCAACCATTGAACACAAGAACACAGCCTCAAATATTGTTGGAATGTCACAACAAAGTGGTACCATAGGTGCTGATGAGATGCTTGAACCAACAGCTAAAGAAAAAGCACGTGTACCTGGTAGTACTTTTGAAAGACAAGTTGAAAAGAGTCCAATTATGGGTATTGGGCCTTGGGCTCCACAACAGCAAGGAGAGGACAACACAATGATGATATTGAGTCATTGTGGCCCTAATAAAGAGAGTGCTAATAGTAATGGTGGAGTTGTGTTATGTCCTAGCCAGAAGAGAGAAAATGAGGTCTTGGGTCCATATGAGTGGGTGGATGGTGAAATAATGCAACTTGGATCTGTTATTGAAAGTGGGATTAAGGATGATACAAGTGGGAATGTGATACACAAGAAGGAAATAATGCAACTTGGATATGTTATTGAAAGTGGGATTAAGGATGATACAAGTGGGAATGTGATACACAAGGAGGAAAGAGAAAATGGGATCATGGGTATTATTAGTGAGGAGGAGGAGGAGAGAGTAAATAATAATAATGGGGCATTGGGAATTGAGAAAGAGACCGCAAGTGAGGAGAAAGAGTGTAGTGTTATAAGCTCAAATATTGTAGATGGGGAGTGGAATACTTGTTTTTCATCAATTAATTCAAGCTTTGATTATGAGCAGTTTGATTGGGATTGGGTAGGTGGTGTTGAATGTCATAATCGGTGGGAATTGTGGGATGAAGGGGACCAAATGTTGACTCGATTATGGGGAACTGGCAATGGTGGATATTAGTGTCCTAAAGCTACAAAAAAGTCGAAATTCATTATTAAAAAAATGGAAGAAAGATCATCATGTGTTGTAAAATAATTGGGAATAATTTTCATTCATTTTACATAATAATGAATCTTACTCTCAAAATATTGAATAATTTTTTTGTTATTGTAATCTTTTGGAGTCTGAGTGAATGTACAATCAATAAAAGTTTGTCAACATGTTGTAGGACAATGCCTGTAATTGTGTCAAAACATTAGTTTGAAATAAGGTTGCAAATTGTAATCAGTATATCTTGCTATATACATGTTAGCGTTTATGATTTTATATAATTCCTTCATTCTCTTCATTGGTTCTTTTTTTTTTCCTTGGTTCAACGTGAATACGTGATCAACCTTGAGGTCATGATATTGTCTATGTGTCTCTCTTATATTTTACTCACTTTCTTAATGAGAAGAAACTTGGGTTGGTTTGGTTTGGTTCTCATGATCGTGGCTTATTCAAAGCTTATCAATCTCTCTGGTTACAATACTCGCATTGTGTTTCGAGAATAGAATAAATGCAATTGATACCCGCAGAGTTGAAGCAATCTCTCTATTTTTTTGGATGTCATTTTCAAAGAAAAAGTGCCAGGACCGACCATGCCTAGCTCATTAATATTATGCCTAGCTCATTAATATTATGCCTAGCCTTGCCTTCTTGTAGGGACTCGCCAAAGCCATCCATATTTATGGGTCACTTTAAAACGCATTTCATCTTATGCAACCCTATGCACACTGTTAGATCCGGCTATTGATGTAACCTCCTTGACAGGGAAAATATATTAATGTGGCATGTACTATCTTTTTTCATTTGAATGATAGATCTCATCGTGAATCTAATTACGAGATCTATCATTTATGTGAAATGATATAGTATTACATTAATATATCCTGAAAATATTCTATAATTACCTTCTTGATAGTAGCTAGTGCGTCCACACAGGGTCGGCCCAATTATTTTGGGGGCCTAAAGCAAAAAATATAAATAAGGCTTTTTTTTTTTTTTTTTTTTACTAAAAAAAATTGACCATTTACAAGAAAACTTTGAATAGAATACTCTTTTATAGAAATTAGTTTAACAAAAAGGAAAGTCTTGAATATACTCTATTATAGAAATTATAGATTTTCTTATAATATTGTGTATAAAGATGTTCTATTTACACATAAAGGGAGGAGAAAAAACTCCAATCCTAAGTAATGAAAACTCTAACATTAACTTTTATTTATACAAAATAGTAGAATAATGTGGGACTTGTGGGGCCTTTTATTTAATTTTTATTTTAAATGTGGGGCCTTTTTTATATGGGATTTTTTTTTTCTTGCCTGAGGCCTCAAGCATTTGCTTGTTTGGCTTAATGAAGGGGTCGACAATGCGTCGACAGTTCGTAACTTAAACTCTGATCTGGTCTTGAAAATGTTTAATGCAGTTTTCATTTACTAAGCGATGGTGCATGCACCTTAGATAGATGGACGCAGTTGGAAACTTAGTAGAAATGTAATTTTGAGGGTGGTAGCTAGTGTCATCACAAACACATATAGATCTCATTCATACAATTCATGATATCATAAACTCCCTCATTTAAATCTATAACATCGTTGTTATGACCCTCATTACATTATATACAATCATTTTCGTGTGCCTAATTAATTCATTTCGTTAAGTTTTGAAGCATGTCATTGTATTTCAAAGATGACGAAAACATGATTATCATATCAAAAGATAAGGAGTTGGGACAATCATTTATCAAAACAAACAAAACATATTTAACAAAACAATATGTTGCTTCAACTAATTGAGATGACTACCTACAAATTGAAACACGTACAATAAAACCATATTTTGGTAATCAGCTTCGAAAGAAGCCGGTCAAATTCATCATTCATGTGATAACCTATAGTGATGTGTTCTATTAATTATGTGAACTAATTAATAATCACTTGTGCAGGTTTGTTTTAATTGCTTAAGGAGATAATTATGGAAAATGAATTGGTTGATAATTTAATGTATCAACTTTTAAACGCAACATAAAAATACTAATAGTAAGAAATTTATTTATTAGTTGTTGATGTATCATTAATCACATTTATTGTTAATCAATTTGTAAGCTCTTTATAATAACATTAGTAGTAACATTTACATTTTCCTATTCCAAATTATCATGGCCATTAACGTGTTTCAAACCCAGACGAATTAAAGATATAAAGGAATTTACTAATATATTTAACAAGTTACCAAAATAAGATAGGAACATGAAGATTAACAAAGTGCAATTTACTCCAACCAAGATTGTGAATATAAAAGGTTTCCAAGACAAGGAGGCTTTAGAAGTCAGAAAACATTATATATAACCATAGACAACCTAGGAATTTCAAGCTCTTTAACTTGATGTGCATTTATCATGGCTGGTTTTGTTTTCCTTTTTATCAACACATTAATAAAAATAAATAAATAAATAAAAACACTCAAAATGCTCTTATTTAATACTTGGAAAAGCAAAGCCATATCTTGAATAATATTTAAAATGCCTACTTATCTGCACCAAAAACATGATTCTAGGTTAACTATTACAAAGATTTAAGCTTCTACCGGTATCACAATCAATGAACTGAGAGTCAAGTTCGAAGTAAGAACATTATGAGGCATAATTTCATGTCTAATAGCATAATTGGATGGTAAAAAGAAATTGCATATTCATAAAATCAATATGTGAAAAAACAAGAAAGAAAAAGCTCTGAATTGCCTATCTTTAAGTAAATCTGAATATATTTACTTGGTTTTTCCTTTTGCTTCTCTTCCCTCCTGTGCTTCTGGAAAAATTAGACTCTCCACATACGTAACCACCCCCATTGGGTATAGCGAGTCGCCATCAACGGGGTGAAAGGCTAAAACTCTCTTAGTATTGCCTTTAAGATTGAACATGACTAATTTATCATCGTTAACATGCATTATAACTTCATCATAATTCCTTGTGAAACACAATGGCCTCAAGGATATATATGGTTGTGTAAGGACAAACAATTTAGTCCAAGATTCTTTCACTCCATATTCCCTCATAGACCATATCTCAAAGTAGCTATCAATATCACACTTATAACTTATGCAAAGGCAGCCTCTTAGAACCCCCAACTCAAATCTTTTACTATTATCCTTAAGTAAGCAATCTGGCAATGGCACCTCCTTGAACTTTTCATTCACCAAATCAAGGTAAATGATCACATATGTTATGGGACGATAGTCACGGCCACGCAGAACAACCCAATGTGGAGCTTCATTCACCATGGATGGTATTTCACAATGAAAAAATGTATAAGGGAAATCATCAATTTCACTCCATGAGTCACTTTTCAGATTATAGATTTTGACATAAGTCGTAGAGAATTCACATGTCCAATTATTGTCTCCTCTTGAGCCTGATCCAGTTATAATATAATTACCCGTTATAACAGCCTTATAGGCCTTGTTGGTGCTATCATAGCCAAGTCCACCAATAATGTTCGGATGATTAGTTCTGAATTCAATCTTCTTGTATTCACGGATAGATGGATTGCACAAAAACAAGCCGTTAGAAGGAACATATACGAGTAGTAAACCATTACAAGAACCAACAAGTTTAACACGGCCGTGACAATAACCTTCGAAGTCAATTTTTACAAGGTCACGATTTGAAGAATCACAATCCATGGTATAAAGAGACAAAGAGTTCTTCTTGTATGTTGATATTGCAAGTTGTGCACACCTGATATCTTCAATCTCATTAACCCATTTGAGATGTGTTTTAACAAAGTCTTCACTGCTAATCAAACAACACCATTCTTTGGTTACCAACTTGAATCGAATTAGAGACTTGGCAGGTAGTCTTAGTAGTATATCGTGCTCGATAACTTGTGGAAGTTGCTGTAAATCCTGTAACCTCTTTGATTCTTTCATGGCTTTTCTTGACCTTGATCTTATGCAATTAGTACTTGGCTGCTAGGGTTTTATATATATATTTCTTCTATGAAGTGGAGGCTAGGAATTCACAGATCACTATTATTATTAGGCCAAAATCTAGACCCTCTAAATTTGACTTTATTACCCTCTACCTTATTGGCCACCACCGACTTGCATGTAGAGACCTAGTAAACTCTGATTACTAATGATATACAAGTTTGTGAAACCCTAGACCTCTTTGTTAAAGTGGTCTACCTAATATATATCTCTAAGTCCATTGTAGCCGAGCAGTGGTTAATTAATATGGAGATCTATTGGTATTATTACTTTAAAATAACTTCTAGTGACACCTAGACCCCTAGTTCATACCTACTAAGTTAAGTCAAACATTTGAGTTACAATGGCAACTGTTGAATTTCAACATAATAATTTTTGTTGTTGGCTTAATTGGTCTACAACCAGTTGGATATTGGATCTTAACAATTAGAGCTTAATGGTATTACCTTAAAATCTTCTAAAATGCATTGGCGGTATATGTTTAGGTATTTCTTCTTCTTCTTCTTTTTTCTTTTTCTTTTTTTAATTAATTTTGTGAATGAGAGAAGTAAATTGTGGACATAAAATAAAAGCTAAGTTCTTTCAAAATGAGTATCTTGAGTCTTTGATTTTAAATAACTTAAACACTAATAAAACATTTATTTAATTTTCTCCTTTGTGATGTGGATTGTACGTACAATGCAGACGCAACGATATGTTTTTTTCTTTCACCAATTAATTCTAAGAAGAAAAGTAAGTAAGAGCAGATGAAGTCTTATAAAAGTAAGTTTTAAGCCCATAATAGAAAAAAATATTTTTATTTTCAAGATCCGGCTCGTAGAAAAAGGGAGACCAGCAATTGGTTATTTTCTTTTATAAAGTCTATAGGTGCAAGCCTTAAGCCCATCCCAAGAAGAATACCTTGATTTGGTTGATGATTTAGGCACTTACAATTTATAAAGCAATTACCATTATTTTTTTTAACCCCAATGGGTTGGCCTAGTAATTCTTAATGAATTTATAAGATCGGTTCAATGTATGTGGAACAAAGAGTTACATATACTTGAGGTAATTGTCAAGAATTCGAAAAACTTTGAACACTATTCATTAAGAATTAATATTTATGTAAATGCCTCCTACACGTAGAAAGAGGGGAGTTCTTAGCAATGCTCCTGCTACAACACAACAAAGACAAAAAAAAATAGTGACAAAAACTCAGAGATCCAGATTAATAGAAAATAGAGTCAGGCTGATAGATTAAAAACTAAGCAACGAATCATGGACACATTCTAAGCATAGACATGTGGTTTGCAAAAAGGTAGGCTTCAACAGTCTTGTACATTAATCCCATAGCTTTAATTACTCTGACTCATAGGCATGAGTATGCTTCATAAGTAACCCCAGATGGGATCTCTTCCTCTTGTTTTTCTTCTCATCATCATGTGCTTTTGGAAAAATTAGACTCTCCACGTATGTAGCCACATTCAAGCATTTCTGATATCCGTATGACAATGATATGAGTCTCTGAGTATTTTCTTTAAGATTAAAGATGATTAACTTCCTTCCATTTACCACCATTGTAACATCACCATTCCTTGTGAAACACATTGGTATCAAGGATCCAAATGATTGTGATATGACAAATAATTTAGACCAAGATTCCTTTACCCCATACTCTCTCATTGCCCATGTCTCAGAACTTCCTTTGGAATTATGAGTTATGCAAAGACAACCTTCCAAAATTCCCAACTCAAATTTAGCATACACAGGTAACCAATTTGGCAATTGAACCTCCCTAAACTTTTCTTTCACCAAATCAAAGTAAACAATTACATATTCCGTACGCAACATGCAACGGCGAACAACCCAATGTGGAGCTCCATTCAATGTGACCCCTACACTTCTTGTACTACTATAAAATGTATATGGGAATTTTTCACCATCCATAGTACTCCATGAATTGTGTTTGAAATTATAGACAAAGATAGAAATAGCTTCATAAATATTTTCAAATTCTCGTAATGGTGAGCATGGACCGCATGGTGGACTTACATATTTAGTTGCTACTATTGCCTTGTAGTCATCAATGGTGGAACTATAGCCAAGTCCAGAGATAAAGAATTCATATTCAATTTCAAGCCCCTTTAAACTAGGGTTATAGGCAATCTTCATGCACTTATTCAAAGTTGGATTCCACAGCAAGTAATCCTGGTCATCATTAGCTTCAATAAGTAGCAAACCATTACAAGAACCTAATATATTAGCGTTAAAAGTATCATTGTCAAGCTCTACAACTTCACAATTTGAAGCATCACAATCCATGGTATAGAGAGAGATAAAGGCGGAGCCAGGAGATTCAATTTGTGCACATCTAATATTAGCTCTCTTGTGGTATGCTTCAACAAAATCTTTGCTTGTGATAAAAGCAAGCCATGATTTTCCTGCGGACTTGAAACGTAGTAGAGACTTGACGGGTAGTCTTAGAAGTATATCGAATGCTATATCTTGTGGAATGTGCTCCAACCGGGCTTGAATCATGGCATGCGTTGCCATTGGAGAAGTTTGGTGCGTGGAGGCTAGGGTTTTTCTTTGATGGGGATTAATTTTGATGGAGGCTAGGGTTTCACAAACTTTTATAGCATTAGTAATTAGTGTTTATTAGGTCTCTACAAGTCCCGGTGACTACCATTTTTTTTTTTTTTTTATTAGGGATTCATAAACTTTTATTTTTAAATTCATTATTGTGATTAAAAATAATAAACCAAGTTAAAGACATTCTTCACTATCTTCATTCATTGCTTAAAACCTCATCCTAAGCCCCATTAATTGACCTAGTTTTCTCCAACCTTGATCCTCCTTCAACTTTTTTGTTTCTTACTTGATTAGTTCAATTCTTTAGCCCTCAAGAACATGGGTGTCACCAGCTTTACTATGAATTCACAACTCCTATTGCTCCCTCTAGGATGTTTAAGGCCTTGATCCTTGACTCCCACAACTTGATCCGAAAGCTCATGCCACAGTCAATTAAGAGCATAGAATTTGTTGAAGGAGATAAAGGGGGTTGGAAGCATCAAACAAATTAACTAACTTCACTGATGGTAATTAAGTCAGCCACAAATTAGGATTGTTTAAAAACTGCAAATACTTAGGATTGTTTAAAAACATATCTCTCTTCCATTAGGTCAATGTTCTTGTTTGTTTGTTTGTTTCCAAATGCAGGCAGTCATTTCAAATACTTAAAGCACCGGCTACTCGGATAAACACGGTTGACACAGAGAACTTTTTATGCAAGTATTGAATGAAGGTGATATATTAGGTGACGAGAGAATCATGAGTTAAAGTTTGAGGCCTTTAGCAATGAAGGATGTGTGTGCAAGATGACTAGTGAGTACCACACCAAAGCTGGAGTAGAATTCAAAGAAGAGGACATCAAGGAATGGAAGGACAATGCAATGGCAATGTACAAGGTTGTTGAAGCCTACCTCACCAAAAACCCTGAAGTCTGCTTAAGCTTAATGTGTCTGTTTATTGAGTTACCAATTGATTTGGCTAGTTTGAAAGTGTGGCCTTCCCCTCTAGCTCTTCTTATAGTCTAGTTTTTTCTCTCATTTAATTTTCATTTCAGTCTTTGTGGCAGCTCTTTTCATTAGCTATGTAATAAAACTTGTGGTTTCTGAAATTTCCCTCAATATAAATTGGTTGAAGCAAAAACATTTTTCCTTTCAATGTCATAAACCTTCTGGTTGAAGGGATAAACTATAAGCATTGTCAAAATATAGCCTTTACCCTATACATTTCCAAATAAGGGTCAAAGATGGCTACTCCAGCTCTCAAATATGCTATGCTATTTGCTTATTCTGAGAGAGAGAGAGAGACCATGGACTAACTCGATGAAAAACAGCATGGTAAATGAAGCTGTAATTTGAATTAGAACACTGATTATGATCTATAAAGACTTGATGAATCTGAATGCAGTACATGAAGCTATAAATTGAAGAATAATATAAGTATTTTAACAATACAATATCCCCCACAAAAGCACACATGTTGAGACTTACTTCAGGAATAAAAAGTAATGGCTTCATGCATTAAAGCTGCAAGATATCAGCAAGCACTTCATCAACCAAAGAATCAAATATTTCACCCTCAACCTCTATCCCAAGTGCAGATGCATCAGCTTCAAAGTCTAGCCATCTTCCATATTGGCTGCTCATGTCCTTATCTACAAGCTCATCAACCATGCAATCCCCCATGCCTCTCCAACCAGAAATCTCCTTGTAAACTTCTTCTGCTAACCACTCCTTTCTTCTCACCATTGCTACACCTTTCACCCATGTTCCATAACCCCCACCCACATATCGTCGGCATCTCAAATCCAGACATTCACCCACACAATCAAATAACACCTTCCGCCTTAGCCTAGATTCACCGCCGTTACTTTCCCACTGTATTTTTCGACTTTCCAACTGATCAAAGAGATGAGGGTTTATGACCTCACGTGCCCGACCCAATGCAAAGTCCTTAAACATCAATTCCACATTAAACAATATCTCCTTCACATATTCCTATTTCCCACTTGGTTGAACCTGTCAAAATAGAAATGGTTGCATATTTTTCAGCCGTAGCTCCATATGATGTAGAAGAAGCCGAATCTGATAATTCTGTATCAGCTTCTGCGGAACTGAACTTCTTTGAAGAACTCAAACCAAGAATCTCCTGAGCTTGAACAGATGAAAACAACTTGCTTCCTGAAAGTAAATCACGAAGGGTTAGCGTTGCTGACTAAATGATACATTTCCATGGGGTTTAAAAAATGAATCTGTAAGCATAAAGGATATACTTCTTTTACCTTCCAAACTGTTACTATCAGTGCTGTTTGAAGAGTCCCAACTTTCAGTCGAAAAGGAAGGCTCGAGAACAGAGATTGGACTAGGATGTCGACAACTGGCCAATGGCCCAGCTTCAATAAAATTGCTGCTACATCCATCCATCTCATCGACTCCCTGAAAATATTGCATTTGCATCAACTACAATTAGATGAAACAGGGCTAATTGCTACCAAATACATTGTGACAATGCAAGAAATTGGGGGGGGGGGGAGGGGGTATGGTGGCTCTTTACAGCATTTATTGGGACTTTAACTTTTACTAAACAAAAATGTAAAACAAGGATTTAAGCTGACAAGAACCTTGATAATCAACCAGACTGACCCCCATATAGACACGACAGTGCACTATAACAGATGGTTATATGTTGCTAGTTAAACAACTGTGGTTTAACCAAACAGATACATTCTAAACAGTACAGTATGTCTCTAAAGGTTCCTCTCATTTCTAGAATAACAGATTTGTTTTGCCACAATATGTAAGCCAAAAAATCAATGCATCTACCACGAATAACACTATATTGTTTGTATCTAGCAGCACTAAGAATCTCAAATCCAAATAAACAGAAGGTAAATAATTACCAAGAACAAAATATGTAAAATAATTAATGAGAATCATATACCTGAAACTTGTTTTTCCACCGGAAAGCAGAAGAATTAGAGGAGGAAAATTCAGAGTCATATCGGCAACCAAAGTTATCTGTAACCAATACATGTTGGTCCCTCTTGTCGTGTAACCTTGGCTTGGAGCTGGCTGTATTATCAAGAGAGGGTACCAAATCTTGTAAAATCGATGCAGAACTAGAAGCTGACCCTACTTTCGAGGAGTCGCAGGAAGAAGACTCGACACCATAACTTAATTCCCTTAACTTTTGTTCCAAAAGCACACTTAAGGAATCACCCCCTATCACATTGTATCCCAGTGAAGATAACTTCATACTATCTGAGTCAAGCAACGCTCTTTTCCCTCGGTGATCCATGGAAAAAGCATTATTTTTCTGTGCAGCCTGACAAGAGGTGTCAGAACCAGGCATTGATCGTGCCAGTGGGGCTGTGAATGTAAAAGAAACAACATCCATGCCTTTCTTTCTGCTATCTTGAGTCCAACTGAAGTCCCTGTCCATAACCTGATTAGATTGACCTGGCTTCTGATTTTTGTCATTCAACACATTATCAACAATCTGATTTTTCTCAAAGTGAAAGTCCCTATCTAGTGTCCGTTTCTTCCTAGGGAAATTCTTTGTACTAGAATATGCTTCTTTATCACCATCTGCTGTCTCTAAGCCTAGCTTCCTAGACCCAAGTTTGGAGTTCCCAGTGGTTTTACCTGAGCTTTTGTGACGCCCAATAGATGAATCCCCAGAGAGCACTTTTCTACTCTGTGAGTTCAAACCCAAAGGCTTTGAGGGCAATTTGTCTTTGTCCATAAGGCAATTTTGTTTCTGATTATTCTGCCTTAGAACTCCAGAAGCATTATGCATAGAAGATTTCTTATGCAAATTCTTATGAATAACTGGCTGGCTCTTGAAGGGCTGGCTTATGTTAACCTCACTCTGCTCTTTCTGGCTTACCAAACTTCTACTGGAACTTGAATTTATTCCTTCTCTTCTCTGGACATTGACCTTTGCTTGGATTGCAAGTGAAATGGACTTTGTCTTGCTCCTCGAACCAGAAGAGCTTTCTTCTATGTCAGGAGAAGCCTTAAATGATGTATCTACAGATCCATTCCAGCTCTTATTCATCGATTGTCCCTTAAGATACTTGGCAGCATTAGACTCAACTGGCCTTCGAGAAGCATCAGTAACCCTGGATGTTTTATTAGCAGCTTCATCTTTCTCTTTTATATCTCGAACTTTCATGGTTACTGAAGAAGACCCAACCAAAGGCACTTTCTGTGAAGCCTCCACTTTTTCTTTGAGATCCCGAACTTTCAAGTGCACTGATGAAGAACCTACCAGAGGCATCTTGGTCTTGGTAGTAGCTTGAGGTCCAGGCTCGATAATTTTTGCAGCTGCTTCCATTATGTGAGCAGCATTCTTCGAAGAAATGAAGCCAGAACTCTTTATAGGAGACAAAAGTTTATGGTGTGTAATTGGAATCGATTTAGCTGATTTAGGAGGCAAAACTTCACTTTGGAACTTCTCAATCGGCCTGCTTAGCATTTTCGGGGGTTTTGACTCCACAAAGTTCCTGGCAGGGCGATCCACCTTATTCAGTAGATTTCCAGAATACATGATTTGGTGGTCATTATGATAATCAAAATCTTTCCTGTGATAATGAGCATCTCCAAGAGACTGAGTATCAAAATATGGCGTGGAGTAGGGCTCAGGTGAGTTGGATGTGGGTAAAGATTCTAATCCCATAAGCCTGGCCACTACGCCAGGGGCCCTACTTCCATATCCTTCTTCATCTGTAACTGATGAAGCACAACTATACTCGCTACTTCCTTTAATACTTGACCGTGCTCCAGTGTCATCCTCATCCATCTGGACATATTAAAAGAATCAGCAAACTGTCTTAGATTAAATCATACAAACCAAGTAATAAGATCTTCAATACAAAAACAAAAAGTAGCCACTCCCACCAGATGGAGCCGCGTCATTGGCAAGTTCCCATCACTTTTCTTTCCCTGCTTGGAATGCTCTACACAAAACAAAGAAAAATATGAATCCAAATCCAATTATGAAAGATACTAATCACATATGCAACATGAAGTCCAAATTTTAATATTGAATATTCTAGTCACATGGAGTATAATTGTACCAGGTAAATCTGACTTTGAGAATAGCTTTTTCCGAGATTTGGCAGTCCAATCAAACAGGTGAAAGAAACTGCCTACATAACCTCCTCCATTTTTTGAACCTTCCTTCTCAACTCCCATTTTTCTCGAGCAGAAAATAAAGGCTAGTTCAATGTTTAAAACTGAAAAAGCAAGAGCAGCAATAAATTCCCTTTCGCCAACCAAAATCCATCTGCAACATGATCAAACAGAACAAAATTTTTAATCTTCAACCAAGTTGCCTTTCTTAAACCACTTCTTTCTTTCTTTCTTTCTTTCTCATTGGTACCACAACATTGCTCGAGCACCCAACAACACATACACTTGAATGGAAGTAGGCTCACT
Organism: Fagus sylvatica; assembly: GCA_907173295.1. Lineage (NCBI taxonomy): Eukaryota > Viridiplantae > Streptophyta > Magnoliopsida > Fagales > Fagaceae > Fagus > Fagus sylvatica. Next base: position 2,347,894 of record OU015772.1, read on the forward strand.
ATTCAAGGGGAAATTTCAAATCACGATTTTTACGAGACCACGTATATATTGTAAACCATTGATAAGCTTTCCAGATGTCCTAGAAAATAACAATAGACCTTACTGTTCCTACCTGTTCCTATTTATTCTTATGGTTGTGGAAATAGGTCATAAATGTTATAAAATAAAGAGTGATGCTAGGTATAATACAAATTTTACTATATGAGTCATAACTGATGTTATCTTTTAAACACAAAACAAAAAGTAATTAAGAATTTATTTATTATGTTGTTGATGTAGCACCAATCACATTTGTTGACATGTTAGTTTGTAAGCTTTTTGTAGTAAAAATAGTAACAAGCATAGCATTTTCCTAAAACAAATAGAGACTATTAATACAAGCACGAAAAGAGGAAACAGATTTATTTGATGCAGAAAACAGGCCCCCAGTTTGCATTAAATTTGCAGTATTGATCACCAACAGGAAATAACTAGGTGCACATAAATTGTTATGCTTTCATATTCCTTATTTGAAAACCCTACTCTGCTTCAAAATCAATACAGTGTGGTCTGCATTTGGTCAACATCCCATGAACTTGAAGCGGCTTAACTTTCTAGATCAATGTGGGGAGACAACAACTTAACCAACTAAATACAACAACAACAAAGTATTCATAGCAAAACTTTGGGATCAGCTAGCTTAACTAAACTAAATGCATCCCCTAATTCAATCAACCGAAATATGAAGCATAAACCCTCCATTCGATTTGACAAAGAAACTCCACGATTTATATGTACCTAAAAAAGTCAACATCTTTTGCGATCTATTGCATTGGTTTCTAAAGTTAAGTTATTCAGATAAACCACATAAACAATGTAGGCAGAGTTATTATAGATTTCAGTTTTCTCAGTCCCAGTTTAACCAAATTATGAATTTGAAAATCATCAATCTTTTCTCATCAACCAAACAGCACCCCACAAACCCCCAGAATCTAACAAAGCCAAAAGATAGTAACAAACACAAAAATCAATACCAACAACTTCACTCTACTGACTAAATTTCAAAGTAAGCAAAGCAGTAACAAAACCCAATCACAAATCTCACAACCCAAGATCAATAGTCCCAGCTTTACCAAACAATCACATTTGAAAGAAAAAAAAAAAAAAAAAAAAAATCAATCTTTTTCCAAATTTCCCACATTTTCTCATCAACCAAACGACACCCAACAAAACCCAGATTCTAATAAAGCCAAAAAACTATACAAACACAAAAATCCAATACCAAACCACAAATCTCACAACCCATGAACAAAAATCCTAACTTTTTCAGTAAAAGTTAAAGAAAATGACTTACCTTGAAACAATGAGCAGGATGGTTTAAAAATCTCTATAAATCTTTGTCTTTCTCACTACTATAAATGCACCAACAACTTTGGTAGTGGGGATTACGTTTTAAACACAAACAAATTGAAGCAATTAAGATTTTTGCAGAGATTTAATAGAGACTGAATTTGAGATTTCTGGGTCAGTCACACTCAAAGAGAGAGAGAGAGAGAGAAAGACAAAGAAGTGTGAAAGAGCTACTATTACTGAGTATAGAGTCGTTCGTAGTTCAAGCATTAAATGGAGACAGAATGAAAATGTGTTTTTTGAAAAAAACAATGATATATATAAATGGAGTAATAATTTAAAATGTTTTGGAAAATTGGTTTTTTTTTTTTTAAATGAGATGGATATTATAAAAAGGTTAAAAGGTTGTAACGTCTCTCTTGGAGGAGAGAGAGAGGGAGAGATTTTCAAATTCCAAATTTGGAGTGGTCCTTGGAGAGAGCATGATAGAGTTACATAAGGCTGTACGTTTGTGGGAGGAGACAAGACAGGCTCATTTTGTAAGACTTTTTTTTTTTACCTTTAGAATTCATTGTACCATGTCTAGTATAAATAAATATTTTAATAGCCTTGTGGACAACGCACACATTTTCTAATGTGCCAATTACAACATAAGCTTTGAAGAGACACTTAAATGCATGAAAATGTTGAAGTTTATTATCAAGTGCATCTTTTGTAATCATAATGGTTTATGAGGTGCATTTAGATTTGAAGATTTACAATCAAAGAATTTGAATTATGATTATTAGACATGAATTTTATCAACATGTGATGGATCCAATTTTTCAGAATTTTGATATAATAAAAGCATGTATAGATTCAGACTGAAATTGAGGTTGATAGAAATAGTGCAAACAATTGCAAAGGTCATCTATCACTAAATCAAAACATACCCACACAATATTAATATCAAAGAATCATATAAAACAAATACTCATATATATAACTTTAATCTTTGATGTAATAAGCCTTACAAAAATAGAATAAAAACACGTAAGAAAACCCAACACAAAATTAAACAATAATCTCATCTTTAAAAGGTTGGACGTAGAGAAATGCCTAGATTTTGTTCTGGTATTCCTTGGCTTAGATTGTTTCTCTCAATTACCTACCTGATCACCCAAAACGTTTAAAACTCATCACTTGATTTCAATCAACCCACTTGTTCGAAGCCTCTCGCAACTCTTCGAGTTCAACTAATACACGTGCTTTTAAGGGTGATCATACACCTAGTCAAATCACCCTTAAATGTACATGTAATATTATGGATTTGAAATAATGTGTGATATATAATTGTTTCAAATATGCATATTAATAAAGTTGGAATTCATCTATGAATCTTCTCAATTAAAAAGATTCATTTTCTTACTTTAATTAAGTCATTTAAACTAAAAGTTGAGATGGGAATCTATTTCTTCAAATGTTTCCATCCGAATCAACCAATATTTAATTTTATTATAGATATTACATATTTTTGAAACATTTATTATTATGTGAATCTCATATGAAATGCACTTAGACATTATACTTATATATTTAATGATTTTATATCTTTATGTTTGAAGAGTATAAAATTTTTGGGTTCATGCGTAAATAATCATTTGTAAGTATAAGAATAGAAGTTTGCAAGCAATGGTTGTTTGGTACAATTTTTTGAAAATTGGTTGTTTGAAAAAAGTGTACCTATAAAAAGTAAAAAATTTAAAAGGTATACTTTAAAAAAGTGTAATTTTAAACCTCCTTTCCAAACATGCACTTTTAGTTGCATAAGATGCTAATGTGTATATCTATTTTAATCCATTGTTCGACAATAATATAATAGTTTGTTTGTTGAAATTTGAATCAATTATATCATATTTTTCATTTACATGAGTATCATACCAAAAAAAAAAAAAATAGAGATAATTTCGAAGAACACTATAAACATAACATAAATTTGGATCATTTAATGTAAATGAATCTTATATGTGACATTTACATAATATCATATACAAAATGTCTTAGCTCCAATAAAAAAATATATAAATTTTTATGTCAAAAGGTTATAGAGGAATCTCACACATGAAATTATTCATATCTTGTATGAATTTAAGGACTCAAATTGTATATAAATGCTGGTTAATTGATTCAAACGGCCAAGTCATATATGTCACCTGATGATAACATGTCACTTTTAAACGTCGGACTTTATTACCTTACTTTACACCTCGGAGTTGTGGGTACGTGTCAGCTGGAGAGGGAGATAGCATGAAACAAAAGTTTTTTTTTTTTCAAAAGTCAAATTCAAGAAAGACGTATCAGCAAACAGAAAGATCCGGATTTGTATGAAGGGCAATACTTGAGTGCTTTTCTTATATACTATGTGTCTGCCTATCTGATTTCAGAATTCAGATTCCATTGTGGGCCTCTTGGAAACCCCACAAAAATGCTGAAATCACTCCCACAATCCAATATAGATGCATATGACAAGAATGATCATATGCTTAGTAATTATTTTATCTGGCCCGCAACTGAAACACAAAGCATATGACAGGAAATAATTGTCTAGTAGTTATTTTTACAAAAGCAAATGTTATTGTCAAAGCAAGAACAGTTTTGAAATTTAAGAAGTTTCCTTTCTTTGTTATTTCATCTAGGAATTATGCATTCCTATGCTCATGATGATGATCATGATGATAGTAATAAAGGGGACAAAATTTTCTTTTAAGTAAGTTCCTCCAACCCTATAATATAACGATTTAACAAAGAGCGGATGTTTGGTAGGTTTTCATTAGAATGGGTCTTACAGAAAGAGAGAAATTAAAAATAGAGTTTTTAGCTGGATTTATTTATTTTGTTTCAAATTCAATTTTAAGCATTTTTTAAAATTTTATTTCAAAATGAGTTTTTATTATGATTTATTAAAAGTAATTTTTTTTATAAGAAAGTGATTAGTTTTCGTCATGAGAAGCAAACAAAAGTTAGTGAGAAGAATCAATTTTACGAATTTGCAAATGTCTAGAAATTATGTCTGTTTAGTATCGGCTTATTTTTAGTACATATTCATAGAAAGGCGAGACAAAAAATTCAAAAATATTACAACCCCGAAAGATTAGTTTGAACGGACCAAATCGAGGAAGTGTTTTTACAATTTGGGCCTTTTATATATATATGCGCTAATCCAAGTCCATAGTGGGCTGCCCACTAAGCTAGCCCAACATGTAAAAACCCAAAAATGAAAAAAGAAAGAGGAAGGTTGATCAGGTAGTAAAAACCAGATTGAGATCCCATGCAATACCAAAAGGGGTATTGCATGGGTTGCAATTCTACTTTTTACTCTTTAACTTTTTTTCACTTTTCTATCATTTTACCGTTTTTTCCCTTTTGACATTTTGCTTTCTTTTTTTTTTAATTCAAAGGTTGATATTAGAAGTTAACTTTTTAACTTCTAATCTCAATCTTCCAAATGAATTGCAGACCTATGCAATACCTTAGGTATTACATGAAATCTCAATCCGTAAAAAACATAGGAGGGTTGCTCCCATAATGTGTGTGTTTCTCTGTCAGTGTTGTTCATGAGTTAATAGTCAAGGGGATGAGGACTGGACTGGCGTTGTTGGAGCTTGATTTCTTTGTCTAATAGTCAGTGAACTAAGGAATGTCTAAAACGAACGTATACGTCCTAACCCAATAACAAAAAACGATTCTAAGAACAAATTATTCTCTCTAGTAGGTATTGGTTGTATCTATTATATAGTTACTAATTGCATCCTACTAAATATAGGAGTCGAATTAATTCTGAATCATGGAATTCAATATGAATGACATGAAAGTCCAAAAAAAAAATTATTCAATTAAACTTTGGCACATCTAATGGGTTATAGGCCCAACTAACATTTCAACTGTGGTGCTGTGTGTGTGAGTTATTTAATTATCATCGTCAAATATATATATATATATATATATATATATATATATATTAGAATTGAAAATTGTAACTTTTTTCTTTTCGCTGATTAATCAAATGACATCTCATATGTTCCCAAATGCTTTGAAAATCCTCATTCTCCTCACCACTGCACTTTCTGTTTAATATATATATCCACAATCAACATTCGTACAAATGAGAAAAATCAAGACACGACACAAAGGTTCATATTGTTTCATGATATCCATTATAAGGAGACAAGAAACCTTTACAACGCCAAGGGCATGCTTTTTTGAGAACACGAAAAAGTATCTTATGTATCCGTCATATGTATCGTACACATTTGTCTCCTCCCCCAGCTACCTCTGCATAAGCTCTGTGTACTTGTTCCTGATCCAACGAAACCCATTGCTTATAGAGGATTTCACTTTCCCTTTAACTGCATAGGACCTGTACTTAGCCACACGTTTTTGCCTCCTAGTTTCCGGGTCATCATTGAAGCCCCATGAGGAGGTGTTGAAATCAGCATACCTCGTGGACCCTGATGTTTTTCTGAATCGTGCTGATTGTTCTGGCAAAGAGTGACGTACCATAACCAAATGGTTTGAGCCATATGCCTTGTTTTCGAGCTTCAATTCACTATTGTTTGCAAATGGCTTGTAATACGCCTGCAAGTCATCCACATCTCTCATCTTTCCTGCTGTGTAGTTCATGAGTAATAGAGATAGAGAGGGAGAGAGACTTGGGTTAATGTGTGTGCAAGTTTTAGATTTATGTGATAAGAGAAAGAAACTGATGGTTTGGCCTTGTGAAGAAGTGATGAGAATTACAGATAAGGATTGAGAGAAAGTTCTAGCTGTCTTACGTTGTGATCATGGTGGCATATATAAACTTCTTCTTTTTTGGTTATTTTGGTTTTCCAACTAATTAATGTGAGTAATTTGAAACATAAATAGTTGTAAATAGTAAATACTGAATATAGTTGGATAGCGAGAGTGTATGGATGGCCTTGAATATCTCTTGAGCTTTGGATATTTACAATTTGTTTTTAGTAATTAATGTAATAGATACAACAAACTTATCAACTTTTTCAGAATTTATTAAAGTGATGAATTATGATTAGTATAATATCAGTTTCACATGAGTTCACAAATTATACTATTTTTTTCATACATCAATCACAAAGTACAAGTCTACAACGGTTATGAACAAAATTGTGAACAATTGTGTAACTTAATTGTATTTTTTTTTTCTAATTTAATTTGCTTCTAAGTGAAAATATAGGCACTATATAATAATGTGTAAAGGATGCATGATTCAGTTGTGGAGTAGATTAGGGAAAATAATATGCATGATTTACCAGTTTCACTTGACAAGTTGTAAAAATATTTGTGCCCCTAACATTTCTCCATTTGTATTACAAGTGATTAAATATTTACGGTACGTAAAAATGGGTTAGAGACCTCTGGATTTGACTAGTTGTTAGAATTTGTTTTAAGAAAATGGTTTAACCTGGTCAAACAATCAGGAAAATATACCAATTAATTACTTCAAAAATTATGACCTAAAAATGGAAGAGTCAACAACAAAGTATAGTCCGAGAAGGAAGAGAGCTAGTTGGAAAATGGTAATACTAGTACATATCCCAACTTAGATTGATCCGTTACAATGTATTTGGATAGAGGGGAGGAGAGATAGTGAAGAAAAACATTTAAGAAGAATGTTTGTGTGTGGGTGGGAACATTTTGAAATGATGATGTGTTATGTTCTTATTGGAGGGTGTAAAGGACCGATATTACATCTGATCCTTATTAAATGTATTCTCTAAAAAGTAATCATTGAGAAGTTGGATATTATTTCTATTTAGAATGATGATTAATTAATATTGGTATAAGTTCAACTTGATTTAATCTTATCAACCGTTTCAATAGAAGTTTATTCAATGGTAATGAATCACAACTCTCATGACTCGTTACGACCCATCCCTTAACATTAAAGGAATGATGTGGGTTTGTATTTTAAGACTTATTTCACATTAAAAGTTTACAAAATTTTCTGTGAGTATATAAAATAATACAAACATCAAAAAATAATATAATGGAAAGAATCTATGGAGATATGGCTCTAGAACACATACACGCGTGCATGACATGTAATTCTCAAATGAAGAGTTATAACTTTTTATTGTTTATAAATTAATAGAAATTTCATAATTGTTATTTGTACTTGGTGGCTTTTTTGGAAACAAACTCTTTTGAGTGCAAACAGTTGTGACTTTAAAGATAATGTTTAATAAACGCCTTAAAGTCGCATTATTTTTCTGATTATTGTTCTTACCCATTTTCTTCAATATTGACGGCTACAAAAGTTGAAATAATTAGAATATTGACAAATTTGATATCAAATCAAATCACATACAGCCCTCAACTTGACTTAAATAACTCATCGGTTACATGTTGAGACCGCAGTTCCTTACTTTATATTTGGATGGAATAATGGAGGAAGAAGAAAGGTAACCAAAATATATTCAAATTAGTATATTCCGATCATTTGTCCCTTATTCCTCTCCCTTTATTGATCTCTATCGGTTTCAAAGATACCCTTAACCTTTTAGCTCCTTAGAAAGTTGACATAATCAGAATCTTAACAGCTTCAATATCAAATTAGGTCACATATATACAACCCTCAACCTACATCAAAATTGAGTTAAATTTTTGGTGGCCATGTTTATGATATTGTAAAATTGTCGTGTATTCTATGTCTAGATAAGGGAAACGGAGGAGGAAGAAAGCTGGCTACAATATATTATAATTAATATGTTCTGATTACCATTATCCTATCTTTTGCATCTATCTGTCTTTGTTTTAAACATATTCTTCATTATTTCTATGCTCTAGTTTTGGGTATGGCCAAGCTCAGCCTTAACTTGGTTCAAACTCTGCAACATCTTATATAGTAATATTGGAAGCCATAACTACATGTCATAGCATCGAAGATTCAATTCTCATATATATACACCCAATAATTTGATGTGTAAACTACAACATCTTGGATACTTATATGTCTATAAATTACTACATGATTTTAGATACTTTTATATCATTACTATTATTATGTGAGACTTTTACAATATATATTTTATTGTTCTTTAAACCTTAACCATGATCTAATATTATATTTCCCACACATTTTTCTTCATCATATATATTCAAAAAATCGAGTGAAGTGTGGTAGAAAAATAGAGGAAAAAAAATAACCCTAAAGCCTTAATTTCTTCTACACAACACCTCATATACTACTAAAAGATTTACATATGGACATATATGATAGTAGAAACTGAGTAAAAAAGAAAATATATAGCAATGACAATGTTAAAATGTGACTTGATCATCCAAGTTTCATTCTAGTTTGGTTACATGAGATTCATCTAGCTAGAATGCACCTTAAAGAGTTGCAAAACTTGCACTGCTCTTTAGAGATCAACCTAAAAAAAAAACAAACAAACAAAGAAACAAACCAAACCCAAAAAAAAAAAAAAAACAAACAAACAAACAAACTTACATAAAACATATTAACATATTATCACATGGAATTGGAAGGTGCCAATCTCAAGTGGAGATCAACTCCATCTCCTCCGTTCACTTCTTCTGTCAAGGACAGTGCTTTCCTACGGCCCAGATCATCTGTACCCACAATAACAGGAAGCTGACGTGGCCGTCCAACGTACACATTATAAGGGTCCATTGGCGGGAACCGAGCCACGCCCACAACAGGTGCACCAAAGCTTGGGGACCCACTACTCGAAGAAATGAACGGTCCTGATCTCCCTGCATGCGCAACGATAATTGGAACAGCTACAAACCGTTGATGATGATCATGATCATGATCATGACCATGATCGTTTTGAAACTGGGCCCTCTTAGCCCTTTGTCGTTCTCTCTTATGCGCATTTTGATGCCCACCCAGTGCTTGAGAATTCGAAAACTCTCGGTGACAATACTGGCACTCAAAAGACCTCTTATTACCATCTCTATCACATGGTACTGTTACGGGCACATCATCACAGCCCGTCATTGGAAACCCAAAAAGCTTTAGCACTGAGCTTGGTTTTTTGTCAGACTGATCAGACTTATCCGGGATAGTGTTTTCTAACTCACTCATGCTAGTACTAGAAAAACCCCTTAGTGACACACAAAGCTTTTTTGTGAGTGTGAGAGATGCGTGGGGGAGTGAAATTCTAGAGTGGGTGTTTATATAGACAACATGTGCCATGCAAAAAACTGAACACAGTTAACCTCAATAGTCACTAATAGTAATAAAGCCAAAATTGACCAATAGTGAAGGATCTAAGTGTATCTAAAGCTACAGTTTTAGGAGTAAAGCTAAAAGCTTTATTAACTGTTTATTTGTCGTGTTTTGGGTATGAGAGACTGATTGAAAAGTCTTAGCATAATTGCACTTACATCCAACCTAGCCCTATCAGAGAAAAAATAAGCTTAATTTTCTTTTGTTACTACAAGTTTAGTTATCCAACCCTTCAATTCCGGGCCACCCAACAGAAAAGGCAAAATGAAAATCATACTGTCTGCTATAACATATATTGAATTGTCTAAATTTACTCAAGTTTCATATTTAGTAATATAGAGAACATTGAAAATATAGATTGGGATGTTTGTGTGTACATATAAGCCTAAAAATGGATCAAAGAATGAACCCACATTAATGTGACATGAGAAATTGGGCATGGCTAAAACGATGATGGTTATGACAGAAAGTGACTGTCGGCAATTGCTATGCGCTAGGAACGGTGTTACATTCCCTGTACACTTGGATGATGACTGTGTCCCCCGCAATCCAAGCTTATTTTGACTACACAAAGGTCCATGTGTTTTGTGGCAGTTCAATACATGAGAGACTATGGAAAGTGTGTATTCAAGTATAGAATCCTTTGAAAGATACCATTTTTCTTCTAAAGAGCCATGATCATGAATCTTTACTTATCTCAATTTCCCATCAAACTGTACTATATCATGCCAGACACACACACACACACAAAAAAAAAAAGTGTACAAAAGGATATATGATAACCTTTGTTTTTTTATCAGGGTTTTGCCGAATAATCCTTAAAGCGGACACACCCAGATGGAATATATATTGCAGCTATAAGTAAATATGATTAATGAGCTAATAGCTATGATCATATAGCATTATTGTCTATGTGTTTGTGTGTGCATGTCTGTGTGTAATGCACTAAACTAAAAGACGCATGAATTTGGACAGATGGGTTTTTCTTATAATTTGCTTTCGTGTTTGGTCTGGTACAATATAATTGATGTTTCATCTGTACTACAGACTTATCCTTAGTCTCAAGGTGTTTGGTATGAACCCAATTTACAACATCAAGCCAATAGCTTTGAATCTAGTACACATATTGGCCCACTAAGCTTTGGTATATTTGAATATCCTCATGATTCCTATCTCCTTTTATTATATATATAGATTTTTTTTTTTTTTTTTTTTGCCCTTGAAAAGTATGATGGATATAGAATTTTCAGATCTGGACAATGAAGATTTCTTTCTTAGACACGACGAAACCCCAAAAAGTTGATATATATATATTAGGCAGGTGGGGGACGGCTCGTCGGATGATAAGGTAGAAGGGCATGCTAAGGACTAGTGATTATTGTTAGGTTGATGAAGCAAGGCCATTCATTAAAAAATGCCAATTGTTAAATCATGTCACTGATCACATTTGTACGTGTCTCCTACTACAATTTGTGTCTCTCAAAATGTTTGGAATGAAATATAGTACTTTCTGATTACTTTTTCTTCTTCTCTCTGTCCCCCAGTCTCGCCCATATCCAAACATAAGGTAAAATTAATCTTACATATCAAACTCTTTCATTAGCACTGCTACATGGTATCATAGTTGTGAGGTAAATTTTTCTTTAATAGAAACCTTGTTAGTGTTCCTTTGCTTATACTAGTAAAGATCATAGCTTTTAGGTAAATATCATAGTTTTTGTTTAACAACATTATACTTTCTGTTTATAAATAGCTTGGTTATAATGTTCTGTAGTTATATGTAACCGTTTTTAGTCACACAACAATATTATCAAGTTGGTTTTAATATCAATTATTGCAACTCGAGTTACCCGAATAGAGTAGTTATAATTAGAATCTCTTGTAGTCGTTTTTGTATCTTAGATTTATCTAATGAACGCCGGATAAACGCTTTTATAATCTAAATTTACACAAATCTACAAATCCGAGGTATACATTGAGCCATTACGACAAGCTGGTATTTCATGCCCCATTCAATGTTGTGCTCTTCTCATGATAAGCATATAGGGCTTGTATATGCTTATGTGAGAAGGGCACACCAAATGCCTATGGTGCCATTGCAAAATTTCTATATACTAGAATGTATTATTTGTAGTCTTATCTTACATTTTTAAAAAATAAAAATAAAACATGACAATAAAAAAAGTTAGTGTTAATACTACAATTATACAAGGTGAAGATATTGCATTTTAAGTTACACATGTTAGAGACTTTTTAATTCCTTTTGTGGATTATCAATATCTGCATGCATAACCTTTGAAAGATTGTAAATAACCAAGAATTTTTGTTTGGAAAGCTAGAGCAAAAATTTTATGTTTTTTTTTTTTTAAAAGAAAATACTAAGCGAGCACTATGGAAATAGTTTATCCCCAATCCAGTTTGGAGAAATCCTCCTCAAATTCACTACGTGCTAAGTAAATAGACCATTCACATATACTTTTAGTCATCTAACATTTTTAATGAATCATCTGACTTTTTTAAATAATATATATAGATGATATATTTACTTGCCACGTATTGAGTTGGAGGAAGATTATTCCAAACCAGGTTGGAGGTAAACTCTATCCGAACACTATAGAGAAGGTTTTTTTATTCAATTTAAGATTATAAGTTTTAATTAAATATCATCCTTTGATGTAAGATTGTATACGCTCAATGAAAAATTATAATATAATATTTCAAAACTTTAAAAAGTTATACTAAAAATAATGAATGTGAATTAGATAGATATTAATTCATATTACTTCTCAAAGATATTAATAACTTTATGATTATTATCTAATGAGATAATCTTTGCTAGCTTTGAAAAAGTTCAAACCTCTTGAATATTTGAATTAAAAGATTTTTTTTATTTTTTTTTTTTTTTTTCTTTTGAGAGGGAAGAGCTCAAAATTTTGGGGACCATGGCCCCCCTCCCCCTCCCAATCTCAACATCAACACCAACGCCCCCATGATAGCAAAATCACAAGGACGGTCTACCATTTTAATTACTGCTTCTATTCACCATCGAATGTGATTTATTGTCCTTGTCTTGTTTGTGCTTTTTGTAGTGCGACGCTAGTTAAGGCCTAACCCTATGATAATAAAGTTTTTGTTTGTTATGGTAAGGTCAAATTATATGCAAAAGATATGCTGAAGTACCTTGCATAATGGTGGTCGTTCATTCAAAAGTGAGAAAATGATGCATTTTTGGAAGGCAAAGAGGCAAAAATAGTATTACATTCTAGTAAGTGGCACATGATCACTTTTAAATCAATCATAAAGCATCGCAACATTCAGAGAATACAATCTTTTGGTATCTTGCTACATAGGTAGATTACACGCTTTGACACATAAAAAGATAAGGTTGTACTTCATCGATAAGAAAATATTATATTGTCAAGAGTCTTGTGACTTAATAGATTTATCCCCCAACTTGTTAAAAGCATACACAAAATCAAAACTTGTCAAACACAATTGTTTGAGTCAAGTCTTGAGAACTGCAACTTTATGAAAAAATACTGAAATATAAATCCATAATCAAATCACCCCTCTGATCAGGATCCCGTTCAATTGAGATTAACACTTATTAATGGCCATTATATTATAAAATTCAAATTTTCTTGACCAGAGGCATGAACGCTTGCCTCTAGTTTTGCATTATTGAAATTTGAAAGATTTCCAAGGTTTAGCCAAGGCTTAGCTCAGGACCCCATTACTCGTCGTATTTGGTTTCGTATTGCTACCGCACATGACTTCGAAAGTCATGATGATATTACTGAGGAACGTCTTTATCAGAATATTTTTGCTTCTCATTTCGGGCAATTAGCAATAATTTTTCTGTGGACTTCTGAAAATCTGTTTCATGTAGCTTGGCAAGGAAATTTTGAGACATGGGTGCAGGACCCTTTACATGTAAGGCCTATTGCTCATGCAATCAAAAATTGAAGATTTAGTTACGATTAGAAAGACGCCCTTCTCTCTTTATCCATGGATCCTTTACTCATACTCATTCAATTGGAAGTATTGATCCAATTCAAAAACAAATTATGTTTCGTAATTTAATAATCCAATTTTGTTTTTTTTTTCCAATTTCTAATTGACTCTTACGATAGTGCACAATTTTATCATGCCATTTTTATTTTTTTTTTGGCTTAGTGAATGAAGAAGATGAATACATGAAACTTGTAGAAAACTTATGTCACAACAACTTCCTTATATGGCTTGATTTCATGGTCGAGACTCTAACATTGTACTCCAGAACCATTGAATAATTTCCCTAATCATAAACTCATCTAAAACATAATACTCTAACTTTCAAGATAGTTTTGATACTTATAACATGAAATATTATGGAATATATGAAAAATCATTTAACACTTTGAAAGCAATGGGTCTCATCCATATCAACCATGAATTTAATTAATATGATTTACTATTATTACGTACGAGAATTTGCTTCCAAAGTACAAAATAATTGGCCTAGAGTGAATAGTCCCTGCTCTCATTACCTGTATATGGTAATAGAGTGAATAGTCCCTGCTCTCATTACTGTATATGGTAATATTTTTGCGTACACTTTATTACCAAATGTGTAGTGGACATTGGTCAGTGCTGCAAGTCACCAGTCGTGGAGGGTGGACAGTACCTTTTGTTTCCAATTTTTTGTTAGGACAATTACTAGTGGACAATACTGCAAGTATCTTTTTTTTTCTTTTTTTGGTTTTCCACAATGTATCCTCAAAGTTTTAAACAAGAGACTATTCACTGTTCGCAACGGGTGGGCCCTAGTGGGGTAAATTGATGGAGGGCCGACAATGCCTTAATTTTATTTTATTTTCCTATTAAGACGGTTCCTAAGGATACAATTATATCCTAATCAACCGACTTTATCGAGAAAGATTACTTTTTTTAGGCCAAGAGGTTGATAGCGAGATCTCGAATCAACTTATTAGTCTTATGGTATATCTCAGTCTAGAGGATGATAGGGGTGGATAAATTTCTCAACTCAAATTGGTTTTAAGTATTGCAACTTATGTAGCTTTTGGTAACTTTACCATCCGGAGAGATTGTATTCTAACAAAATGAATTTTGACAAAATACATTGTTCTTTAAAGTAGCATTTGATTCACAACCTCTCTCTAGCATAGCTCTTGCCTTTCGGATGGCCTTATGCAATAAGTCTAAAGTCTAAACATTTGAAAGATCATAGTAAATATAGATGCTAAATCAATATCCTCAAGTTTTCTTACAAACTCATCTATTAAATCTCATCCTTATAGTGTTTTGATTGATGATTACAGATCTTTGATCCAGTCCTTTGACGAGACAAACCTTTAGAGGGAAGGAAATTTTATGTTGACCTCTTGAGAGCCTTTTATGTTGTATTTTAATCCTACTTTTATACTAAGTTAGTTAGCACAAGACACTTGGAGGGTCATGTACTCTAAACTTTGTAATGCTTAATTTTCCTTAATGCAATTTCCATTTCATTGAGAAGTATTGAAACTCCTAATAAAAGCAATTATATTGATTAAAATTATATTTAGTTTTGCATTCTAATCATTGGATAAATCGACATACTTCATTTAATATTTTGTCTTGAAACAAATTTATAATTTACATGCATATAACCATAATCCAAATATATATCTACTATAAATATGTCAAATAAAGACTACACACACCCAACTGAATAGTCAAGGTTGGTCTTCTGTCGCTCTCTCTAGCACAATCTTTCTCACGCTCACTCTCTCGAGTTAGCCACCAATCGACCACCATGTAGTCGCATGGGAGAGACTTTGGTGGTTTTGATTGGATTGAGCTTCATGATTAGATTTTGGAAAGTTGGATTTTACCTGAAAACGGTATCAAATTCATCATTCCATCCTTCTACAATTAATCTTCTTCTTTTTTAGGTCACACCAATTTTTTAACATTCCATGTCAAACTTTAAAATGGACAAAAGATGAAATTGATATTTTTTAATTTTTTTTTAAAAGGCACAAAAATAAGTCTAAAGTCTAAACATTTGAAAGGTCATAGTAAATATAGATGCTAAATCAATAGTGGATATCCTCAAGTTTTCTTACAAACTCATCTATTAAATCTCATCCTTATAGTGTTTTGATTGATGATTATAGATCTTTGATCCAGTCCTTTGACGAAACAAACCTTTAGAAGGAAGGAAATTTTATGCTGACCTCTTGGCATGGGCAGGAAATAGCTCTCTAGTGCCCTTTATGTTGTATTTTAATCCTACTTTTATACTAAGTTAGTTACTACAAGACACTTGGAGGGTCATGTACTCTAAACTTTATAATGCTTAATTTTCCTTAATGCAATTTCCATTTCATCGAGAAGTATTGAAACTCCTAATAAAAGTAATTATATTGATTAAAATTATATTTAGTTTTGCATTCTAATCATTGGATAAATCATTAATATTTTGTCTTGAAACAAATTTACAATTTACATGCATATAACCATAATCCAAATATATATCTACTATAAATATGTCAAATAAAGAGTACACACACCCAACTGAATAGTCAAGTTGGTCTTCTGTCGCTCTCTCTAGCACAATCTTTCTCACTCTCACTCTCTCGAGTCAGCCACCACTCGACCACCATGTAGTCGTGTGGGGGAGACTTTGGTGGTTTTGATAGGATTGAGCTTCATGATTAGATTTTGGTAAGTTGGATTTTACCTGAAAACCATATCAAATTCATCATTCCATCCTTCTACAGTTAATCTTCTTCTTTTTTAGGTCACACCAATTTTTTAACATTCCATGTCAAACTTTAAAATGGACAAAAGATGAAATTGATATCTTTTTAATTTTTTTTTTTTAAAGGCACAAAAATAAGTCTAAAGTCTAAACATTTGAAAGGTCATAGTAAATATAGATGCTAAATCAATAGTGGATATCCTCAAATTTTCTTACAAACTCATCTATTAAATCTCATCCTTATAGTGTTTTGATTAATGATTACAGATCTTTGATCCAGTCCTTTGACGAGACAAACCTTTAGAAGGAAGGAAATTTTATGCTGACCTCTTGGCATAGGCAGGAAATAGCTCTCTAGAGCCTTTTATGTTGTATTTTAATCCTACTTTTATACTAAGTTAGTTACTACAAGACACTTGGAGGGTCATGTACTCTAAACTTTATAATGCTTAATTTTCCTTAATGCAATTTCCATTTCATCGAGAAGTATTGAAACTCCTAATAAAAATAATTATATTGATTAAAATTATAATTAGTTTTGCATTCTAATCATTGGATAAATCGACATACTTCATTTAATATATTTTGTCTTGGATTATGCATATAACCATAATCCAAATATATATCTACTATAAATATGTCAAATAAAGAGTACACACACCCAACTGAATAGTCAGTTGGTCTTCTATCGCTCTCTCTAACACAATCTTTCTTACTGTCACTCTCTCGAGTCAGCCACCACTCGACCACCATGTAGTCGTGTGGGAGAGACTTTGGTGGTTTTGATAGGATTGAACTTCATGATTAGATTTTGGTAAGTTTGTTTTTACCTGAAAACCGTATCAAATTCATCATTACATCCTTCTAGAGTAAATCTTCTTCTTTTTTAGGTCACACCAATTTTTTTACATTCCATGTCAAACTTTAAAATGGACAAAAGATGAAATTGATATCTTTTTAATTTTTTTTTTTTAAAGGCACAAAAATAAGTCTAAAGTCTAAACATTTGAAAGGTCATAGTAAATATAGATGCTAAATCAATAGTGGATATCCTCAAGTTTTCTTACAAACTCATCTATTAAATCTCATCCTTATAGTGTTTTGATTGATGATTATAGATCTTTGATCCAATCCTTTGACGAGACAAACCTTTAGAAGGAAGGAAATTTTATGCTGACCTCTTGGCATAGGCAGGAAATAGCTCTCTAGAGCCTTTTATGTTGTATTTTAATCCTACTTTTATACTAAGTTAGTTACTACAAGACACTTGGAGGGTCATGTACTCTAAACTTTATAATGCTTAATTTTCCTTAATGCAATTTCCATTTCATCGAGAAGTATTGAAACTCCTAATAAAAGTAATTATATTGATTAAAATTATATTTAGTTTTGCATTCTAATCATTGGATAAATCGACATACTTCATTTAATATTTTGTCTTGAAACAAATTTATAATTTACATGCATATAACCATAATCCAAATATATATCTACTATATATACGTCAAATAAAGAGTACACACACCCAACTGAATAGTCAGGTTGGTCTTCTGTCGCTCTCTCTAGCACAATCTTTCTCACTGTCACTCTCTCGAGTCAGCCACCACTCGACCACCATGTAGTCGTGTGGGAGAGACTTTGGTGGTTTTGATTGGATTGAGCTTCATGATTAGATTTTGGTAAGTTGGATTTTACCTGAAATCCGTATCAAATTCATCATTCCATCCTTCTACAGTTAATGTTCTTCTTTTTTAGGTCAATGTTCTTCTTTTTTAGGTCACACCAATTTTTTAATATTCCATGTCAAACTTTAAAATGGACAAAAGATGAGATTGATATCTTTTTATTTTTTTTTTCTAAAAGGCACAAAAAAATCAATTTTTTTTTTTTTTTTATATGTGATAAAAATCCTAATCTAAACTCATACACACGTATATTTTGGGGATCATGAGAATTGAATCTACGCCTTTATAAAGAGATGAAACTTTTTTAGAAGAAAAATTAATAAATTATCACTGAGCCGAATGCCCAAGTAGTCAAAAAAATCAAACTTAGACAGGAACCAAATGACTTGATGGGCCTTGGGCCATTCAATCTAAAGTTAATATACAAACTAGGGTTAACCTCTAACGTGCGCCGCTGAGGTTACAGTACAATACAACACTAACACCGTCCATTTCCCCCACAAATCACGGGTCTCATAACGGAACCCCGTTTTGTTTGATCCAACGGCTGAAAATCGCTTATGCGCACTCGATAACCTCGTGCACCGTGTCGGCGCACGATAGCTCTCCCACCCCCTGAAAATAGTTCATCTTTCTCTAAACTCCTCCCCGCCACTTCCAACAGTCTCTCTCTCTCGTTGGTTTTTTCTGGTCGTTATTGATAGTTAAAAATACTGTTTTTTCAGGTGCTGAGATCAAACCCAGGTGTGTATAACTGTATTTTTTTTTTTAAAGTTCATTTTTTTATGAATTTTTTTACTTAAAAATGTAGCTCATTTTTCATGTTTGTGATTGTTTGGGGTTTTTTTCTAGAGGGTAAAATTTGTGGGGATTGGAGATATGGTATTGGATCTTGTTGGAGGTTGGGAATTGGAAATGGATGGATTATATTTGTGAGATGAAATAAATTTGTGGGGTTTGATTTGTATTTTGTGAGAGACCCATATGAGATTTTGTGAGTTTCAATGGATTTGAATGAGTTCGAGATCCAAAGCTGCATTCTTTGATATAATTTTCATTCAAGTAAAGTTACTTATAAAAAAAATAAAAAAAAGTAAAGTTCATTGGGTTTTGTTTGGAGCATTGTTTTATTATGTATTTTGACCCTAAATGATAGTTGAACATTGGGGCATTTTTTTGTTGTTGTCTCAATTAGGAAATCAAATGTGGGCATGATTGGTTAGGACCTGTGTTTTTGAGGAATGGTTGAAAGCATACTCTTTTGGGGCTTTTCTAATGAAAATTTTCTCTAACTTTATGGCACTTGGAAGATGCATTAAAAGCATACTCTTGTGGTCTTATTGAAGTTGAAGTTTTCAATGTTAAGGAAGCATATAAGCTCATTAACATTGCTGCTACCTTCTTGTCTTTAGCTTGTGTACTGAAACAATGCTGTTCACTGATGTCACCAAAGTAGGTGAAAATCGGAATATGTGGTTAAAAAAAAAAAAAAAAAAAAAAAGATTAAGAGCTTAGCTTAGTTGATCAAGTTCTGATGCCAAAGAATGATATAAAATATAATTTTTAATCAGGAAAGATAGTTTGAAGCTTGACAATGTGTATTTTTTACCTTCATGGTATTCCATCCTTTTTTTGGATAATGTACTTTGGAGTACAAGAAATTTAAGTGATGCCACTGTGATTTGTTTTTCTTTTTGCATATCATATGCTTGACCTGCATTTTTTTTTTTAAAGTTGTTAAGTTTTTGCTCACAGGTGATTATCTGCAATTTCAGTCATCTGTAAAGGAAAGAATGTCGGAAGGAACAAGTGTAGTGATGGAATCATCTGAAAATGGCACAGATTTGTCTCAAGATGATATTGGCACCATTGAGGAAACACCTGACAACACAATTTTGTCACGACAAACTTCTGTGAACCTTATTCCATTTATAGGCCAAAGATTTGTTTCCCAAGAAGCCGCCTATGAATTTTATTGCAGTTTTGCAAAGCAATGTGGCTTTTCAATTAGACGTCATCGTACTCGTGGCAAGGATGGGGTCGGTCGGGGAGTTACAAGAAGGGATTTCACTTGCCATCGTGGTGGATATCCACAGATGAAACCGTCTGAAGATGGAAAGATGCAGAGAAATCGCAAATCATCACGCTGTGGTTGTCAAGCATATTTGCGCATTGTTAAGCGGGCAGATTTTGACCTTCCTGAATGGCGTGTTACAGGATTTAGCAATATCCACAACCATGAACTTCTAAAACCACAACAAGTGCGTCTCCTTCCTGCCTATTGTACCATTTCTCCAGATGACAAGAGTCGGATTTGCATGTTTGCAAAAGCTGGAATGTCAGTGCGGCAAATGTTAAGGTTGTTGGAGCTAGAGAAAGGTGTTAAGTTGGGGTGTCTACCCTTTACAGAAATAGATGTGAGAAATCTTTTACAGTCTTTTAGAAATGTTGATAGAGATAGTGATGCTATTGATCTTATCGCAATGTGCAAGAAACTGAAAGATGAAAATCCTAACTTCAAGTATGACTTCAAAATAGACGGCCATAACAGGCTGGAGCATATTGCATGGTCTTATGCTTCATCAGTTCAATTGTACGAGGCATTTGGAGATGCGGTGCTTTTTGACACAACGCACCGTCTGGATGCCTATGATATGCTATTAGGCATTTGGCTTGGAGTGGACAATCATGGAATGACATGTTTTTTTGGTTGTGTGCTTCTACAAGATGAAAATATGCACTCTTTTTCCTGGGCACTGAAGGTAAGAAGCTTATGGGCATACATATGAAGGAACTGAGGATCATCATCTTTTTCTGCTCTATTACCTCATTTTACATGTAAGCCCTAAGTATTCGTGTCTGACATTAAGTGCTAACTTTTAAATGGTGGTAAAATAAACTCTTAATGTACTTGACCTTTATCTTCCAAATAGATTTGAACTGATCGTCCGATTTAATGCTAGCTTTTGAATGGGGTGCAAAATACAAAATTGAAAGACATAAGAAAGAGATTTTTGCTTGTTGTTGTCTTAGAGTGTCTGATCCAATACTTTGCTGATATATGACTATGCTGCACCTGCGGTATGATGAAATTGTATGTGATTCTTCACTAAAAATTAACCAAATTTATACTATGACATCTTTTAAGGTTCTTGGTTATATTGATATTGTTCTTGCTAAACTTAGTTCATTTCTGGTATGCAGACATTTTTGGGCTTCATGAAAGGAAAGGCTCCACAGACAATATTAACTGACCATAACATGTGGTTGAAAGAGGCTATTGCTATTGAAATGCCTGAAACCAAACATGCCTTTTGCATTTGGCACATCATTGCAAAGTTTTCAGATTGGTTTTCTGTACTTCTCGGATCACGTTATGATGATTGGAAAGCTGATTTTCATCGGCTCTATAATCTGGAATTTGTGGAAGATTTTGAAGGGGGGTGGAGGGAAATGGTGAATAAATTTGGACTCCATGCAAATAAGCATATTATCAGCTTATATGCATTACGGTCATTTTGGGCTTTGTCATTCTTGCGTCAGTACTTCTTTGCAGGAATGGTGGATACATGTCAGTCAGAGTCGATTAATGCTTTCATCCAACGGTTTTTGAGTGCACAGTCTCAACTGGATCGTTTTGTAGAGCAAGTGGGTAATCTTTATTTCATTTCCTTCCATCCTTTAATAATTTTATAAGCCTAGCTCGTCAAACTGTTTTCTCTTTTTTTTCCACCTTAGGTAGCTGATATCGTTGATTTTAATGACCGGGTTGGAGCAAAGCAAAAGATGCAACGGAAACTGCTGAAAGTCAGCTTGAAAACAGGTTCACCAATTGAATCTCATGCTGCCACTCTTCTTACCCCCTATGCCTTCAGTAAACTCCAAGAGGAGCTTGTGTTTGCTCCGCAGTTTGCATCTCTTCTGGTTGATGAAGGTTGTTTCCAGGTCAGGCACCATACTCAGATAGATGGAGGGTGCAATGTGATATTGATTCCTTGTCAAGAGCACATCAGCTGTAGCTGCCATCAGTTTGAGTTTTCAGGCATACTCTGTAGACATGTCCTACGTGTCCTGTCAACTAATAACTGCTTTCACATTCCAGATCGATATATACCCGCCCGTTGGCGTGGTGTCAATTCATCTTCCTCCAACCCCTTCCGGTCTGCAACTACAAGAGAGCATTCTGAGAGGATTCAGTTATTAGAGTCCATGGCTTCAACACTTTTAACAGAATCAATAGAAACGGAGGAAAGGCTTGATGTTGCTTGCGAGCAAATTTCCATGGTGTTATCACGTATTAAAGAACTTTCTAGGTCAACACATAGTGTGAATGACATTGCCTATAATTGCCCATCTGACTCGTTGATTCTACCGGAGGTGGAAGATGCTGATGGAATTGTTCAGAGTTTTACAATTGGGAATCCTCATGATTCTATCACTTTAGGAAAGCTTAAAGAGAGAAGGCCTAGAGATGGGGTTGATACTACTAGAAAGCGCAGGCATTGTTTGGGGCCTTGCTGTGGGCATTTTGGACATGATGGATCAGCTTGTTCAATAATAGAAGATGATGATTTGCATGGAGATGCACTAGGATACTTGTAGTGCAACAAACTGGAAATGGTACTAGATGTACAAAGCAATAGTATCACCTTTGCTGATGTCCATTACCCTTTTCCTTTTTTTGATGAATCAGAAAATTTTGTTAATGCAAAAACCAGATGTTACAACACTCACAGCAACAAGCTGCTTGCCCTGGCAGTACAACCCTTACATAATAGAACTATCAAGTACAAAGAGATGTGCTAGCATTCAATAAGACATGCTCATTTACCAACACACTACAACTACTTTAAAACAGATGTCCATTACCTTTGCAAGGTGCTTTTTTTTTCCACTCTCTCTCTTCATTCCAGGTTTAGTAGTAAATTTTGACACTCCCTATTAAAGATGTGAGCTACATTGTAATTACATTTATAAACCTTCAGATTAAGGTTTAGCTTAACATTCATGATATAGCTTCCACATGCACACTTCTTGAGTAAATAAACTATCAAAAGGAAACATTTGTGCTCTTATTTTTGCAATCATGACATTCGTGAACAAGTTGAGTTCATAAATAAAGTGAACTCCATTAAAATCATCAGTTACCACAACAACAGATCTTTCCGTATTAAACTTTACTTTGTGGAAAATAGTAAGTGTTACCTGTCATGTATTTTCTCAATATTTCACTTTGCTTGTGCTCTGTTGCACACTATTGCACCTTAACCTTGCTTTTCTAGGAATTGGGAACCTAGAAATCTGTAGGCTCAGATTCTTAGAGAAGACTTAAAATTTCAATTTGTTCTAATCGTTCCATCATTATCATATATATTTTCAAATTTATGCAGATAGGTTGGTTGATTATCATTAACAACTTCACGGCTTTGGCATCCCCATATTTGTGCCTGAGTCCCAATTCCTTTGTAAGGCATTTAACTAGTAAATGCATTTGGCCAGGTTTTACGTTGAATGGGACAGAGATGGCACTTTTCCATATCACTAAAATTTTTGCAGAAATTCTTATACATGTAAGAAATGGGAATATGATATATCAATACTTTACACGACTGACAAAACTTACCCAAACTATATGGATTCTATTTTTCCATGTTGCCTTCTAAGTCATGTCATTATATGTTTTAAATTATAACCCAACATGTCTTCTGAGTACTGAAACCTTGTCTGGGACATTTTGAATAAAATGATATTAACATACTACCCTTAAACTGGGAAGCCTAAGGTTACAGCTCTTTTCTAAACCCTTACAAACCTTCATGCTATATTTTAGCTGTCAAATATGGTTCTGCCTGTTGTTTCTCTGATCAAGTTTACAAAGATATATCTTTATTGAAGGTATACCTGCTTACATACATGTAAAATTTCTACAATTCATTACTTTTCTACATCACAACAGTAAAGGACCAAACTTTTGCACTATGTGGTCTTTGACGGAGATTTTTATACTCAAAACAGTGCAAAAGCTATACCTTAGTCAACTGAATCTTCAGCCAAGGAAACCTTGCTTAGCCTGCTTGGCTGCAATTTGGCACCGCTGTTTGCAAATTTTCTTCTCCCAACACGATGATTATGCGACCCAGAAAGTGCTCTCTGTGCCAGTGCTTTCTCTAAATTGGAGCAGGTTGTGGCTTTTGTGTTAGGCTTTTCATCTGATGATTTTGTTTGGTTGCTGCTGGTGCAGGCATTGGCCTTTTCAGAAGCCATGTTTTTCCAAGTTGAAGAACTGCAATGAGGAAGGAACTCTGGAATGGAAAAGGCTTTATGGTAAGTGTGCAAGTTTTATACTTTTATATGGGTGGCAATCAAAAGAATATGTTGGAAGCAAGTGGATGGAGAGAGAGAGCCATCTTTTTGGGTTGCAGAAAGAATCCCCTAAAAAATTCTTGCTCTTGGAATAAGTTTGTGCTGTCTTGTCTTTTAAGAAACCAAAGATGCATCCAAGCAACCATCCATCCGTTATATCTTGGTTTAAGAGTTTCCAGAAAAGATGTCTATTTACCTGAGCAATGCAGTATGTTATATTTGACTTGTGGAAGAGAGATATTTATACTTGTAATACTGCACTGTATTAGAGTCAATTTTCTGTGGACTGACATTATGAAAAGGCATATATATAGTGAAACCTTTTTGGGGTTGCATGAGGTGACAAGTTATGTGTCAATGGTGCTATCTATTATGGATTCCTAAAACACAGCTCTTTTAAAAGCATGATATAGGTCAACACCTGAACTAAACCCATGACAAAGATACATATACAGTTGCAGTACATGTTATTGAATGGAGAATTGAACTGAGACAGGTATGTTGTACTCAATTGCAGCATGCACAAATTTGTTTGCAATGTGTCGACATTTCAGCTAATTTATTTGTGTGAAAAGTTTATGTGAGTTTATATTTTAAGGGCAACTAGAATCAGTTTTATAGAAATCACCTGCCAGCACAATCAGTTTTCTTTTCATTAAATGGGTTTCAGTTAGTTTAATCGGTGAAATCTCTTGTCATTGAATAAGAGAGTTCGGTTCAAATCCCACTTACAAAAAAGAAATCCATTGATGTCTTGACCTAATAGTAAAGAACAATCATCATGAAGTATACATCATAGGTTTTAAAAGCTATCATATCTATTTAAAAAAATGTTTTATTTTCAATAAGAAAGGTATCATACAAATTTTTTGATTAAAATCCAGTAAGTTGAAAATTAATTCTTCAACCAAATTTCGGTGCATTGAGTGAGAACCACTAGGTTCTTCCTCATACTTATCATGCTCAGACCTTAGCAATAATTTAGGGAAACCACCCCACCCACAAACCGACGTCTAATATTCTTTATTTGTCAATTCTGTCATGTTTAATTTGCTAGTAGCACTTTTGCCTTTACTTCCACCCCACAAAATGCACTTTTCAACTTGATGCCTTGCTCTGTCCACATTTAAAGGCTTAAATTTAAAGAATCTATCTTATTCTTGTGATTAACAATAATCGTCCACTTCTGCTAGCCACTAAACTTTGGTCAAGCAAGAAGCTATATTGACCGAAGTAAATCAGTGGATGTTGGCTGCCAACTATATGGGAGGTGCAGTGACTAGAAATAGTACTAGATAACCTATTATATCAAGGAGAGAGTTTTGCTACAAATTAGTTTGTTGCCAGTTTAATACAACCCACTACGTAGCAATTAATAAGATCATCCACGTGTACTTTAGTCACATGACCTATTTAATGAGTCATGTGATTTCTTTAAATAATACATGTGAATGGTCTTATAAGCTGCCACGCAGTGGGTTATAACAAATGGATTACCAATTGGTTTGTGGGGTTCAAAACCAAACATATGATAATTGATGGGACACCATTTCATGGCAAACTATAAAAATAAATAAATAAAAAGTATTGTTATGTGTTGGAGACATGGGATGTGATGTGAAAGTTCCTGAACCATTAAAAAAAGGATAACAAAATGGCTTAATTATGAAAACGATGGAGCTCACTTTTTTGTCATTCCCATATTTTCTTCTATTAAATAGTGAGATGTGATATTAATCTGTTCCCACTAATTGTTGTTACAATGAGCCAGGCTAGTCACCCTCCACATTGGGCAAATTCTTTGATCCTGCTGGAGAAAGTATCTCATGGAATAGTTCTATAAAATGGACCTTCTTTTATAGTATATGAAACATGTTGTGAGATACCCCATTGTGATAAATTATGAGTGGTATAAAGTTGTACACACAAGTCTGCAGTAACATACTAACATCCAAACAGTACAATAACCAATTTAACGGCATGCTGGAATGAACTCAGAGCCCCCTTAGTCCCTTACCCCAAAAGAAAGAAAAGGACAAATCAGAAAGAGGGAATCTTTAGAATGCACACGTGTCTATCCAATTCATGTGCAACCATTTGGTTTCGGTGACTTATCTTTAATGAGCAGAAACAGCTTTAGCCTTTAAGCAAAATTTTTAGAACCAGAAGTCTTCCTTGTGTGAATACTTAACATTAAAGACCAGAACCCCACGAATCTTTGGCATCTTAAGCAACCTTTGGTCCAAGCAATTCTACAATTCTCTCAATGTTTCTCTCTCTCTTTTTAACACCAAAAAACTCAAGCCCCATGTTCTATTTTCTTCTTGAGGTTACATGAATTGTAGCTATTTTGGACTTTTAGAATGCCAAAAAGAATGGCGGTCACACATGCTGACCTTGAACCAAGCCGTCGAAGCACAGATTTGGGTAGCAAAATTGGGGTATTGCTTATGATCTTGACCATTCTCTGTGGCCTATTTTGCTTCGTTCTTTGTCTCATCTCAGAAGCCACACGTTCTGAGGTATATATATTTAATGTTTGAGCCAACTATATATGACATGACTTGAACAATGATAATTTGAAAGTACAAAGTTTAATACTTTTGTGTTGGATTTTATTGCAGGTTACATGGGTTGGGACTAATAATAAAGGAAAAGGAGAGAAATATGAATGTGTATATAGTGGTAGTGGAAAAACACCATTGTTATGTGCTGCTGCTGCATTTGTTGGACTAGCAATTGCCATGGTGGTGCAACATACATACATATTGATTGCAATCACTAAATCTCCACCTCCAGCTCTGGCTACTTGGGACCCTGAATCTGCTCCTATCAAGTATCTAACATGGCAAGCCGGATTTTTCTTTGTCACAACTTGGTAAGTAACTATCATTTTTCATTATCTTAGCTTTTTCATGTCAAAAATCTCAACTTGCAACTTGGCATGACAATTGGTGCATTTTGCATTTGCCTTTCTAAAAATTCAACATGTCAAGAACAATTTTCTTGAGTTTGTGAGAGCAAATGAACATGTTCTTAAAGATTTTGAATATGTGCACCTATTATGACACATAGCCTTAAAATAAATCCTTGCATTATTAACTGTCAATCACTAACAAAAATTAATGATTTATCTGGGTTTTTTATAGGATTTGTTTTGCGGTTGGTGAGATTTTGTTATTGATTGGATTAAGTGTAGAGTCTGGTCATCTCAAAAATTGGAATAGGCCAAGACCAACTTGCCTTATTATCCGAGAAGGCTTATTCTCTGCAGCTGGAGTGTTTTCATTAACTACAGTCTTTCTTGCTGCTGGTCTATACTTAACAGCATTGCGTGCACAAACAATATCCCAAGAGCTAGAAAATGTCCGGCGTGAAGTACTTGAGACGTCAGCCATTTTCGCGTCTCCACCATTGTCACCCCTACAAGGCCTCACAACCATTGCAAGGGAGAACCCCATTACTAGAGAGAATCATGCTCAGCAACCATTGTTTGTATTTCCACAGGCTTTTAGCAAGCACTCAAATTTAGTGTGAAGCAAGCAAGGGATAGATTGTGCCTCTAGCTAAGCTAAAGGCACAAGTTATAGGTACTACACCTTATGCAAGTGCAATGGAGAAGCTATATGTTCATTACTACGAAATTACAATTCATTTAATTTTGTAAATTTAACTTTTGTAAAAAGTTTCAAGAAATTTATTGAGATAAGAATACATCGTTACCATTCTCAGCCTTTTTTCTATACATGTTTTCCATGTTAGCTAGAGACTTAAAATTTATGTGATATCATATAGTTTTAAATAACACATCAAAATACTTTCTCCTAGAGGAAATTTAGCCATACTAGAATTATTTTCCAATGGAAAATGTACATTTTAATAATTATTTGTCCAATAATGTAATAAGGTATTGATCCCTGGGTTTGAACGTACGGTTGCAGGCAAAACATATACGCAAGGTATTAGATCTTTAGCAGCTAATGCTTCCTTGCATGATTAAAATGGAACGGCTTGGCCTAATATGTTACAGGGACATACAACATGGAATATAAACGGCACTTTTCACATCATTTTGTTAGTTTTGTTTCACACTTTCATCTTTTATGTACAGAAATTTTGACAAATGAATCGCATAACAACAAAATTTTACAATTATTGAGGTGATAATTTGCGACTGGTGCAACATATCATCTCATCAATTATGAAAGAAATTGTGAAATTTTGTATGTCACTAAACTCATTGTAGAAAAGATTTGCTGGCATGGATCCATCTGCTTATACATGTTTAAATATAAATTGATTGAAAATCATTACTAGCCAGAATCCAACAGCTTGGATCATTTTAAATTAAAAATTTATTGTCCTAAATACAAGGCAAATGGTTAAAATTTAAAATGCAAAGTCTTAACAACAAAAATATTTTTTTAGATTTGAGGAACAAGAAAATTTTGATTTAAATATATAGTTTATATATTTTGTATCATGTTGATTGGAACAAGAGTAAACGTTTGAAAAAGTAAACGTTGTGTGATGTTAGATTGAGTTGTTAATTGTGAAGTCCAAATATGATTGGGACAAGAAAAAACAATCCAGCCTAGCGGGCCTAAGACCATCAACCCAACCAGACATTAGGGTCCGAAACCTCATGTCCATGATTGAAGTGGGCTAGCTGGGCCATGACTATTTATAACCAAACAGTCTCCAACACAAACTCCAAATCATATGTCTCGATTCACATTTTCTTTTCTTTTTTTTTTTTTTTTTTAAAGATCATTCATTTTTTGATGAGACTATAATTGATCATTCATAGGACTAGAAAATTTAAAAATCAAATCTAGCATATACCAAAAACTTAGGAGATAAGGAAATTGAACAAAATCAATTCTCAGCTTAGATCTTGGTAAGGCTTTCTTCTTTGAAACTTCAACGGATATGGTTTTAACATTTTATAGGATGATTTGTAGCTTATTTGAGATGAGGAAGAAAATGAAATGGATTTTAAGGGTCATTTTATATATTTCCGCTTTTAAATTTGTAAGGGTTATGTAAAGAATAATGAAATAGATTAGCAAAAAAAAAAAAAAAGAATAATGAAATAAGTAGGAATGAATGGTCCTTCCAAATTTTTTCCTACAATAATCATTCATTAATTTAAGCGAATTTTTTTTTTTTTTATATAAAGATATTAATTTCTTTTATTTATTACACAAAAACAACCATGAAAATGACATTGAACTATTCTTTTACATTGGCATGTAAAATAGAGCTACATAAATTTGTATGTTTGTATAATCAACTAAAAAAAAAATCTTCTCTATTTGAAATAAATTCATTTTATGTACAAAAAGGGCATGTAAAAGATCCTATTCTATTTACCAAAAAAAAAAAGATCCTATTCCAAAGCAACCAGGAGAGTAGGAGTATTAGCAAACGAAAGCATGGAAATACATGGGGGTGAATTTTGGCAACAAACATAAAGCCAACACAACACGATATATAGAGGGTACAAAAGTTGGATGGGGACCTCCATAAGAGGATGTACAAGGTAAACTTTGACGGTGCAATCTTCCAAGTCTCTAAAATCTAAACGCATTTGGAGTTGGTATGGTTACAAGGGATGAAAGACGTTTGCTAGCTAATAGTTATTAGTATGGAGAAATGAGAAAATGATAGTCAATGACACGGAGGATATCGATAAAAGGCCAAGATGTATGATGTATCATGTGAGGACCAAGCTAAAACTGGTTGGGATGAAGAAAATGTCAACACCAATTAAATGAGAGGAAGAAGTCACTCTCAATCCAATCTAGCAAGAAATGCTCTACCGATAAGGTTAAATGAGAGAGATCATTCAATTCAAGAGATGGGGAGTGCATCATGTAGCAAAACCAGCAATAAGGTCGCCCACATACAAAAGATACGAGTGCCTATATAGAGGATGTACTGGTTTTTTTTTAATAATGTATGTTTATTCTAATGTAAAGCAAGTAAAAGAATAAAATTTATGTAATTGAAAAGAAAAAAAAAAAAAAATCATTCATTCTGGAAAAAAGAAAATACTAAACATAATGTAGACTAGGGTTGTGCAAGTAATTTAAAAACTTGACCCACCCGATCAATTAGAGGTGACCCAAGTCATTTTGAATTGTCTTGACAAATGATTCGGTCGACAACAAGCTCTTTAGCATACCATATAACTCAATCAACTAATTAATGTTAGATCTAGACCTCATTGTTAACTGCCAATATTGGGGGTGTAACAACCCAAAGAAAATATAAGTCACATCTATGTTTATACCCCAAAATGACTAGTTAAATTACAACTGGAATCCTTTATAATTGTTAATATAGTTCGACTCAGTATATGTCCAATATGGGATTCATCACACACACACACTTATCAGAATATGACATCACTTAGCCTTAATCTTCCTCGCTAAGCCATTCTTCCTCATAACCCCACTACCCTTGACACGTTTTACCTTGCCATTGTCGACATCATTAATAAATAAGTCTGACAGGACCGACCGATTTCAACCAACTAATCGAGTCAAATGTGTAATTAGAGAATCGATCTCAATTCATTTAAGTCGACATCGTTTTCAAATCCCAATTTGATCAATTCAAATGTTGAGTCTCAACCCAACCCAACCCAACCCAGCACATGATTATCCTAACCTAGACCTCAATTGACCCCAACCAAAAATAGAGAGAGAAAAATAGATGAAGTTGTAAAATTGACCCGTTAACCATGTTAAAAACTTTAAAATCCCGGCACTTATTTATAAAAAGGCCCAAAATCCAAACCCTCCTTCATTCTCTGTCTCCTCCTTTGTTTCTACCATTACCAAGTACGCCTTCATTTTCTTTTCAATCAAATCTCTATCTTTCTCTCTTTCTCTATTAGGGTTTTTCTTTCTCCACCTCTAATCCCAATACATATATTATTACATACACGAAATAAAAAATATAAAAAAAAGATATACACACATATATATATATATATATATATATATATATTTACATATAAAAAGAGAGAGAGTAAGAAGCAAGAAAGCAAGCTAGTAACCATGTCTCTGAGGCCTAACGAGAGAACCGAGGTCCGCCGCAACCGTTACAAGGTGGCGGTGGACGCCGACGAGGGTCGCCGGAGACGCGAGGACAACATGGTCGAGATCCGCAAGAACAAGCGCGAGGAGAGCTTGCAGAAGAAGCGCCGCGAAGGTCTCCAAGCCACTCATCAGCAATCCTTCTCTTCTTCTCTCCACGCCTCCACCGTCGAAAAGAAGGTACATTTAATTTAGGGTTTTTTTTTTTTTTTTTTCAATTCAATTTCAATGTTGTTCTTGATCCGTGGATTTCTAGGGTTTTACTGCTTGATCGTATCAAAGATGTAATCTTTAGGGATTTTAGGTTTCTGGGTGTTGATTAAAACGGTGTGTTTTGGTGTTGTGCAGTTGGAGAGTCTTCCTTCCATGGTTGCTGGGGTTTGGTCCACTGACAGTAACTTGCAATTGGAGGCCACTACTCAGTTTAGGAAGCTGCTTTCTATTGGTATTTTATTCATAATTCATCATTGATTGTATTTTATGTGTGTGTATTGTGTATATGATTGATATTGGTGAAATGCTGGAATTACAGAAAGAAGCCCTCCAATTGAGGAAGTAATTCAATCTGGGGTTGTTCCTAGGTTTGTTGAGTTTCTAGTAAGGGAGGACTTTCCTCAACTTCAGGTTTGTATGCGATTTTGTTGTTGCATTTTTCACGTAGATATGTATCTTCTTTTTGTTATTTTTTGTTTATTGTTTTATGGGTTTGTTGTGTAGTTTGAGGCTGCTTGGGCACTCACAAACATAGCATCGGGAACTTCGGAGAACACGAAGGTGGTGATCGATCACGGGGCAGTTCCGATCTTTGTTAAGTTACTGGGTTCTCCTAGTGATGATGTTAGGGAGCAGGTATATATTGGAATGAGTGGATTTGGTTCTATTTTTTAAAAGCATAGTATTTACATTGTCATTATCTGAAGGAAAATCATGGTTTTTATTTGTAACTGTAGGCTGTGTGGGCATTGGGAAATGTTGCTGGGGATTCACCTAGATGCCGTGATCTTGTCCTCAGCCATGGAGCTTTGATTCCTTTGCTGGGGCAGTTGAATGAGCATGCAAAGCTTTCAATGCTGAGAAATGCCACATGGACTCTGTCTAACTTCTGCAGGGGCAAGCCACAGCCTCCGTTTGATCAGGTAGTTGTCTCATCCTGTTCATCCGATTTCAAGCATAGCTTTTTGGCAGTTTGTCTTTTGGCACTTTATAACCTTGTAATTTTGATGGGCAGGTGAGACCAGCACTTCCTGCTCTTGAGCGTCTCGTCCATTCAAATGATGAAGAAGTCTTGACAGATGCTTGCTGGGCTCTTTCGTATCTTTCTGATGGTACAAATGACAAAATCCAAGCTGTTATCGAGGCAGGTGTCTGTGCCCGACTCGTTCAGCTCCTCCTGTGAGTATTTCACATTTTGTTGATCTCCATTATATGCGATATATGCTTAATCTGATGCATTTGCTTCTTTTTTCAGACATCCATCTCCTTCAGTGCTCATTCCTGCTCTTCGCACAGTTGGAAATATTGTGACAGGAGATGATCTTCAGACTCAGGTAAGAACTTTTCAATTCTGTTAATTATAGTTTTCAAAATAAATGAGCCTCAACTTCCATAATGAAAATAAGTTTTTTTTTTTCTACTAAACTAGCTTTCGTTTTTTCTTTTTCTTTTTCTTTTTCTTTTTTGTGGTGTAGAACAAATTAAAGACTTATTTTGATTCTGTTCATGTGTTCCAGCTATACTAGACTCGCCAGCAGTATTGTTTATACATAGTTTATGTCAATAATGAATAGTATGAAACATGATTACCATGTTTCATTTATGCTTGAAATAATGCCACAATGATCATGCATACTGCATTACTTATCAAAAAAAAATAAAAATGATCATGCATACTGCAGAAACAAAATAAAAAGGTGATTCAAAAATAAAAAAACATAAACTACTTCTGTGATAACAATTGATATCTTTTGAGGAATGAGGGGGTTGCTTTTGAAAGTTGAGTAGAAGTTTTGACTTATAATAAGTTTGGTCATTTCCTCGAATAGATTATTTGTGGTGGCATAGAAAATAGAAGGATGCTTAACTATTTGCTTAGAAAAATTTTCAGTCATACAGTATCACATTAGTACATACTGTCCCTATCGCAAAAGATTAAATTTAGACAATGATAAATTAGAATTCTTCAAATCAGTAGAATAGAGAGAATAAGTCAATAACTACCGATCAAAAAATAAAGAATAAGTCAATAACTACCGATCAAAAAATAAAGAATAAGTCAATAACTGGGATTTTTCTTTTCACAATGGGTGTCTACCCCATCTTGACATATTGTTGTCATCTGACATTTAAAAAATGTGGAGAAGCAAAGAAAAAAGAGGAAATCTATTACAGAATTGTATAACTCTATTTAGTGGGATGCCATGGCCATTTCTGATTATAAAGTGTGTGAAGCACTGTTGCATGGGGAGAACAGCTTATATCTCTAAAGCTGTATGATCAATGTTGCTAGCAAATTTGAATTTTAGATGCATTATTGTTTGTGCTTTTGTGTAAGCTTAAGTGGCAAAATCTTTTCTGAAAGTATTCTTTTTGGACAATGTGACAAACAACCTCTGTCAAGACTGAACACTTTTGGAAACTCTTGAACTAGTAAAGAGTTAGAATAAACACTTAAACATTGTACACATGGCCAACTTCAATCAAACATCCAGTACAGATGCCTGTGATTCCAAATCAGAGAAAAAAAGAATTGAGATCAAGAGAAAGATAACTAGGATAAGAGATGCAAAAGAAATTCTTTGCAGTGTTGATTGATTAAAGTCTCCTCTCATTGGTTGGTGACTTTGTACCTATATGTATGATCTTGTTAGTAATCATGCAAATGCATTTCTTGTATGTTTGTTTATTTGTTTTCACTATGATATCATTTGTCTATGATTTTGATGGATAACTTATTTTCTCAGTGTATAATCCAACATGGTGCACTGCCATGCCTTTTGAGCCTGTTGACCCATAATCATAAAAAGAGCATCAAGAAAGAAGCTTGCTGGACTATCTCAAACATTACAGCTGGAAACAGGGAGCAGATACAGGTAAGATAGTAAATGTCAGCAAGTTCATTTTTGTAAGTAATGTTAAATTGTGTGAATTTGCTGATCCTCGTTGTGTATTAATGAGGGATGTCCATAGAAGTCTTCACATCACTTTTAGATCTGTACTGCATCAATTTTGCTTTGAACTTCTTAAAGAAAAGTTGAGTTGTTTGAGTTATTGGACCATCTTGTCAATGTGAATCTCAAGTGGACAATCATTGATAAGTCTTAACGTGGCAAATTTGATAAAGCTTAAGAGTCAATGTCTTCTCTAATAATCTTATGTAGGCTCCCCCTTTGAAGAATCAGGCATAGGTTTATTGATGATTCATTACTTGAAAGCTATATTAAATCAATTTTGAAATAATGCAGGCTGTGGTTGAAGCTGGTTTAATTGGTCCCTTGGTCAATCTGCTTCAAAATGCCGAGTTTGATATAAAGAAAGAGGCAGCATGGGCAATTTCAAATGCTACTTCGGGTGGTACTCCAGAACAAATTAAGTAATGATCTTCTACTTTCTCCTTTTGCTCCCTTTATTTCTCTTTTCAATAGATAGATAATATGACTAACCTGGTCTTTTATTGTTGATAGGTACCTGGTGAGTCAGGGGTGTATAAAACCCCTGTGTGATCTTCTTGTATGCCCTGATGCAAGGATTGTCACTGTGTGTTTAGAAGGGTTGGAAAACATTCTGAGGGTTGGGGAAGCAGAGAAGAGTTCGGGTAACTCTGGAGATGTTAACTTATATGCCCAGATGATAGATGATGCTGAGGGATTGGAGAAGATTGAAAATCTACAGAGTCATGACAACAATGAGATCTATGAAAAGGCAGTCAAAATGCTCGAGACATATTGGTTGGAGGATGACGACTCAGTACCTACAGCTGATGGTACCCAGCCTGGCTTCGGCTTTGGGGGGAATGAGGTTCAAGTTCCATCAGGTGGATTCAACTTCAGCTGAAGGTATCATAACCATTCAACTCTGTCTGAGTATTGAGGATAGCCTAGATAGTAGATAGGAAGTCATGATGTGTACCTCTTGTTTACTTACATCATTTTCTTTGCAAAAAAAGATTGCAGGGAATTTAGTTGGATGGAGCTGAAATTCATGTTGGGGATGGCAAGATATATGTTGGGTCAGGTCAGGTCAGTTCAGGTCACTTCGCCGTGCCTCTCGTTTCAGTCTGGTCTTGTGTCCGTTGTGGTCAAAGAGGTACCAAGGTGAGTCCGTTTATACTGCCATGTCCAAATAAGGAGGGGTAGGTGGCCTAGTCAGAGTGTTCCTAAGAAGGGACTAATGCATGTACTGGTGGGGTTTCTTGAATGCATTTTGAGTTGTTTTTTTTTGGTCATGTATTAGTAGTTTTAGTCTACATTTGTTTTGTCTTGTGGTGAATATAGTATATTCATACTCAGTTTTCTGGTGTCAGGAAGGAAGAGAATTAAATGATATTTTTTATGTGTGATGATCTTCTCAGAGGATTATTATAGTTTGTTATGTCTTTGATTTAGCCTCCGATAAAAATAAAACTAAGAGGTGTTATGTTAAAGTGATATGGGATACCATCTGTTACGAGTTGATTGGGCAATATATGCTACAAGTCCACCTAGGGCCGGCTCAAAGCCTAGGCTTAAAGTGAATAATTAGTTTTGTGGGACTAAAAAGAAACATACAAGTTTAAATAAAAAATATTGTGAAATCAAAATCATCGATTATCATTGACGACCAATCTCTTCTAATAATTTTATGTTTCCATTTTTTTTAAGTCAGTATTTTCACAAGGTAAATTATCAATATCCACTCAAAGTAAGTGGGAAAAATGAACCAAAACTAATCAACCTATTGGGTAATTATTTCAAATGAGTATTAAATTGGTAAACCCACTAGCTACCCATGAGTAACTACTTACTAATTTCATTCACATACATAATTACAATTATTAAAATGACCAAAATACCCAAAACCTATAAATTGATTAAAATATTTATAAACCACTAAAATGATAAATATACCCTGAAACTCCTACCAAAATAAGCTTTGATTCCACCAAAACAATCAAAATAACCTCAAAATTTCAAAATGACTAAAATATAATTGGAAACACCAAATACGTGAAACCTCTAAAATCACCAAAACTACTAAAATAATCCCAAAACCCCTGAATGACCAAAATAGCTCGAGAAGCCTAAAGCCCCAAAGCGACCAAATTAACTACTAAACCCTCCAAATGACTAAAATTTGGATTGTTTTTATTTTAGTTCTTTAAATTTGAAATTTGTCATTATGATCTATCAAATTTTGCCCACATTTCCTTTCATGTTGTTCCTTTCCTTCTCTGATTCTCTCTACCCCTTTTTCTTCTTCTCTGCCAACTTTGCTCCCCTTTTAAGTTTGTTTAACCACTTTTCCTTATTTCTAAGTATCCATGTCAGACCAACTACCATAAATTATTGAAACAATAATTTCATAAAATAAAAACAGTAATCTCCAAAACTATAAAGCCTTAGCTGTGTTGATAGACCCACCTCCTTTTCTGGAAGTCGCAAGTATTGCTATGGAGTGAAAGTGATTGTGATCATAATTGCTTCCTTTTGAGTCCAGTGATGGAGTGAAATAGATTGTGTCGCGTTCAATTACAAGTGAAAGCACGTTCCATGTTAACAACAATCATGGTGGATTATGTAGCACATATGCCTTCTCAATTCAAATATCAGTCTCTCTCTATGAATCACAATCTGACCAGGTATGTCATTATCAAGTCCCATTAATCTAACTAAACTAAATATCTTATTATTAAATGCTAAAACTCCCAATAATTTTACTGCAATCTTTACAAAATTTATGTTACTTTAATAATATAAATAATAAATAAATATTTAATTTTTTTTATTGGTTACTTAGTTAAAACTTGAGTGACTACCACTATTATGCTATAGGGTGAAATACAGAAACCACTCATGAGTTTTTGAACTAATAACAAAAACTATCAAATTGTTTTTTGAAAATATCTAATTTGTCTTTTAAGTACAAACAACACTTAACACTGTTTGTATACTTTTCTCCAAAACTGTTTGTACTTAAAGATCAAACATAATATTTTTGAAAAATTATGACAATTTTTAACATTAACTCAAACCTTACGGGTAGTTTTTGTATTTTACCTTATTCAAACATTCCCTATCCCATTACCAACCCTAACAATCCTATTGTTAGTACCAACCTGCACACAAAATCCACCTCTTAGGCCAAGCCCATATAATCTCGTGGGTCCAATATGAGAAATTAGGTGAGACATCTCAAAATGACAAAGCCCAGCCTATCCTTCTCAACACAAATAATTAAGGACCGTACTGTATTACTTTTTAGGCCCTTGGAGACAATTGTTGGAACCTTGAGTTCTTACTTCTTAGTCCATTAAAAGACCGTATGTGATTGGGACAACATGGCGGTCCAAGTTATTATTCTTAATAAATAGGAATTCCTACGTGAAAAAGAAATACTCCTTTAGCCCTAACACTAGTAGTCTTGCCGAGCTTCCAAGAAAAGTAGTCTTTATAAATAGAGGGTTTTGTTAGGGTTTGCTAACTGCTAGTCACCACCCCGTAAGTTCAAATAGGGTTTTGTTCCTACGTCAATTACTTGGTATATGAATTAAAAAGCTTCTTTTTTTGTTTTCATTATGACATTAATCACTAATTACTTGTTATTTTAATTATTATTGTTGTTTAGTGTGTTCCTTTGATTTCACAGTAATAATTTTGCATAACCTAATTCATTAGGAACACTGGGATAAAAAAAGTCGAAAAACTCGAAGTACTGCTCAGACATATATACTCAATGGCTATGGCTCTTGAACCAAAAGTGCAAGATGAAGAAAAGATAATTCATGTTGATACTGAGGAGATTACACGGGGTGCAACCAAGAATTTTAATTTGGGGTGGCCGAATATTAGTATTGTTAGTGATATATCTAAGGAGATTGTAATTAGTGACTCATTGTCGGATACCCCAAATTTGGCTGGATCGTTTCTCGATGTGTTTTTTTTCTATATGCAATTTTGATAGGTATGAATATTGAAACCCCACCTGGTTTATCAGACTGAGATCAGCTCTATTGACAATTTTGCTTGCTGATCAAATTTGGTGGTGTTAGATTTAATTAGTATCATTAGGTTCAATAGTTTTTTTTTTAGATATTATTATTATTTTTTTTTTAGGGATAGAACCCTGGACGTCTCCCATAGGAGACACAGGAGGTACCACTAGGCCACAAGGACCAGGATTATATTTTCTCATACTTGAAATTGAATTGAAACTTATAATGATATATGGAGTTTTTCTTATGT
Organism: Fagus sylvatica; assembly: GCA_907173295.1. Lineage (NCBI taxonomy): Eukaryota > Viridiplantae > Streptophyta > Magnoliopsida > Fagales > Fagaceae > Fagus > Fagus sylvatica. The sequence goes on from OU015772.1 coordinate 2,386,815, forward strand.
AATTATGTGAAGGTACTTTGAAATGCATAATTGATATGTCAATTTATCAAAAAAAAAAAAATTTTTGCATAATTGATATGGTCAATTTTTACCTCAAGAGTTTTTCTTATGTAATTATGTGAATGTACTTTGAAATGCATAATTGATATGGCAATTTATTAAAAAAAAAATTGCATAATTGATATGGTCAATTTTTACCTCAAGAATTGAAAAATATGGTACGTATGGAAACCTCAACGTGTACTACGATAGGCGCAAAACTTTGTCTTGGGTAGGTGGCTCTGAGGGAACTCGAACTAGTAACTATTGGGAAGCACACTCAAGACCGGATCAGTTGAGCTACCCCTCAAGCTTTCCTCTAAATTCAATTTTTTTTTCTTCCCTTTTTGTACATAAATGAATTATGGGTTTTCTATTGTCAATTTGGTCCGGTCATCTGTGCCGTCACTTTCCATACAATATAAAAAATAAAATAAAAAGTTTATATAACTCTCCCTCACAATATATGAGTCCAACACATGTGTGGAACTCATTAGATGAGAGTGAAACTTTATAAACCGGTCTCATAAGATACTTTCTCCTAAATAACAAAGGGATATAATGGGTTTATGTGTGACATGAGCCTAGATGTTCTTGGTGTTTTCACCTAGGACCATGATGCAAGTCCGATAGATGGGATAGATTCCCTCTCATTGAAATCCTTCGTTTCCCTTTGAATTTAGCTAGATTTGTAACATATGACATTTATTTGATTTTGTGTGGTTACACTTTAGATCAACGAATTTTTTAAATGCCACATTTCTCTTATCTAGTTAAAATTTGGGTGGAATTGAAAGATTTCAATAGGAGTGAATCTTTGAAAGATAAGTAACACTTTACATGTCTCTTATCTAACCTTTATTAAGGTTTCTTGTCCTTAAGCAAGGCTGTTTTAGCACATATTTGATGTGAAAAGAAAGATATGCCCCTTCACCCAGGAAATTAGTCATCTTCATTTAAAATAAATTACTTAGTGTCATGTCAATGAAAATTTTATATTAAAATTTAGATTAGTGGCGCATCATTTCGTATACTATTAAATTCAATAAATAAAATTTTACTGCAAAATAGACTCTCTTCATTCTCTCTATTTCCTTCACATCTTCACCCAAAGCCGTAGGACGAAGCACAATTAGGTTTTGTGAAGTCAATTACTTTTTTACTTGGTATATAATATATATATATATATAATCTAAAAACTTGGTATATATATGAATTGCTCAAAAATGTTTTTTCGTGTGAGTGTGTTTTTAAAATAAATAAATTACCTCAGTGTTCTCATTAAATTGAATTACTATTACGAACAAAAATAGTTAATAGAAAAGGAATTTATAAAGGAAAAAAAAAATGCAAAACAGCATTGTTAAGAATATTTGAAATTTAAAAATAAAAAATTGTCATTGAATTTGAACAATTCTTGAACTTAGAAAGTCCGTACTCTCTATTACCACATGGGAATTGTAAACAAGCACGAATAATATTAAAAAACAAAAAGAATACTATACTAAGGCTCCGTTTGTTTTGCTGTAAATTATTTTCCACTGTAAAATGTTTACAAATGCAAATGATTTTAAGGAAAATGATTGTTTTTCCAGTGTTTGTTTGCACTTAGGAAAATAATCCAACAAATATTTTACATTGTGTGTTTGGAGCAACGTAAAACAAAAAACAAAAAAAACCCACACCCAAAACCACCGGAATCGACCAAAAATGGAAACCACCACCGCGAGCCACCCCTCAAACCCACCGTGAGCCACCCTGCAACCCACCGTGAGCCAAACCCCCACCGAAATCGACCCAAAACCCACCCTGAGACCCACCGCACAAAACCAAAAATCAACCAAACCCCATCAACTTCAAACCACCGGCAACACCAAAACCCATCACCGGAAACACCATAACCCAAAACCGGCGATAATCAAACCAACGACAGCAGATCTGGTAAATCTTAAAAAAAAAAAAAAAACAAAAAAAAAAAAAAAACCAGCTCGTGCGATCGTGCTCGTTCTCCTCGCCTCGCCGCACCGTGCCGCGTCTCGCAGCTCCTCACTCGCCTCTATCGTCGTGCTTCGTTGGCCATTCAAGCTTTTACTCGTGCTTCAATGGCGTTTTCTGTGCGAGAGATCTCGGGGGGGGGTGTTGTTTGCTGTGCGAGAGAAGAGAGCAGAGAGAGCAGAGGCCGGAGTGGCTCGGGGTGGCTGAGGTTGGCTCGGCAAGAGTTGGGCGAGAGAGAAAGTGAGCAGAGATAGAGAAAAAGAGTAGAGACTGAGAGCCTCACACTTTTGGAAAATGGTTTACGGAAAATTTTTCCGTAAACCGTTTTCCTAAATTTTGTGAAGGATTTTCCGGTCAATTGTAAAATCATTTCCGTTGACTTTATTTTACAGTGAAACAAACACCCGTAAATGATGAAAACGTTTTACGGAAAATGTTTTACGTCGAAACAAACGGAGCCTAAAGGGTAAAGAGTAAAGACCATGTCAAAAAAGGGTATTATAGTCGTTTTATTAAAATAAAAGATAATTGGTGGGCATAATAATTAATTGTACATTAAGGTTTAGTGTGAAGCTAGCGGACCCCTTAATTAGGGTTTCTAACGTGGATAAAGAACTGGACCCCTAGGGTTTCTAACGTGAAAAAAGAAATATACCCTGCGTTCCTATTAGGTTCTATTAATCCGGAGGTTCAAGTAGGGTTCTAATTAACGTCAAAAGGAGGGTCGTCTTCACCACAAAAGCTATGGAGGAAAGCCCATTCAAGTCCTTACTTCGTCGGTTATTTCTTGGTATATATGAACTACTAATTAAGCTTTGTTTTTTTTTTTTTTTTTTTTCTTGATCTCTAATATCTCTCTATGAATTATCTTTCATTACAAAAATACATATTATAAATTTATAAGCTACTCATTGTCTCATTGACGTGTTACATGAATGACTTGATATACCTTGCGATACTTTCTCGTATGTATAATTCAATTTCTTGTTGTTTGTGTGAGAGAAACATCTATACTATATATGTGTTAATTTAAATGGTATTATTATCGTTGTTGTTTAGTTTAATCTAATTTTGATATGTTATACACGTTATTTCTTCCATTATAGCATTATATTGTATTTTCACAAAGTTAATTCTTTTGCATTTGCTTATACTGTAATATAGCGCTCTTTTGATTTCTTTGTGTCATCTTTGATAGTAAAGAAAAAATCAAAAACGTCGAACACTCAAAGTACCAAAGCCGAACCAACACAACCTAGCAACAATGCTCAAACAGATTCATCAAATAGTAGATCAGAATTGGAAGAAGAAGAAAAGATAATTCATGTTGATTTTGAGGAGATTATAAGTGCACCCCCATCCATGCCTCAACAAAGCACTGAAATAGTACTTCCTCTCTATGATGATTCCGAAGAAGAAAGATCCTCGATTCAAGCTAATGATATTCCTCGCTATTCAATCTATCCTGCAACATACAATCCATGCCATGGTGATCCTTGGTTTGATCCCCCACCTGTGTATTACACTCTTGCTATGAGTGAAAACCCGCCCTATTATCCTCGTGATAATTATTTTTGTGCTGATCAGAGGGAGAGCTCTAGTGACGATTTTGCACAACGAATCTATAATTATTTTTTTGGTGATAACTTTTACTTTCATTAGGTTAGATTATTTTAGGGATTATGTTTTGTAGTACTTAAAATTGAATATCCAAGACATTGCAAGGGATCTCAATTCGAAAAATAGTGATGATCATCTTTTTATGACATAATAAATTTCATAATTTTTTTTATAAATTATTTAGATGACAGATTATAATTAGTACAAAGTTATTTTCATATGATATTACGATTAACTAGAGGCAATCTTAGGGATGTACGATTGCTCCAAGCCTTATCCCAAAAAATTGTAAAAACCTTATAATTTTGAAAGACCTAAAAATAATGATAATATAATACTATACAAAAATTTGAAAAACTTTTTTTTTTTATTGATTATTAGATAGAAGACCTCATTTTTGTTTCGTTCCAGATCTCATAATTCTCAGAGCCGATCCTGTGATTAACATGATTTTTATTCTACATCAATTACAACATACCACTTTGACAATTATGAAAAAGTTTATAATCAAAATCAACTTTTACTAAATTAAGGGTAGCTCATTACAATAACACAATGTTACAATCCTCTTACATTGGGTGCAATATGAAAATCTCATAAAATAAATTTTCCCATCCGACCCCCCAAGATAGAAAAGAAAAAACTGCGGTGGACAGACTCCTGAATTTTCATGTATGACAATGACATTTGATATTTTTGGGGTAATCAACTCGGACATTTGTTTGTTATGCATGAGAGCCTATTTTGGTGCAAGGCTGCAAGCAGCCAAGCACGGCTCAATGCTTTTGTTTATGTGAGAAAGAGAGGGTGATAGATTATTTTCAGTTTTCAATTTTGTCTTTTTTTGAATTTCATTGAGAGGAAAAACAAAATTTTAATTCCGATATATCCCATCAGGCATCAATAATTATGTTACTACTATCATTGGAGAGGCTTCAGAGAATCCTTTCATCTTATAAAGACATGTCTTTTAGCCACTTCTGTTATGTTTCAAGTTTCAACTTTTCAACCACTGTAAAATTGTAACAATAAAATGGAGGTGGGAGTTGGGAGTCCAATTTCCAAATCTTTTGATATCATGTGTTGTGGTCCTTGTACGTGTTTAGTCTAGTCCTTGTCTTGAAGACAAATCAAATGGTCTCATGAGCTTTCATTTTCCTTCTCTATCAGATAATATCTGGCAATTATATGTCTCTTTTTATATTGTCTATTCGATTACCAACTCTCCATCTATATCTGGGCCTTTCTTTTCTTTCCTTCTCTTTTTTCGCTTGTATTGTGCACCACATACAACACTAGAATACAAGCCTCACATCACATATAGCTCTTCTTAATCCTAATATTTAATTAGAGCAATAAAACAGCTCAACTTCTTTTTTGCTTTGCTTTCTTTTCAAGAAAAGACACCATTTGTCTGATTATCTTAGTCTGGTCATATCAAGTAGATAATCATAAGAAAAAACTCATATTTTAGTTGTGGTTTTTATGGTGCGACTTGTTTAATCCAGTGCCACTCACCCCTCTTTTGGGTTGTGTGATCCACATGGATCTTTATCTTTTTTCATCTTCTTTTTCATAAAAATGTTAAAATTATTAACAAATTTATTATAAAATACTTACAAATTAATATGACAATAAGTGTGATTCTTACCACATCAACAATATAATAAATAAACTTTTTTATCTTATTTGTTTTGTTTTGAAAAGCTTATATAGTCAGATTTATAATAATTGTAGCATCAATTAATTTTTAATTTATATATATATATATATATATAATGTTATTTGCACCCTTTTTTTTTTCCGGCATGTGTGTAATTGTGTATATCTCTCATACGCATGATTCATATTAACTTAGTTATCACATCAACTTTATTTCAAAATCAATCATACAAATAAAAGATTTTTTGTTGTTTTAAAAAATAGACAAATAAAATAAATGCGAGAAAGATGTACACAAATGACTTTTTCCTTCAAGTCAAAACAACAAAATATTAATCTCTATCCTTGCTACACTTCTCAAGGGAAATGTAAGGACCATTCTGCTACAAGGAAATTTCATATTCATCTGTCTCATCTGTCTGAATACATGACAAAATGTCCGTGTTATAATGTTTTGCATTTTTGGTTCGTTCAGCTCAAGTGATACCCTTAGCCGCTCAACATCTCTTATTTCTCAATATATGAGTCCTACACAATTGTAGAGTCTCGGGAGCCACATGTTATGGGAGAGATTATACATTTATATAATGTATGAGAGACATTATAAAAATACTTTTGCACTTGAATTGCATTGAACCTAAATATCCCACTATGGAAAACGCCTAGAATATATTTTAGACTTCTCCTAGAGTGGTGAAGATAATAAATAAATTTAAATAAAATAAAAAGGGACGTTGAGGGCTACATGTCACTTTTGGGTAATTAAAAGCTCATGACCATGTATACATTCTATTTATTTGTTTGGAATATCATTTTTAATGTTGATTTTGTTTTTCAAAAGTCTTATAACTTAATTAACATTATTTGTTCTACCTTAAATGAAGAACCACTAGGTTCAAATCCCTCTCTTCAAATTGTCAAATTATAAAAAAAAATAATAATAATAATAATGTTGATTTTGTGTAAAAAAACAAATTCGGTAAAAGTACAATTATACTTTTTTAAAATGTGAAAAAAATATTAAAAAATTTGTACAAAACATTAATTTAAGCACCATTGTATTCTATAATTACCAAATAGCAGAATTGGATAATAAACTATCTTAAGACTCATTTTTCATAACTTATTTTCAGTTTATGTACAATTTTATTTTGTAGGTACAATTATATTGTTACTTAACTTATTTTTTAGTCTAATAAACCAAATGAAAATTTTCATAAAAAACATACTATTGGAGTTTAAGTCCAATAAGTCCTATTAATTATTCAGTTAAAAAAAGAAAAAAAGACATTGGTTGATGAAAAAGTAGCTGATCCACGTCAGATTAAAGTTTCCCGCCATGGATGTTGTAATCTCCCGCCAACTCGCACGTGACTTGTGTTTAGGGGTTTAGAGTTTGGTTTTCAAATGTGGGAAATTAATAAGAGAAAAATGAAAGTAGGAATTTTGTTTAGATTTCCCTCCCTTTTTGAATGGAATGGCAGACAAACATGTGGAGCGTATGAGTTTTGTCATTAACCTTCTAATCTCTACTCCGATTAGCCGTACCAAGTACCAATAAACTTTGCATATGGACCCGCCTTTTAACTTACAAATTGCAACGGGAGCCACTAGGTCAAAGTGAGGTGAGAGGGAAAGCATTTTGTTATCTTTAATAAGGTGATTAAGACACTAATGAAACATAGACGAGAGAAAATTAAAGAAAAAACGATAGAGAAAAGGGATAGAGTGTGATAGGGCAAGTTGAGTTTTATGTGGGATAATGTGCTTGGTTAAATTTGATAGTTATTTTTTTATTTATTTTAGTTTTAATTAGCTAAAGTGGTAAGGTTTATTGTATCAAATAAATTATAAATATACTTATATATTTGTTAAAATATATATACACACTCATGGTTGGTGGGCATACGATGCCTATGTCTTTGGGATGAGAAAAACTCATGCGGAATAGAGTGTTGTTAGACGAGTTAAGCAAGCCGAACAAAGTTTTTTTTTTCATCCTTACTTCAAGTTTGTGGGGGCTAGTAATGTGCTTGGTTAAAATTGAATTTTTTTTTTTTTTTTTTGTAAGTTCTAGTTAATTTAATTTCCAAATTATATTGTTGTGAAATAAGGGATCAAAGATTTAAAAAAAAAAAATTATACCAAGAAGAAACCGATTTGTGTCATAAACTAATGATAAAGAACATAGACCTGTGGTCCAATCATATGGCAAGATTGGACCTTTTCGATTGTTGGACAATAACACATACTTCTCATCATATTTTATTAAAGTAATGTTAGGGGTACAATGGTTTTCACAACGGTTGACATAGTTAATTGTGATTAGAGCAAAATCATTTTCATCTAACCCATTAATGACACTATTTTTATTATGCATCAATCACAATATATCATATCAATAATTATGAAAATGTTTGTGTTCATATACTTTTTATTATTATTATTGTTATTATTATCTTTTATAGTATTGACAGGTAAGAAAATCCTTTTTGGAGTGCTAGTTATGGTAAGGGTGGCAAAAGCGATTTATTTTTCTGTTTTTGAAACATAACAAGAAGTGTGTACTTTTACTAAAATTTGTGTTCCTCATCATTCAAAGCTTTTGGTCACCCTAACATTAACCTATCCAAGTACACCTTCCAAAAGAGATTTTATGTCGCTGTTACATTATGATTATTCTACATCATCGTATTAATATAACAATAATTATACAGATGAAATTCAATCATAATTTTCTTATTCAATTTCACAATTAAACTAAGTAGATCTCATGTCTCTTATTTTCTTCGTAATCCTAATATGAAAGAGTACAACAAGTCCTTTCTCTTGGCCACACATAATAAATAAAATGTATCAGTATCAGTACAGACTATCAGGTAAATTAACTACTAGAAAGTACTTGGGAGAAAAGCATAGTAATTCACTGAAGAAAAAACACAAATTGATTGTTTGAAGTTTGAACACCAATGTGAAACGTAATGAACCCAAAAAATGCGGTACCCCCAGTTGACCTAACAAAAATGGAGGGTTGAAAATTGGAGATACTATACAACATCTCTGACCCCAATTGGGAATCTAGTTGCACCACCAACTCATGCCTTTCCTTGACCCAAATAATTAAACCCCAAACCAAAATCCCACTCCCATTCCATGGCGGCAAAGCGCCCTTTTTGCTTTTCATTTCAAGAACCCCATTGTTTTTTTTTTCTTTTCTTTTTTGGCGGGTCCTCTATTTACATTACACAAACATAGTTACATAAAACCCAAAAAAACATAAAAAGGAAAAACAAAGTTTGAGGTGGCAAGGTCAAAACAGTAATTTCATAAATACCACAAGGGCTAGGGTTTCGCGTCTCATTTATATAAGTTGGTCTTTTTTAGATCTGCTGCGGCTGGTTCTTGTGTCGGTTCAGTCTCTCTCTCTCTCTCTCTCTCTCTCTCACTGTCTCTCTTTCTCTCTCTCTCTCACACACACACACACACAGTGCCTTAGTCCCTCATTGCATGATGGTTTCTTCTAGATTCCCAAACGTTCCATTTCAACAACCTTAGATTCTCTCATTTCAAACAAGGATTAGAGCTCTTTTTTATTTATACTTTCTTGTTGGGTTTTCCTCTCTCTCTATATCTCTCTCTGGCTCTGATTTAGCTATAGTGTGTGGTCTGTGATCTCAGATCATCATTAGGGGGGGTTTTTAACTTTTTGAGGGTTACCCACTTTCTCTTTAGAGGTAATAAGCAATACCAACTTCAGCTATTGGTTTCTCTTATCTGGGTTTGGTCCAGATCGTTACAAAAATGGTGGATCTAAGCGATAAAGTGAGTGTTTTTGAACTTTTTTGGGTTCTCTTTCACTGTTTGATCTGTGATCTAAAAGATTTGAGCCTGATCAGATTGATTTATTTGTTTTATTGCAGGGATCGGAGTCTGAAACACACAAGAAGACCTGTGCTGATTGTGGTACCACAAAGACCCCTCTTTGGCGTGGCGGCCCAGCTGGTCCAAAGGTAATAAAAATACAATCTTTATCAAAAACCCATTTCGTATATCATTGATTTTGTGGTTCTAAACTACTAATTGATCATAAATTAATATTGGGTTTTGATTTTTTTTGCAGTCACTGTGTAATGCTTGTGGGATCAGAAGCAGGAAGAAGAGAAGAGCTACTTTGGGTTTGAACAAAGAGGACAAGAAGACCAAGAGAGCTGGTATTAATGGCAGCAATAACAATAACAAGATAAGGGATAGTTTGAAGCAAAGGCTATTGGCTTTGGGAAGAGAGGTTTTGATGCAGAGATCAACGGTAGAGAGGCAAAGAAAGAAATTAGGGGAAGAAGAACAAGCGGCTGTGCTATTGATGGCTCTATCTTATGGCTCTGTTTATGCTTAGGTCTTCAAAAAAAATTAGAATTTTAGGGCTCAATGTGGATCCTAACCTTGGAAGTGTATTTTTCTTTTATTATTATTGTTATATTTATTTTTAGGAGAATTTTTATGTCTTTTTTTTTAATAGTTATTTTTAGTGTTAACTAACTGTTTTTGGGACTTAGAAGAGAGTATTTTGAAGAAGTGTAAGAAATGGAAATTAATCCTAAATTTGTTAATTTTGGTCTATGATATGATTTTGTCTTGTCCCTTTGATGTATACATATTTTCAGGCTCTTTGTGCCTTTAAATTCAATTGTTGGTGGTGATGTTTATCTCTTAATTATGTGGTGATGTTATCATGTTACAAGTGAGCCATTCAGAAATTTTCCTTTTTCAATCATGGTATAGACGTATAGTACACACCCATCTACTAAAAAAAAAAAAAAAAAGATAGGGAAACAGGATAAGAGGATATTTGATGATGTGTGAAGGAAGTATGGTGAAGTATGGCTTTTTTAGTACTAGCCTAAAACATTTTTCCTTTATCATATATTGTAAGATTCTCTCTTTATTCTGTTTTCCCCTCATGTTTCTTTTTGGGTTTTTCTACTTCAATCATGGGAGTATTTTCATTTTGTTCCATAGGCTTTTTTAGGAATTGGGATTTGGGATCCAATATCCATGGTAAGAAAAGAAGAGGGAATGTGAAATTTGTATTTCCCGCTGTTTTGTTTCCCGGAGTATTTGACTATTGAGAAAGCTTTGTGTTTGTTTGCACAATTAAAACTTATAAGCAACAGAATGTACAGTAACTCCCCATTTGCTTTGTGGCGTAGGGTCAAATCATAAACTGTTTATAAAAAGATAAAATTTAGTTATATATTAAATAATTGTAATGATCAATGTGAAAAAAAATATATATATATATATATCTTTTTGCATGACAATTAAATTTAATCATGTAATTTATTGGTTGAATTTAATTGTAAAATCTAAGATACTACACTTAAGTAATTGTATTTTAAGTTTTATCTTTAATAAAATATCATTAAATTAGATACAAAACTTGTTTAATTGAGTTTTTTTTTTTTTTTTTTTTTTTTTTTTTTTCATCTTAAAAAAGAATTTAAAGTTTTTAAATATCACATTTTTCAATGTATGACCATCCAAACACATATAGGCAACAATCCTAAGGGGTAGCTCAATTAGTTCAACCTTGGGTGTGCTATTCAATAGTCATTAATTTGAGTTCCCTCAAGGCCACCTACCTAAGGCAAAGTCTTGCTCCTATCGTAATATATACGCTAACCCGGACACCCAAAATTTTAAAAAAAAAAAAAACACATAGGTGACATAGCATAACTTTTTAAGGATTTCGTTTAATGAATCATTATAAATAAATTAAATAAACTGATAAAAATAACTTCATCCAAACACACGTCCATATCGCATGTCATAACACGTAAGTTCAACTTTTAAGTATGTGGCACAAATATCTCACAAGACATTAAGCCTATCAACTAAGATCTATCAACTTAGATATTATTAAGATCGTTATAAAAGTTGAAAATGTTTGATTGTGACTAACCTAAGATATCACTTCAAGGTTTTTTTCGTCTTTAATTTTTTTTAATTAAAAATTTTCAAAAATTTTAATATCTAATTAAGATAATTAAAATCATTGGTTTATGTAACTTAACAAATAAATAATGACACTTAACTAAATAATCACCTAGTATTACATCACAAAGAATTGACGTCACAAAAACTTTGTATTATCTAAAGGTTTATGCCTAAATTTTGTTAATCATACCTAAACAAGCTCTCCATCAAAAAGCCAAAAAGAGATAATGACAATTATCAAACACCTAATGAGCTGCTCTTCATTAGCTAAGACCAGTCAACAATAGCCTGTCGCCTCAAGAATCTAGTTTAGAAATTGAAAAGGAAAAATTTGCACATAATTTTTCAATCTGTGGGACACCATTGATGATTGAAGCAGTGACTTTCAGAAAGATTATCTGATGAATTACTGTTGTATGTGTGAGCATAATTACTGAGCTAGGTAAAAGGTCATGTAATCAAAAGGCAAAAGATAGCCTTTATGGTTTTTACCAAAAGGCAACCATTCAATAAATTCGTACTACAGTAGTACGGTTATCTGTCTGTTTCATCAAAGCATCATAATTCATAAATTGTTTCTTTGTTGCTTCTTATAGATGTTTCAACTTTGAACACTCTGTGAGCCGCCCCAACCTGTTGTTACTTGTTACAACTTACAATTGCGAATGGTGCTCCCTTTTCCATTACAAACATTGCAGAAACACGTGCTGGTGCACTCCACGGCTATGAACCTAATTTAATGGTGCCTCAAGTCAATTGTACTGTACTCAATGACAGAATCATGATTATAATTTGTGGGGACTAATGTATGAATAAACAAAAAATAAAACTAGCATGTATTATAATTTATATATGTCATAGTAGAATATAAACAAAATAAAAATAATCGTTTCTTAATACAATTTAACTCATTAATCTATCAAAATGTAACTTGTCATTCTTTTAAATCTCAAAAATCATATATGATTTATTCAAAAAATGTTTCACAATAATTTCCCTTTTAATGTATAAAAAAAAAAATAGAAAATCATATTTCATTTTATTGTGAAGTTTAGTTGACTTTAATTTTTTATTTTTTTTTTTAATTCTGAAAATTAAAAGTCAAATATTGTATTTGGTTTTCCCATATTAAAAATTATATTATCTCATTCTATATCCAAAATTCTTTTATCAAAAACACCAAATAATGCCAACGTGTTGCCAAGCAAAAAACAATACACATGGTTAAATGATTAAATTCACTATTTCCAAATAGTTTAAATTTTAGATCAAATGAAAATTTAATATAGTATCAAAACATGTGGTACTAATTTGGAATCACGTCTCCATTCTACCTCCTATTTAAAAAGTGAAAAATCTCACATGTTCACTCATTAGTCCATTACCATTTCCTAATAGTTTAAGCTTTTTAGATCATTTTCTCATTTTGATTTCTGTCTATTTACATAGTGTTCAAATGAAAATTTATAACAGAGCTCTCCGCATGAGAGCTAAGTATCCCAAAATAAAGCACATGATACCTTCGTATTTTAAAGGTATACCACGCTGGTGGTATATGTAATTAGTCCTTTAGATAATTAATCATTATTGTAACATTTCTCCCAATTTGCAGGCTTAAAATTTTTTTACTAAGTGTCCAACAAGTAAGCATTTTAACATTTGAATATATAGTAAAGTGGAGATTGTGGTCGAAGTTAAGAACAATTATTTTGATACCTTAATAAATTATTAGTTAACCCAAAATTTTGAACTAATAGAAAAGAGTTGCTTAACAATTATGATTTACTCTATAGAGCCTACACATTTGTTAATTTTAAAACTGTTTTTGTACAGTGGGCTAAACTTTACAAAGTAATCACCAAGTAAAGTATTAATTGTAAAAATACACAATGTTTGATAGAAGTTGCCCGATAGTTTAGATAGTCTTGGGTTGTCTTGCATTTTCAGCTTTAACAAATACACAATGTATGATATAATTCATTGGGTAGGTGGCCCAAGAACTATCTGGAGAGCACACCCAAGGCCGGACCAGTTGCTATCTCTCGTTAGTTGCGTTATATTGAAATTGAGAAATAACCCAAATGATGAATTTATTTTTTTAATGTTTCCAAAGTACCTCTCATCAACAAGCACTATTCTAATGTGACCAATCACATATGTTATTTTCCACAATAAAATTTCAATTATATTTTTTTATAATTAAAATTGTAAACATCAATTTATAAGTTTTATATAGTAAAATTTGTATTAACCCTATCAATCTAACCACTCTTTTTGTTGTCTCCCATGTCATATAAAGAAAACACAAACAAATAACACTTTAAAAGGAAATTCCAGGTCCATCACCCTCCTTTTTCTGTTGCTAGACTCGTTTTGTTGGTGGGTGGTATTTGGAGTTCTACTTCTAAGTTCTAATACATGGGCAAACATAAAGCCTGAGCTTCTAGCCTTCTAGACCCAGCCATCCACTCTCATGGACCTTATGATCCAGCCCTGGCAGTGAGACAAACGGACCAACACAAATGTAGCTGCACTTTCAAATGTAACAACCAATATGACCAAAAAGATAAGGTAACAGCAAATGACCAAATCCACCATGGTCCTTAGAGGCTAGAGCCCCATTTAGTTAATGGCGGAGGAGTCACATTGGAGGACTGGAGGTCCTTTAATAAGCCACTAGTACAGGCCCAACATGTTGTCGAAGTTCAGAATCCCTCTTCTGTATATATGGACATCAATCAAATGTAAATTATCTAAATGTACAAAATGTTGTCCTCCAAAACCAGGCCAAATTGCGGTGTTTCGGAATAGAATTTGGGTCGAATTGCAATTAAAAAAAATGTTTGGGTGTTTTGATAGTTCTCACCACCCAAATCAATTTTTAATTGGGTTATTTCTATCATTTTATAATTATTTTTCTTTTGAGAATAATTATGAAATGAGAATATGAAATGATTTGGTTTTGAATTATGTAGTTTTTACAAATATATATCGCATTAATCTCGAACGGTACATTGGTATATCTCGGTATTGAAATATTCCGTTTCAGTGACCAATTTGAATGATTGCTGAATGAACACTATGCCAAACAGTCACAACTCAATTCTTGTGGGGGCTTTGACATGCCCACAGGCCCGACCCAAACAATAAGCCCCACAAGTTATTACTTTAATTTACAACCAAGCACTCGGGGAATTTAAAGCCCTTTCCTTGATTTGGTCAATGATCAATGACAACAATAATGCTACCTAACTACATCAATCTAGTACTACCATGGTCCATGAACTATTGCAAAATACATAATTGATAAATTGTTGTCGAAATATGACCCACTTTTAGCAAGGTGGACCTGACCCCTAATGATCAACTGGCCCAATGCTAGGCCTACAGACTCTTCTTGGTTTGATTTTCCAACCTGTATATGGCCCATCACACTCAACTTTTGGGTTGCTTTCATGTATCTCTCTTAATTCTTAAACCCTTTTACTCCATGGGTCCTACGGTATATCATAATTTTTCCTCTATGAATTGTACCAAAATAGTTAAGAACTATTTGAAAGTGAAAGTTCAAATTTTCCTACTTAGGCATGACCTTGACTTAGTTGCTGCCTACCTGCATAAGGCATGTTGGATTTAAGTGGGAGACTCACATATGTTCTCAACAGTGGGTTGAGTCATATTTTGACCTTAGCCGCACTTAAGCAAACTGCTTTGAAACTATTTGAAGTATTGTTGAATGAAGAACTTCGCTAAAGCAAAATGGTGACTCGCTCAAATGAGAGACAATCCCGTTTGAGCAAAACAAAAATTGTACTTGAGACTTCGCATGTTCCTCACTCCATGTTCGCTTGAGCAAGAATACCAAAATTTGTTTCCTGCATCATGTTTTGACCTAATTTATGCCGTCTTTCCTAAGCCATGATTGGACACCTATAAAACAGGTATTTGCTCAATTTTTCTTTAAAGAAAAGGCGGACACACCTTATACTATTCAAAGAGAAAACATTGTGTCTTTTATCCTTATGCTTCAAAGAAAAATATTTAAATACTCACTCATCTTGTGATGGCAAAGAGAGTGATTAAGAGATTGAAATCACATAGTTCTTTTCTAGTGAGGTTCACTACAAATAATCTTCAAAGAATATCCTTGACATGTCAAAGGTTTTAGTTAATGCGAACGATGAACACGTGAAGTAAAGATGTTGCAATAAAGAGCTTAGCTATACAAAAGTTTTGTAAGTAGACTATTGTAATAATATTCCACTTCGTTAACAAATTGTATCTTCTTTTAATTGCTTTCATATTTGCTACTCTTAGATTTGGTATTGATAAGTATGGTTGAGTTATTTATCTATGTAGATTAATTCAGATTATTCAATAAATCTAATAATTCCACTGTGTAAATCACATATGGGTCTAAACTGTAAACAATATTTTTCAAGTTGTTCTAAGAGTCTGATCCACTTTTAAGAAAAACCAAGTTATAATTATATGAACCAGCATTAATTATCAAAAAAAAAAAAATTATATGAACCAGCATTCATCACGAGCAATTGCTAGCTTGTTCGAGTATGTACTGCCTAGTGCCTACTTTGGTTGCCAAGCCAACATGACTGGACCCCGCAACCAGGCCCACCACTCATCCTGCTACGTGCCATCCAGCTAATTGTCCCCACAACTTGTCCAACTCGTTTGCTCTCATCCACATTATATTTCTCTCTCTTTTTCAATTTCTTTCTCAAATTCAAAATGTGCCTAGGAACTCACACTTGCTGGCTTACTGCCAATTCTGATTTCCCAATTTGAGCACATAGTCCATAAATCAAAGGTGCACAATCAATTTGATTTTAAAATTTAGAAAACTTTATTATTAAAAAAAAAAAGGTCTATGTTTCATGATTTTCTCTTTTTACTTAAAAAAAAGGATATGCTACTTTAATGCACATGGAATTATGGAAAAAGGCAAAACTTTTGGTACACCACGTTCGTGAAGACACAGTGAAAAGAGAGAGCACAGGTGCTTGATGGGCAAGCAAAAGTGCATCACAATTGGATTGATGGGTCACATGACTCACATTCACAAATTTCGAGATTTATATAGTAAGGAGAAAAAT
The DNA here is from genome assembly GCA_907173295.1 of Fagus sylvatica. NCBI lineage: Eukaryota > Viridiplantae > Streptophyta > Magnoliopsida > Fagales > Fagaceae > Fagus > Fagus sylvatica. The sequence goes on from OU015772.1 coordinate 2,403,239, forward strand.
TAAATCTCTAGTGGTCAATGATTCTTGAAGTTTGTTAGTTATATATATATAATCTTTCTTTTTTTAGATAAATATATATATATAATCTTTTTAGCAAAAAAAATATATATATGTATATATATAAGCTTTCAGAATCCTGTGTCAGAAATTAGGACCTTCCATCCAGATCGTTCTTGTTGGAACTATCTTAAATTTTTTTGGGGGTTCAAGCGAATACAACTAGAAAGAAAATGAAAATGCATTGGAGGTTAGATCAGCATGCAGTCATGTAGTGGCTTCAGCTTGACGAAATGTTAGTTTGTCATGCCCATCAAGTACAAAAGTAAAAAAAGTAAAAAAATTGATACAAGTTGTTTGATGGATAAGAAGTATAAAATTGCCCGAATGACATGATAAGAACATTGGTTCTTTTTATTCTTTCTTTCTTTCTAATGTGTGTGACGTTTCAAAATGAGAAGCATCTAGTAGAACATATTTTGTACTATTATTTAACATTTTTCAAAAGGAGGAGCGTCTCTTAACTCATAAGTCTATAACAGTGACATTTTGTGAAATGGCTCTTGGGGTCTACAATTGAGAACTTTTAAAAGCAAAACTTTATTACAAATCAACTCTGGTTGGACTGGATCAGTGAGGTAGATTCATCCAAAATCTTTGAATTTAAAGTTTTAAACCAATTAATATTGCCTATCATCAGTCCCACACTGCCACTGCGTACCATCAAAGCCCATTAAATGATGCAAAATGACTCCACCTATATTTCAATATAAAATGTGGCATGCAATTATATGCAGGAGTGGTCCTACCATTGTTGGCCAAATATTTATATCAATACCCAAAACCCATACCAAATTTAGCTCAAGTCGTCCGATTTTGAATGTGCTTGCTAATAGGATTTTGCGTGTCTTTTTGGTATTAATTGAGATGAGCATATCTTAAGCGGACAACTAAGGTTATAAAAAAAAAAAATAGTATAAGGAATTTATTATCATATTTAATTTAGTTTTTTTTAAAAGGTCTCAAATTAAAATATTCTAGAATTCTTAAGATATTTATATCATTTTAATCCTAAAATTATATCACTTTATTTTTAAATATCAAGTTATTTAGATTAATATTATAGAAAAAAAATAAAAAAGTTATTTAGATTAATGACTTGATAAATCCAATTTATTTTGGAAACTCGAAGTAAATCAAGAACTGTAGAGAATCTAAATCCAGCTCCCTCAATAAGACAAGAAAAAAAAAAAGAGGTTTCTAGACAGTGACTCCCATTAACATCACCAAGCAATTGACAATAACAAGACTAAACTACAATTCTAGACAGTGACTCCCATTAACATCACCAAGCAATTGATAATAACCAAACTCAACCAAATGAAGTAACAATGATCATGTATGCCAAACAGTCCACTAGGGGACCAAAATTGCAGACATAAAATGACTACTTTGTTCATACTTGTAATTAACTGAATCAAAATACTAAAATAGGTACAAATTGTCAACAAATTACAGATCATTCTACAGCACAAGAGATAGAGAGATAGAGAGAAGGAAGGATTACTTGACATGAGTCAGAATTCATGGTTGTCAGGTCCCACTGCAACAAAAACCTTGGGATGCTCAAGTGAAAGATAGGCTCTTTAGTAAAATACAAAATCAAGCTCCCAAATCCCATTTCCAAAAACTCAATTGCTTGGTTCTTCTTTGAAGAATGAAGATCAAAGTTCCTTTCTTTCTCTCACCTGCAAGTTCCTAGAGAGATCTGTCAATCTGACACATTATTTTACCTTTTTTTTACTCTGATTTTGTTGATCATAAAAGCAAGCAAAGAAGCACGGAAAAGGAAATAGTAATAGTATAAACCAAGGAGATCCCAATTGAGTTGGCAATAGATGGAGGAGGAGGGCTATAATAGTAGAATGGAAAGTATGGGACAATTGGGTTTGGTGGTGGGGGTGTTGGGTAGTTCTTGTAATTTGGTGGAGGATAATATGTGCCACCAATTATACCATTTGGTGGTGGTGGTGAGGCATAATTGTATGAGGGCTGAGATGGTGGAGGTGGAGAGTAATAGGTTGAGCCTGAGCTTGGTGTTGGTGGTGGTGGACAATTGGAAGAGGAAGATGATGGTGGTGGTGGTGGTGGAGATGGTGGTGGTGGTGATCGTATTGGTGGTGGAGGTGATGGAACTGGGTCACATGGGTTGTCACATGCTGAGCACATTGTGCATGCGATCTGGTACTTGGAAGTGGTTGTTATTGGTCTTGTTGTTGTGGTTGGGGTTGCAATTGTGAGAGACATGAAGAGGGAAATTAGAGAGAGTTTTAGTACTTGGGTTGTTCCCATTTCGAAGAGATTGGTAGTGTAGTGAGAGAGAGATCTTGAAGAATTGTTTATAAGTGTGCAAGAAGAAGCAAGAAGAAGAAAGAAAAGAAGGTAAAAGATTAAGTATTGAGGTCACCAGAGAGAGAGAGAGAGTAGAAGAGTGGCTAAGTGTATGTCATTCTAGTATTCTACACCCTTATATGGTGGACTAAAACAAGGGGTTAAAAACTTAAAAATATGGACTATTGAGGCTTCAAAAAGATGACACCGACACGTTTTACTTTCACAGAAAGCAGCCACGTTTGAACACAGCAGAGCAAGTACAACGGAATTGAAGGGTGGTAATTCTGACCACTGGTAAAAATAGAAGGCTAGTATGGAATCTAGTTGGTTGTACTCTTGTGAATTGTGATCAAACTGAACACTAAGTTGTGTCACAAATTACAATGTTAATGTAATTGTTGAAATGGTTTGCATAATAATATTAGTAATGATTTTTTTTTTTTTTTTTTTTTTTATGATTCTGTGTGCTCGGGTGTATTTGTGCATATCTTGATTAATTACAGAATGACACGTAATACTCTATTAGTCATCGAGATAATCACATGACGGATATGTGGCTTTAAGAGGACTTGAACTAATTACCATTGAGGAGCATATTCAATACCGAATTAGTTAAGTTATCTCAATGTTTAATATTAAATGTTGTTTATACTTAGGGGCAAACTAGATATTTTAAAAAAATCTTAATTTATGTGATTAGCTCAAATCTAATGATAATCTCTATATTCTATCCTAAAAATAATATTAATAATAAACTCGGATATGAAACCGATGTTATTCAAATCGTAACGAACCGTCGGTAACAAAAATCTTAATTGAATGAAGAGTGAAGAGTAAAGGTGAGAGTGATCTGCCTAAAAAAGATGAGAGAAAATAATCATAAGGGTGAAGTAACTTTTAATGTGAATCATTAACTTAGGACTTATGAGGAATACACAGACAGTCGTGGTAGTTGGGCTTGACTTCTGCACAGATGTTCATACGTGGAAGGATCAAATTGGCTGGTTCTTGACTTCTTGTAGTGACGTGGGAAGGGAAACGTAGACGTAAAGAAGACGCAAGCACTATGTGGTCTACTGCTTGGACTGATTTGGGTGAAGTGTCAGCAAGGCAGTAGTACCATTGTCAGTGAAGTAATGTTTTTGTTAAGAGGGTGTTTAAGATTGTTAGAGCACTTAATCTGATTTGTTTATGTACCACACACGTGAGTAAATACAAATATTAATCTAGAATTGAAGAGGATTTACATTGGGTTACGCAATTCTAGTTTCAGCCAAATTCGCTAGAAAACACAAAAAAGGAAGAATAAAAATACATCACTAACTCTGTTTTGCATAACTAACAAGAAATTTGTAAAAAACTACAATGACGATTAATGTTATTGGGTACAATATTTTTCACAATATTTTATAATTTTTTTTATTTGTTTTCATTTAGACTTATCATTGACACTATTTTTATTATCTACCATTTATAATTGTGAAATTTTAATTGTCTTTGGACTTATTGATAACAAACATTGTAGCTTTTGTGTATGCTTTTTTCATCAATTTTTAATTCTATAGTCTCTCTCTTATGCGGCTCTCTCTCTCTCTCTCTCTCAAGCAATGGTCGTTGCCTATGCATTGCGGAGGTCGATGGGGGTGGGGAGAAGATGGTCGTGGATCACTAATGTGGGGCGTCATCTATGGTGGTCGATCTAGTGTCATTGTCGTAGATCAATTGGTTCATTGAGTTGCTATTGTGGGGGTGAGGCAATGTTGATTTGGTTGTGTGGTTGATCATTGAAATGGGACTAAGTGTGGCTGATCTAGCTCCAATTTGACGTGGATTGAATTGGGCATGGGCAAAAAGGCGTGTGGTAAAATAAATGTTGAGAGTGTTATGAAAGATATATTATAAAAGTAATTAGCTAAAGTAATAAAGTAGGAAAAAGCTAATTTTTAAGATACAATTTAGCCAAACTATACCTAGCGAAATGTGAATGCTTGGATCATAAAATATTTAAAATTCATTAGACATTGAGATTTAAAAAAAAAAGTTATAATTTTTATCAAAAAACAAAAAAAAAGTTATAATATTATATTGGATAATACACCTTTCTTTTTCCCTTTTTCCTTTTCATTTGGGTGCAAAGCTGGAAAACCACTCGAAGTTTATTCATATAGTATTGAAAATTACATTGTGTCAATGTCATAGATGAGTCACTTACGAAGTTACCTCTGAGGTGAGTTTGGGAAGTTGGATTTACATGAGTAGTAAAGCTTTGACAAGAGGGTCTCTTCAGGAATGAGTGAGTTTCTTCCCATTTTGGGCAATTTCAACACCAATGTTGATTTCAAGAAGGTTGTTAAGCAAGCTAGCAAATGAAGGGATAAGGAAATATTATCTCAGATATTAAGCAAGAGGGACAACTCCAACAATACATAATTACATTATTTACATTACAATCCAAGAATCTCTTCTAAGTGGAGAAAACCACCAAAACTAATTCCCATTTTCCTTACTCAACCAAAAAATAATAATCTTTTAATTATTATCCTTATATGTTAATGACCTTTCGAAGGACTTGGGTCTTTCAATTCCGGCTTTGTTTATGTTCATGAATTCTGATATGCTCATTTTTTTTGCTTAATTAATCAACTTACTTTTTTCAAATGGACCAAGTAGTAGGCCACGGTGCATTATTATAGAACATTCTAACTTCATTTCATGAGATCCTATATAGAAGTTTCTACTTTCTATATAATCACGTATAGTGCTTACCGTTACAGGTTACACTCTCTTCCACTTTATCCTTATTGAAAATTATTTAACAAATAACTTCCATTTTTCTACAATTGACTTGTTTCTTAAACGCTCATTCCTACTAGTCTGCAAGTGTCAGAACCTGGAACAAAATGGTGACACTACCATCCATTTGTCATGGAAGCAATCAACACGTCCTTAGAAACTGACGCTGCCTAATTTGACTGTTATTAACACGTTTGTATGTGTTCGCTAGCACGTGTTATAGCAAATTTATGTTCACACTATCATATCAAATAAGATGTATTTTGATTTTATAACGTTTGTTTCATAATGATTTCTTTTACCATTAATGGTTTCAAAGTGTTATAGCGAATGGTAAATGCTACCTTGTGTGAATTGTGATCGAAGTGAGTGACTCTAGGCTTACGAAATTGGGAACTAGATCCGAGAACTTTTATTTGTTTGACTTGTAATTGTTAGGGCATGCATGCAAAGGTATGGATTTCGGTGGCTTATTTTAATTGGCATTAGTGACAAAGCCAAATATATCGCAGGGAAAAGAAGTAAGCACCGTCCATAGGGTCTTTCCAGGCTGTTTTAGGTTGTACATGGTATCACAAAGTCCCAATAATAGGCCTCAAATGTGGGTTCCATTGTCAAATGACAATAATGCATTCTCTATTGTCAAATTTCTCTATATGTAAGTCATGTCCAAAAAGACCATTAAAAGTTGTTGTTCCTTTTCTAGTTTTCTTCTTCTTCTTTTTTCTCAGGATGTATATAAATCACGGAATTTAGCTTGTAATGCCTAATACAATATGTACACTACTTAAAAAAAGAATTTTGTTTTTTATAAAACTACAATACATTCTCAATAAATACATAGACTAAGTTTCATTACTATTTTACATTGTTAATTGATATCTTAAATTTGAAAATCCTATTGTAAAGTCTAATATTTCTTCTTCTGTATTTTTTTTCAGGGAAGAAAAGAATTGCTGTGTGATTTTCGTTCTTCACATTTTTTATTTTTCTACTCTTTCCGGATCTCTAGAAAGGATATTGAAAAGTTTGAAGTTGTCTACTTATAATACAATAAAATTTCATGGATCCAATATGGCCACTAATAATATGCATAATTTAACTTCAAAACGGTGGGTATATATTCCAAAGATTCAAATTAAAAAAATTAAAGAATCTTAAACTTTACTCATTCTTTTTTCTCGCTTTTTCTTTATGATTGTTTAAGAGAGCTTCCCTTCTACACCTATACTTTTTTCGAAGTTCTTTACAAGCATGATTGCTTAGGGAGGTGCTCAAAGTGTAAAAAAGATTATCGCGAGAAAGGAGAACAAAAGAAGAAGAAAAAAATAAAAAACTGTAAAAATAATAAAAAGCTAACAAAATCCTAAATGTCGGTTTAATTACGCGGTTTCAAATCGCACTTTTTCAAAGTACACATTTTTCAAATTTCACTATTTTCTAGGCACAAATTTTTCAAACATTTCCATTTTCATAAAGCTAAAACATAAGCCACCAAACGCACGGCACTTAATCAAATAAGATTATTTTCTGTTTACAAATTAATTAGTTAAGAAATACATGTTTACAATGCGTGAAAGGGTTCATAATATCATCAATATATCCAAATTATTGGAGCTTAGTTTTTTCTTTGCATTATAAGTGAGATTGGTTTAATTTTTTGGGCCTGTTTAAATCTGAATTCAGCCAACAAACTCAACAACCAAACCAAAATTTTAAACCATGTCAATCAGCAAAACCAAACTCCCCAACAAACTGCAAGTTGAAGCATCATGAATCATGATACATTTTTATTGTGTATAACCATGATACGATTTTGAATTGCAGACAATTAGTTGGTTACTATACAAAGAGGTTGCTATTGTGGTTTCATGAATTATAAGATTGTGATGGATATCATAAACTTTTGTACTATATTAAAATTGACACGCAATTGATGGCTTTTGGAGTCCTCTACTAATTAGCTTATAGACTGTGACATTGCTTATCTAGGATCAAATAGGTGACACTTACACTACTACCAAACAAAATTTTGGGACCCTGAAATATGAACCAGACAAGGTCCTTGTTTAGTTGGCAGTGCGCACTTTGCCTGTATTCGGCTATTTGCGGCCCCCTCATGATTCTGTGAGGACAATTTTCCAGGTCGCTTTATTCTTATTCCACATGAATGCCATTTTTTTTATATATATAAACCCCAAATTTTTATTAACTGAATGATTATTATATAATTAAGCTTATTAACCTATGGCACTATATGCTTTGCATTTGATTTGATTTAATTTCATGGGGGCGTTTTGCAATGAGAAGGCTTTTTGGGGTTCTCCTAAAGCCCTAAAGGCAGCTCATGGGATTAGACTGATTGCAATATAATATTAAAAATAAAAAATAAAATAAAAAGGTTTCACATTACAATCAATGGTAAGAATAAAAAGAGGTTGACTTGTAGATAGAATCAGTATATCCAAACAAAAAATAAATAAATAAAATCTTAACTATGAAATTGTCTTTTCTTAAAATCTTAGGTATGGACGTATAACTGCACTGAGGTTTCTTAGCTAATTTTTTAGCACAGTCTAATTGGTCTTAAAGTCTTTGACGGGGAGGAGACCTTGGTGGCTGCTATTTGATTACTAGTATCGTATTCGTTGTTGTCATTGTCCATGCTCAGGTCTATTTTAGCCAGACAGAGCCAAGAAAACCATAATTTAGTTTGTCACAGCTACTAAGAAACTAAAGTACATCGTATTTATGAGTGTGTTTGATAAGCAATGGCTTCAATTTGAGGTCGCAATTGATGTTATACTATCGCACTATGTCTTGTGTCAACATCTTTTTTTCTTTTTGTTTTTAGTATTTAATCACTCTAGCACAATTGGTCATATTTGATTGTTTCATGTCAAATGTGAGAAGTGAGAGAACAAGTCAATGCTATTGCCAAAGTCGGCTTGAGAATTATGGGGCCTGAAATGATACAAGAAATGAGACATTTTATCTAAATAACATATTTTCTTATAAAAAGAATGTTTCCTTTACGCCTTTAACCTTTCAAAATTATAAGAGTTTTAAGAATATTTTAAAAGAGGTTTTGAACAGTCACACGCTTCATCCATACCCAGATCACCCCTCACAATTGCCGACTCTCACACCAGTATTAGAAGCATCATGTAACTGGTGGAAATGCTGCACTTATCCTCTATAACTTAACAAATCACAAATCACCAAGTCCTAGCTCTCTAAATCCCAACTTTCCATGCCCCTGGACTAATTCTTGATGGTGAAGGTTTTGTCTTTTTAAAATTGTGAACTCCAGTAACTCTACCTTTAAGTTGTGTACAATCATTGTCTGTCAAAAGTTAGGTGGCTATACCAAGATACAATGTTACTTGTCAATGTAGACGCATAGGTCCTCCTTAAATCAGGTGTACTTTATTTAAATCAGTTACATTGGAAATGCATTCGTGAGTCGTCACCAGTTGTGTTGCTTTGGTATCATTGTTATCCATATACCAATTTTAGCAAAATTATCTCACACCGTTATAGGTGTTCATATTTTTCAGACTATAAATTATAGTTATATATTCACATTTTTTGAGTGGTGTGATACAATCCTTATCTTTTTGTATAAACATAGATAAAATTAAGAACAGACAACAAGTACAGTATCTTCCTATTTTTGTGAGAAATTAGGTAGTGGGGCTAGTGGCATGTGAAATTGAATATGGACTGTTTGGTGCTTTGAGCAAATAAACTAGCAGCACACTTTAGGAACATTGGACACACTTATTTAGATACAATTTCACAACCTATCAAAGAGATAAGGTATGATTGAATGATTGATGTGTGAAAAAATTATGTTAATGAAGAACTTGGGTAAAAAATGATATTAAATCAATCACACTTTACTACCTTAACAAATTATGAAACAATATATGTATGTAGTATAATTCTTAATTTTCTTTCATTGATTTTTCTTTTTTGTATTAACAAATTGATTTAACAGATAATCTGTTGGTCTAGGTCTATCCCCTCTCGTGGACTTTGGTGTGCATACAACGAAGTACCTCTCTCCAATTTGTTTAATCAAGATGCTAGTGGGTTCTAGCTGATTAGCATGGATTGTAGAATAACCCAAAGAGAAAATGGTGCTAACTGCTAACAAATCTAGAGTCAGCCCAAGCCCCAACCTCCAATTAAACTAAAATCGGCTGAAAGACAACATGGGCCGTACTTGGAATTTGGCATTGTCAAGTTAGAAATCACAAAGGCCTCCACAGTGAGTTTGATATTATGCAAGTTGTGAAGTTAGGCCCATTGAAAATCCAATGCGTAGCTATAAACCTATAAATAAACTCATGAGCCCAAGTGAGTGGCTAGCTAGAAGGGAACTTGGATTTTGGTTCCTTGGATCGATGGTCTCTTGCCATAGCCCAAATTCTTAAGACCATTCCATCAACCTCAACTTTCTTCATCCATACAAACCCAACTATATATTTTGAGCAATGATAAGCTCATAAGCACACAACATTTGGTGATAAAAAGTTACTTACAAAACTTTACTATGCATTAATCAAAACAAGTAAAGTAGCAATTTTGAAAGAAACAAAAATTGTTTTTCTAGATTTATAGATATATTATGTGCACTGGACTTAGACTTGATACCATTTTCTTTTTTCCTCCCCCCTCTTTTAAGAGGAAAAAAAAAGGTATAAATCGAATAGAAAGTATGAGCTTCCAATACTCTCCCTGCGTAACGGAATTGCTGTGGTGCCTTCATGTTATGCACACCTACAATACAAAACCCTTTCAAGTTGAGGAAAGATTTCACTATAAAACTCTGTTTGGTACTTCGTTTGAAAACACGTCCTATCAGGTCTCTTCCAATACATGTAATGCCCTATTAATTGGACTACTCGACTTTGGGGGTATTGTATTCATTGTAGGCATAACTATGTATTTTTAAGTGTGTTAAATTTTTAATCATTGCTTTATGAAAATAAATAAAAGGCTAAGGTGAAAAAAGAAAATTGAAATAGATGATTCTAGACATAAAGGTATAGATTTTGATCATAGTGGGTACCATACTCCTATATATTACAAAGAACCAACAAATATGTGTAACATTTGGAGCAATAAAAACTCTAATTGGTAGAAATGATAGAGAAGAAGTAATTATTTAGTGCTCTCTTATAATGCCATGGTACTCCCTCCTCTCATAGTCTCATATGAATTGTGGATCCCAGAGTATAAAATAATTTTACATGAAGAAGATAGAAAAATGAGATGATATAATCATTTGTAACAATTTAATATTATATCCCTATTATATAGAAACCAATTTTTTAACCTTTACTTTTCAAATGAGGGGTAAATAAGCAATTGCCTTTCAATTCCATATTTGAGAGTTTTTCGTCTTAAACTTTTAACTTATTGTGTTTATGTACAACTTTTTAAAAGTTTTACTTCTTTTTTCTTTTCTTTTTTTAAGTAGAAATATACTTTAATTCACTTTAAACATGAAATATAAACTAGTGCCAAACCGACTCTTAAATTTGCTGAGCCAAGACAATCCCACACAAAGTTTTCTATCCTTTTTTTTCTTTTTTCTCCTACAAAAATGGAGTTCCTAAAATCACTCATACAAAATACACTAAAATAAAGAGAAAAGAGAGTGAAACATGGGATTTGGGCTCACCAGTGAACCTACTTGATCTATCCTTTAGCCATGCTACCTTGTTGGGCCTGTTAGACACTTGGATTTTCTTGATAGCTACGCCTACAATTGACTCCTTCATCAAGCCTTTAGTCATGCTACACTGTTGGACCTATTAAACACTTGAATTTTCTTGATAGCTGCAATTGACCCCTCATCTAACAGCTCTTGCAATACTTGGTCGTCCCTTGACTTATTTTGGAGTATATCAAGTTGGACACCATCAATGGCCAAAAATCTACACTATTACTTTTCTCAACACATATGACATAACACATCTTCCCTTTAGGATGTAGTCTTTGTACTCTTTCTATACCCCTCCACACCCAAGAGATGGATATAACCTTTTTCCTTCTTATATTTGGACTCTTGCACAGGACTTCTCCAAATTCGAAGCAATATCACACTCGTATTTATTTATAGCAAATTAAGAAATTTCATTAAAAAAAAAAGAAGTAAAAACATCTCTCTTTCAAGCCTCTTTAACATATAAATGGAGAAAATCTTTATTACAATAAAAGAAGAGACGGTATGGAATAACAAACTTAACTAAAACACGAACCACCAAGAAAATTCCACCCTATATTTTTTTATTAGAGTTGCATTGATGTCCTTAAAACATTTTAAAACTCAGCACCCACACAAAAATACATAATCATCCCAAGCTTTCAAAACTCTGCATTTCCCATGTGTGGGCCTTCTAAAATGATATCATTAGGACAACATTAGCAAATGCTAATCATTATCACAATTCACAAACCTTGTGTCCAATCCCACTAACGGATCTATCAAAATAGAAATGTTTTTACAGTTTTACACCTAAGACAAAACAAAATTTTTACTTTATTACTCTCTAAAGTAAAATTCCTAGGATTAATTACATTTATCCAAGAGACATTTCTCTTTGAGGATACTCTCATAATAAAAAATAAAAAAAGAGAAGAGTACCGCAAGCTAGATTCTGAAAAGAAAGAGTGTGGAAAAAATAATGTCTAAGAATATAATATATAGTTCTATATATAAGCACAACAATAAAAAATTCTTATTAATAATTATCATAATCTTGAAATTGTGGAAGAAAAAAAAAATCATTAAATTTTATATTTAGACAAAGAAAAAAAGAAACAGCAACCTAGAATGTGAAATTAAAGAAAGAGTATGGTGCATGTGTGAAAACTGAAAAGATTGAAAAACATGGGTCTTTTCTTTATCGTGAGCCACATATGGAGAAAAATGATTTCGTCCCTAGTTACAATGAATAAATCGAAACGCGACTGAAATGGAATATATAATTTTGGTACTCAAATGAGAATAAGTCAGTTGTGCTTTTAGGACTCATGTGTGAGTTCCAATCTTGTGTGTGTGAGAGAGAAGTTTCCTAACAGACCCTCTCACATGAGAATGACACATGAGATGAGAATGACTCCCATGTCTTTGTACGTAGGACCCACAAGGTTCGCTCTCGTGGAAGATGGAGCAAAGACTCCTTGTAGCGGACTTGATAATTCTTACTTGTCTAGCTCCCTAAGCTTTTCAATATGGCTAGCTAAGAAAAGCAAAAAAATTCACTTCACATAAAATCACAAAGCTTTATGATGTGATGTTGTTGGATTCTTCAAGTGAACTAATTGTAACATGTTACCAAACATGCTCAACACCATCTAATTGTCTTCTTAACTCTCAAATTTTCTCAGCTTGCCTTAGATGCGATATTCTCCAATTGATGGCAACTTGGAAGGTATAAGAAAAAGTATAATGTACACCTACTTTTGGAGAAATTATTCAGTTTAGTCGTTGAAATAGCCCAATGGTCCATCCACCCAATAAAAGAATGACATTTGTTTTAAATTAATGAGTTACACAATTAAGAGAAATTAAAAATACACTTCATTACGTCTAGTTTCCAATCCATCACTGCAACCAGCCAACCAGTACGGCTCCAGAATATATATATATATATATAATTATTTTCTCAGGTTCATTAAAAAGATTGAATATCATCACTTAATTCTTTCATTGAGACATTTTGTCAATCAATCCAATACAAAATGAATTCAATTCAAGTCATTCCCATTCAATACTAACTATGACCATTATGCCAATATTCAAGGAGCAGCTCATATCAATAATTCAAAACTTAAGCATAAAGCTTACGAAGATATAGATACTATCATTACTATGCCAAGCATCCAGCCAAAAAAGATGCTATGTCAAGTGGCAGAACTCGAGTTGGACACCATCAATGGCCAAAAATCTACACTATTACTTTTCTCAACACATATGACATAACACATCTTCCCTTTAGGATGTAGTCTTTGTACTCTTTCTATACCCCTCCACACCCAAGAGATGGGTATAACCTTTGAGGCCTTGACCAATTTTTCCTTCTTATATTTGGACTCTTGCACAGGACTTCTCCAAATTCGAAGCAATATCACACTTGTATTTATTTATAGCAAATTAAGAAATTTCATTAAAAAAAAAAGAAGTAAAAACATCTCTCTTTCAAGCCTCTTTAACATATAAATGGAGAAAATCTTTATTACAATAAAAGAAGAGACGGTATGGAATAACAAACTTAACTAAAACACGAACCACCAAGAAAATTCCACCCTATATTTTTTTATTAGAGTTGCATTGATGTCCTTAAAACATTTTAAAACTCAGCACCCACACTAAAAATACATAATCATCCCAAGCTTTCAAAACTCTGCATTTCCCATGTGTGGGCCTTCTAAAATGATATCATTAGGACAACATTAGCAAATGCTAATCATTATCACAATTCACAAACCTTGTGTCCAATCCCACTAACGGATCTATCAAAATAGAAATGTTTTTACAGTTTTACACCTAAGACAAAACAAAATTTTTACTTTATTACTCTCTAAAGTAAAATTCCTAGGATTAATTACATTTATCCAAGAGACATTTTTCATGTCCAATTCGGACAAAGACGTGCCCGCAACACAAGCCGAGATTTTGTGCGCTTCATGTGGAAGTGTTTTTTTTTATATGATCACACACGATTAGCTCTCCAATAAAATCACACCGTGTCATTCACCGTTTTAGCTACAAAATGATTGCCAAGAAAGATTTTTTAATTTTGAAAAAACCAGAATTGTCCACATGGCATTATAGTATTGGTAGACTAAAGAAACCACATGTCTTTGACTGTATCCAGAAAAAGCACCTCCCGATAGCTGATGGGTGTTACTACAAATCCAAATTAAAGAAACATTCATAGGAACCTTTCTAACAACGGAAACATTCTTCACAGCACCTTTTCACATTGATACCACGTCACCAATTTATTTTTTGTTTTGATTTTATCATAGAGTGTTTAATAAAGTTATATTAATTTTTTTTTGCATCTTTTTCTAAAGTGTAAACTAATTGAAACCATCTCATTGACAATATTGACAATCACTATTATTTATATTTTAATGTTTGTAATTGAACATTTAATATTTTTTTTAAACATGCCTATTAAGAGAATTATTATTCTTAAGAATAATTAGGGACATAATATATTTACACATTTTTTTTCTAAGTTGTTAGAGATATCAAGCTTGATTGAAGGAATATAATAAGCCCACTATTACCACCATTGTCTTTTCAACCACTAAAGAGGAGTTGATGGGAAGCTGTCCGTTGTGGTAGGTTCAAATCCTACAAAACCCAATTCCAAACGAAACAATTAATAAAATTGTGTTATAATTAGCTTATATAAAAGTGATGTTTCATAAATTACAATTTATCAAAATTTCTATCCTATTTAGAATCTACCTCGCTCTTTAGTTTCCGCGTTATAGGTTTGACCAGTCTAAATCTTCCACTTCCTTGTTTTAAATAAGTTAAAACTTATTATTGAGAAAATATAATCGAAGAAATGGTGAAAAGGTGTGTACAAAAATTTACTTGATTTTTAAAGGTTGCAGTCCAAAACAACTCCAAGACGGCACTCCATACAATTAGAAAATATTTTCCAACAAAAAATGGAAATATAAAACAAATAAAATAAAATATAGTTTCCAAAACACAGCTCCCTCTAAGCTGTACATACTATACAAACAAAAACACACAAACACAACTCTTACGCGTTTCTCTCTCTAAATACACCTTCCACTTTATAAACTCTACTCTCTCTCTTAAAAAAATTTCAAACTTTCAAACTCTCTCACAAAAACAATGGCTTTCCATTTCCACCACCACCACTTCTACGTCGCCGTTTTGCTCCTCTTTACCATTCTACCCTCCTCTCATTCTCAGCAACCCACCGGAGCCAACTCCTGCAACGGAATATACGTCTCCTACGCGTACGTACAAGGGTCCCAACTCCCACCCAACCTCACCGGATCCGACCCGACCCACCAACCCTACAAGTTCGAATCCACTCTCACAGTCCTGAACAACGACCAAGTGGAGCTCCAGTCATGGAAAGTCTTCGTGGGGTTTCAGCACGATGAGTACTTGGTCTCGGCCTCGAACGCTGTTTTGGGAAATGGAGGGACGGGTTTGCCAGCGCAAGTTGGGAACGGCACCGTTTTGGTCGGCTACCCGATGACGGATCTGAAAACGGCGATCGAAACGGCGGGGGACTTGACCCAGATGAGTGTCCAGGTCAGCATGGTGGGGACACAGTTCGGTGTGGCTCCCCCCAATATTCCTTTGCCATCCAACATTTCGCTCGTCAATGATGGCTGGTCTTGTCCTGCTAAACCCACTAAAGGTACAAAATAAAAATTCAAACTTTTTTGTTTTTTTTGGGTTTGGGAATGTGTTTTTTGGGGTGTTTTTGTTTCTGGTTTTTGTTTGGGTTTTGTGAATTTTTAAAATGGGTATTAGGCGCGGTTTATTTTTGGATTTGATGTATTGGGTGCTCTTTATGTTTGTTTGCTTGTTTTTATGTAGATTATTTTTGGACATCATAGTTTTTGTTATGTTAAGGTGTAACAAGACGTTTTTTTCTGCTAAATTTGGGGTAGTGTGGATTGATTTTTATTTTTTTTTAATTCTCTATATTAAGGTGTAACGAGGATAGGATAGAATAAGATCCATGAAATTATTTCTTGAATTTTGTATGTTTTTGTTTTTATTTTTAGGTTAATTGGATGATTTCATGTATGTTCATAGATTGGATGAAGATTGTTTCAAAATTGGGCTATTTTTGTAGTTGACCGTATCTACTTTGTGTGAGATCATGTATGCTCATAAATTTGCCTCATTTTGTTGACTTGTCTCACTCGTGAGGAAAGTCTTGTTGATCTTGTTGAGTGAGTCTTGATTTACATAGGAGAATTAGTCTTAATTAGGATAAAAAAATTGTTTTTAAAGCTGGTTCTTTTCTTTTTTTGTGGACAAAATTATAATTACACTTTGATGATTTGGTTGTTTGAGCTTGAATAGAGAATGTCTTAATGAGCATGGATGGTTGGCGGTTTTTCAGGAAATACTACCTTGCAAATCTGTTGCATACAAGACCCGAATGCTAAAACAAACGTCACTGTAAGTGATGGGTTCTTGCCTCGTGGGAATGGTGACCTTACAATTATGTATGATGTTATCCGAACATATGACTCGAGTTATTGGGCACAAGTCACAATCTCAAACCATAACCCTCTTGGCCGTCTTGATTATTGGAAATTGAGCTGGGACTGGATGAATGATGAATTCATATATTCGATGATAGGGGCGTATCCATCTGTTGTAGATTCTTCAGAATGTGTATTTGGGGCACAAGGTAATTATTACAAGGAATTAGACTTCTCCACTGTATTGAATTGTCAAAGAAGGCCAACCATAATTGATCTGCCTCCAACAATGTACAATGACACAACCCTTGGATTCAAACCTTATTGTTGCCGAAATGGTACTATCTTGCCAACAGGGATGGACCCAAGCAAGTCAATTTCAGCATTCCAGATTCAAGTGTTTAAAATGCCACCTGATGTCAACCGTTCTGAGCTGTCACCACCACTGAACTGGGCGATCAATGGTACACTCAACCCTGATTATACATGCAGCCAACCTGTGCAAGTGAGTCCTAGCCAATTCCCAGCCTCAAGTGGCGTACCGGTGAATTCAACTGCAGTTGCAAGCTGGCAGGTGGTGTGCAATATAACGCGTCCCAAGGGGCAAAGTCCCAAATGCTGTGTCTCATTTTCTGCTTACTATAACGATTCTGTCATTCCGTGCAAAACTTGTGCATGTGGTTGCCCTAGCAACACTGCTCGTACTTGCAGCGCAACAGCTCCGGCTATGCTTCTTCCATCAAATGCACTTCTTGTTCCTTTTGATAACCGAACTGCCTTGTCTACGGCTTGGGCTCAACTTAAACATCAACCAGTGCCGAATCCATTGCCCTGTGCAGATAACTGTGGGGTCAGTATTAACTGGCACTTGTATACAGATTACAGTAATGGATGGAGTGCAAGAATCACGCTATTCAATTGGGGGGATACTTCCTTTGCTGATTGGTTTGCGGCAGTACAATTGGACAAGGCAACCCCTGGCTTCCAACAAATGTATTCATTCAACGGAAGTACCTTGGCCTTGAATGGTGTCAACAATACTATATTTATGGAGGGTAATCCAGGATTAAACTATCTTGTGGCGGAAGCAGATGCAGCTAATCCACAGAAGGATCCTAGGGTGCCTGGGAAACAACAGTCTGTGATCTCTTTTACTAAGAAATTGACCCCTGGAATTAGCGTGGCTACAGGAGATGGCTTTCCCACCAAAGTATACTTCAACGGCGAGGAGTGCTCGATTCCTTCAACAATTCCAAGCAGTGGTAATAGGAAGGGCCCAGCTGCTATGTTTCTTTCAGTCCTATCAGTTGTAGTGTTAATGTTGATGTGGCAATAGCTGGGGGAGGATGAGGCATTGCTTGGTTTTGTAGCTACTGCTGATTTTTTTATTCATTTAGTGATTGGTATATGCTTAACCAGGAGGTTTGGCACATTCTTCATTACCGGAAGACGTGTACACTATGATTGTTACATATATACATGATGTTTTTGTGCTCCTATTATGATGGCTTTTTAGGCTTGCTGATCTGCATATAGTGAACAGAAGATGAATATAATGATACATGACAGCAAGTATAGAGAGTGATAGAGAATTTTGTATTGTGTAAACATCATTGAACCCAGTTGCATAGTATGATTCAGTTTCATGACCCCCACTCCCCCTTTGTTGGATGTGATCATCATTTAATGTTTGAGTAAATCAGGTTCTTTCCTGTGTGACTTTGGTATAAGACGTGTAAACTTCGTTTAGATGTAAACATATTTTTCTCCTTAGTCCTTATCTTTGAGTCTCTTCTCTCTTGTTCTTCATATATATATATATATATATATATATTTTAATAGGCAAATCATACCTTATTGAATTTTTAATTAGATCATATTGTCATGGCAATTCTTGCTTCCTGATAAAAACAGTTTGACAACCCATCCGCATTGTTTATGGGGGACTTATATGAATTATTATAATTATTGCCCTCAACTAATTATAATCATGTTCTTTCAAGACTTCACTATGTTCTTCTAGAGGCTGAAGTCCAGGTACTAAACTCCTTGATGCGTCAAAACTACATCATCCGAATTTGGTGCCTATGTTTTCTCATTTAAGAAATGGAACTCGACCACTACCATGTCAAGCTCAAAATTTCTAATTTCAAATGCTACAACCACATGTCCAGCCTGCAGTATAGGTTTCATTTCTACGAAATGAGCTGTTCAGGAGTGAAGTCCTCAAAGCACACGCTTGGGATGCACATAACATGCATGCATTGGATCTATGCGTAGTGATAAACAAAAAGTGAGGAATATGATCCATGTCACATGTGATCAACGTTATAATCTCCAATCTAACCATAAAATAATCGAGATTTGAGAAAAGCAGAAAGGACAATGGAGGTCACATAATGAAGAGGTTGTCAACAAAAGCTAATACAAAGCATAAATGAGAACCTCCTCAAATTTTGGTACAGGAGAATAACCAGAAAAGAATGCCCAGACTTGTGTCTTGAGCAATAGAATGGTATATTTACATCATAGTCAGTTGCTAAATAAGAGAGAAAAAATAAAAATGAAACGGACAAAAAGAGAGAAAGATAACGAGCAAACTTGATGTGTTATTAGAGTTAGAAAAGCTCCTACAAATCTGCAGATGTATCAAAACCTTGTCTGCACAATTCAAGACATGCGCACAAAAACCAATGGACAACTTCACAAGCACCCTAAAATTAGTAGCTTCTTGCTATATTTTGCTGCTAATAACAGCAGTCAAAACTTGCATGTAGCCATGTACACCTTTGCCTATCATGCAGTGGTATCTTCTTACCTGCTTCATAATTTGTTCCAATGAATCGATCATTCTGAATTATCCATTGGTCTGATCATTAATTGTCCAAGTTAAACCAGCATAGCAGGCTATTCACAAAGGAAGATGTGAACAAGTGAAATAATGCAGCCTTGTTTGTTCAGGCAGAAATTTGAATCTCTTGTATGATTGCAGGTTAAAAGTCCATCAATGGTTGCAAGTATGTACATCAGAAACCGCAATCATAGAAAGAACTGAAGCATGGAGCATTTTTCTACACGGAAATATTATCGATGGAATACCCATCTAAGTCGAACTCAGTTTCAGCCAGCCCAATACCTCCTTGCTGCTGGAAAACAGAAGAGTTTCCTATATTAGTGATAAAAAACATTGATAAGATAAAACCCAATGTGAACATCTAAACCACAAACCTGTTTGAGGAGTGCACTCATGAGATCGTCCTGACCAAAATGTTCAGGAAAGAGAGTTGTCTGACTACTTGCATCAGGAATCGTTTCAGCCTTGACCCTTACAGAATTGTCAACAAGAAGGTTATTAAGGTGTTGTGGACCAAAATTTTGCATATTCCCTTGCTCAGCACCTTCGATCCCTGAGAACATTGCTCTGCCTATGGCTGATGCATTCCTGTTATATCCACTCCTTTGGTTAGAAGAATATCCCTGATGAACTATAACTGATGGTGAGACATCAAGATTTCCATGTATAGGGTTTGTATTATGAGAGGCATCAAAGTGCAAGCCTACATTCTGTAACTCCCAATCTTGTGATTTGTGCTGGTGCTGGTGCTGGTGCTGGTGCAAGTCGTTGAAAATATCATAACTAGGCGCCAATCCTGCTGATGCTTTCATTTCTGAGTTGCCATCTTCTTGAAATGCTCCTTTGGATGTGACATTGGATATCCCAGGAGTACTTCCAAGAGGGAAACTGTTGCCAGACAATTCTGTGGTGTGGTTCATAGGGAAATTCAACATTGAAGAGCTTGGTGGAACTTGATTGTACCCTGTCCCTCTGCCGTTATCACCAATCCCATTTCTTCCAATAACTCCCCCAATGCCATTTGTCATAATAGGTTGCCCTATGGATGATGGAAGCCTAGGAACATGACTGGCAGTAGATTCGTTTAGTATCTGCCCTCTTGATTGTGGTTGAGCCATCTGCATCAGCAAAGAGCTACCCTGTCCTCCATGGGCATTGACTTGCATATTCATGCTCCCAATTGATTGTGCAGATTGGTGCAAACTGGCAAGTTGCTTTGGCTCCATAGTTGTTGGGATTCCATGAAGTAAATTTATTTGTTTACTATTGCTAAGATGTTGCTGTTGCCCCTCTCCAAACCTTAACTTGGGATTTTCAAAGCTAAAAATGTTCCTTTGATCAACCAGCGGCATGGGAATTCCAGATTTAGTGGTAGACCTACCAAGTCCTGCTTGAAGTGTCGCAAGACTTTGTGCTGGGAGTGGACCGGCAACAGTGAGGGTTTGAAGGTCAAGCCCATTGAGTGACGACATTGGCCCAAAAGTTGCGTCTTGAGTGCTGATGTAAGAATTATTTAAACTATTCTGGTGCTGTGAAACCCCACTTAGCCTTCTAAGATACAACCGATATTTCTGTACCATAAGGATGAATAATCCGTTTTTATCAATGAATGAAAAAAGATGGCCATTACATAGCACAGTCAAGTCAAGAAGAAAAAGTATATACACACATAATTCCCACTCTTACATGCTCCTTGATATATTAAAATTTAAGCGCAATTGTATCATACCTGAAGGTGGCTAGCAACATTTTCTCTAGTGAGCCCAGGGACATTCATCAACTCCAGAATTTTCTTAGGAACCGCCTCTGTACTCACATATCAAATGTGATAACGTAAGAGGAAAAAGAGCTACTTCAAATGGGAAATTAATATACACATTCAATAATAATCATTTAACATGTAACATGATGAAGGGGACCCAAAAATTACTAGCTGCGGGTTCGAACTAATCTAAAAAGAGTAATTCCAAAATGAATCAAAATCACAACGGAATGTTAAAGACTATTACAAACTCCAATACATGGAGCCACTAAAACATAAATCCAGTCAGAAGCATGAGCTTTTTGCCAGTAGGAAAAATGAAAAAACATTTGATTAGACACTTTTTCTTTTAACATTTAACTTGCCAAAAAATTGGTTGGTAATAAGAGGTAAGCAAATAATTAAGAAGTAACAGATTGAGATTTAGAGGAGAAGAATACATACTGTCAATGCCTAGTTGATTAACAGCTCCCACAAACTGTTGATGGAGCTCAACTGACCAAACTACACGTGGCTTCTTCAATGTGGACGAATCGTCCCTCTCCTCGGTTTCGTCTTCTTCGTCCTTCCTCTTTTTTGAGTTTTTCCAATTCCCTTCATTGGCTGAGGATGAATAATCCACATCTTCGGACATTTTTTGCTGTCGATCTCCTTCTTCCACACTACCGGATTGCTCCAAATCCTTCCACTCATTCTTCTTCTTGCGAACCACGTGCTGCCATATGTTCTTCAATGCCTCAATCCTGACCGGTTTGATTAGATAATCACAAGCACCATGAGTCACACCCTTCATGACAACACTTTTACCATCATCCGCGGACATCACTGTTCAATTACATAAATCTAGATATCAGGCACTAACTTGATATGCACACTGGCTAAACGAATTTACATTGATCATAAGAAGGTACTTACTGATTACAGGCAGGTCCATCTCTAGCCCAATGTGCTCTAGGAGTTTGAATCCATCCATATCCGGCATGTGAACATCGCTTATAACAATATCGAACCCATTTTTGTTCTCTCGAAGCATTGTCAATGCAACTTCTGCTCGATTGCATTTGGTAACTAAAATCTCAAAAACAAACCAAATCAATCATTGAACAATTTAAACAACCAAAACCCTTCAAGGAAAAAAGACACATAAAAAAAACGACGACTCAGGGTGCACAAATTTGAGACTCAAACTGATCTATAAAAAGATAAAGATCCCAAAAAAGTACTAGAAATTTGTACAATATAAGCTATGTTGAACCAAATCACAATCTTTAACATGTACAGTAACAACAATCCAACTAGAATTACAGCCAAACATTAAGGAGTCCATTCCATTCCCCTTTCACCAAGATTTCCAATTCCAAGCCAAAAAAAAAAAAGTAAAAAAAAAAAAAAATCGTAACAAAACAATTGAATTACCCAAAAGGACAATAAAATCAAAAATCTTAAACAAAACAAACAGAGAGAACCTATGAAAGAAAAGCAAAAAGAGAGGGAGAGAACTATAATTAGAATAAAAACAAAAAAGAGAAACCAAAGAAAAAATACCTTCATAAAGACAAGTCCTAAGCATCTTCTCCAAGATCACAAGGCAGGTAGGGTCATCATCGACGACCAGGACACGTAGTCCCGCCGGAAACTGGTCCGGAACGACGTCGTTGGCCTTCCAAGTTGTACTTGAACTAGCCGTTGACATCGATCCCTTACCGTTACTCTGATTCATTTCTCAAAAAACCAAAAAAAGACCCAAATCCCAGAACCAAAAAACACAGAGAAATTTCACACAAAGAAAGAAATTGAATTCACATAGTTGAACTTGGCATCAAAAAGCTTGATACCCAGTTAGAAATTCAAAGAACCCAGTTGAGGTACGCAAGAATCTGAAGAAACCAAAAGATAAAGATAGAGAATTTGAGCTTCTAGAGTAAAAAAGATGAGATTTTTATGTATATATGTATTTTTTTTTGTGTGTGTGGGATTATATGGAAGTTGAAGACTTGAGCTTTCTTTTCGCTAGTTGGCACTGCTTCAATTCAAGCTCACAAATTCTCTGTTTCTGGGTTTATTTTTATTTTTATTTTTTATTTTTCAATTAATTCTCTTAATTTATAAATATTATATTCAAAGGTGGGTCACTCCTGGAAGAGTGGATCCAGCTCACACATACGATTAACTAACCCATCAAATATCCTAAATCTACTCTAAACAGTAACAGACACTCCAACGTGAACAACATCCTAAAATTACTGCTTCTACTGTGTTCACTTCTCTCTTTTCAGTTCTGTTTTTATCCATTTACAGCCAAGAAAAGTTTCAGTGGTAAAAATAAAAACCTTTTTTTTCACAATTTTTTTTTTCTTAATAATTGTTGACAAATATGAAATATGAATAATAGAAATAATGTGAATAATCCATTCATATAAAAATTATAACTTACTATCACAAGCTATGCAAAAATAAATTTATTAACACAAGTCCATCAGTCAATTTTTAAATGCAAATTTTAAGAATTATTTATTTATTTTAGAATAATAGTGAAATTTATTTTTAGAATTATATTGAATTATTTATTTATTTTACACAAGTCAATTTGATGATT
Organism: Fagus sylvatica; assembly: GCA_907173295.1. NCBI lineage: Eukaryota > Viridiplantae > Streptophyta > Magnoliopsida > Fagales > Fagaceae > Fagus > Fagus sylvatica. The sequence continues at coordinate 2,426,882 of OU015772.1, forward strand.
TAATATCAATTATATTCATTATCATGTAAATTTTTAAGTCTTTTAGAATAATAGTGATTTTTTTTTTTTTTAATTTAAGATGCAATCACCTAATAGATGGTGACTATTTTTTAAAATGTCAAAATTAGTTTGAAATTCCGAACTTTGACATAAGTGAGCTTGAAATTGGAAACTGCATTCAAATAGCAGCTCCGAAAATGGAGTGCCAGGTAAATTTAGTTTCAACTAGTTCTCCGATATTAAGGTTTAAAAAAAAAAAAATAAAAACTTTATTTTTTCAAGGATTATCAGTGTTTGACTACACCTCATAAATTTCTTTTCCCCTTCAATTTGGTGAATATCCAGGGAAAGGAAAAGGAAAATTAATACTCTCATTCTAAAAATTTAAGACACCTCATAAATTTCTTTCCTTCAATTTGGTGAAATCCAGGGAAAGGAAAAGGAAAATTAATTCTCTCATTCTAAAAATTTAAGACTAGTCTCAAGTAGTCAAGTTAGTCCACTCGTTATCCAAAAGATTTTATAAGGAAAAGAATCCTTAACAATAAAAAATTATAATTAATACATTAATGCCAATAAACAAAAAATGGGAACCTGGCCAAGCAAATAAAATTCTGATATTTATTACCATTAATAAAGTAGAGTGTTAATTTTGTGAATTAAATGGATTTTATTTAATATTCAAATCTGAACTGATTCCAATTGTAAAATCAATCATTGGCTTTAGATGATTTCAAAATGGCAACATTTTCAATTAGTTAGCTTAATTTGACAAATTTTTCATTAGCATCCTTCACTAGAAAATCCCCTTTGGTCCTTTGAATGAACCCTTTTTTTTTTTTTTTTTTTTCACTTGTGCAATTGTGTGTCATTGTCTGCTGTACTAAAACTGACCAATTGACCTACATAATTAAAGAAAAACTGATGGGGAATCCCATTCTCAAATAAAGCAACGCCCATGTTCCTATCATTTTTGTGTGTAATTTAATTAAAGTAATACCTTAAGAAAGAGGGGGGGTGGGGGGGACCTTTGAACGTTGAAATCTCTTATAATCTGTCCAAAGGAACCCATAAAACTAGTTTTTGCATCTCATATTTTAAGACCAAAATGCCTTGACACAGTGTTAGTACAGTGTTAGTTGTATAAAGTATAAACAAAGTATATAAACAAAATGTAAAGCATTTGAAACTAGTTACAGAAATTGACCTAAAAATTGACCTTTTATAACTAATCAAGAGCATTAAACTAGACCAATGTTGTATTAGCCTTTTAGAGCATTCTTATCAGGCTGAATATTTGGGCGAAAACAGCAAAAAATGGGGAGGAGGCAGCAAAAGTGGGAAACATCAGCCTCCCCAAACCATTGAAAACCCGTGGTTGATGAACAGTAGCTCGTCCAACATAAGGAGCTACTGTTCATCCTTCGGGGAATAAAAAAAATTTCTTTCTCTCTCTTGCAAGCTGTCTACCGCGCCAATAAAATAACGGAAACTACAACAACGGAAACCACCACAACAACAACAACAACACAGATCTAAATCTTCAAACCCCAAATAGAAAAAAAAAAAAAAAAAAAAATGATGACAGTAAAAGAAAAAAGAAAAAAAAATGAGAAAGAAAAAAATGAAGTAGCAGTAACACAAAGATGGAGGCTCAAAACGAAAAATGGAGGCTCAAAACAATGGAGGCTCAAAACCAAAAAAAAAATAAAATCGAGCACTTAAGAAAGAAAGAAAGAAAGAAAGAAAGAAAATAAAGGGGGAACTGAGAAAGAAAGAAGAAAAAAAATGAAGGGGGAGAATGAAGGGGGAGACGCTGAGAAAGAAAGAAGAAAAAAAATGAGGGGGAGAGCTGGAGAAAGAAAGAAAGAAAGAAGAAAGAGAAAGGAGAAGAAAAAGTGGGAGGGGGTACGTGGGTGATGGGGAAAAAAAGGAGAAAAAAAAAAGAAAAAAGAAAAAGAAGAGAAGTAACGTGGGTGGAGGAGAAAAAAGGAAAGGAAAAAAGAAAAAAGAAAAAAAAGAAAAGAGGGGAATATGCTACAGTGTATAGAAGGAGGATAGAAAAAAAAGAGAAAAGTTGGTATTTTGAAAGTTGTGAAAAAATAAATAAAATAATAAGAATATATTAAAAAATAGAATAGTAAAGTTAGAATAGGGAGTCTGATACAGTGGTGCTTTAACTAAACTAGCAAAAGTGGGTTTTTTAGAACCAAATTGGCAAAAAAAATATGGAGGCTGATAAGAATGCTCTTATAACTCACCCAATTGGTCCATTTCATTATGGGGTTGTTTTGGTTTCCAAATTCCAAGTACCTAGTGTGGCTCTTACAAATTTAGTCCTATTATGCTTGCTATGAGAAAAAAGCTACTAGCTTCTACAACTTGGCATTGTTTATTGGTCAGAAAAGGTTAAAAAAAAAAAAAACAAACAAAAGTTAAAAAACAAAACAAACCCAACAGGCTTTTACGCATTCCCCGTGATAGCCAGGCCAAACAAACTGAAGTGAAAGAAGGTGATATATAGTATATATATTACTGTCCAACTCCAAGATCTTTTTCAAGCTCTTCTTTTTAAGCATGGTTGATGCTAACAGTTCATCAGTTTTTACCTCCGTCAAGTTCTTCTCTACTCTCTGTCTGACCCAGCTTTTCATTTTTTAATGCCACACCACTTGTCCCACTTCCCCCAACTGACACGTGTCCTTTTCCGCCGCACTAAAAGATAAGGTTCCCCATTAGGGTGTAGTGAGCTTTGGTTTTTTAGTGGTCAGGTATAAATTTTTGGCTTTTCCTTGATGTGCAATAGGAAGTTTTTTTTTTTTTTTTTTGAGGTAATTGCTAATTACCAATTTAGACTACGATATATGGGTATGCTCGATTGAGAAGGCCACGTCATCCATCCACTCGGTGTGGTCCCGATGGGGGTCATTTACTTGACTCGACCCTTGTAAAATCTTGTTTCTTATTTGGTTCTCTGCAAGATAAGCAAGTAAAGACATAAATCAATTATGCATGAGATCAACACCAATCATCACAAGTTGTTACAAATTGTTACATGCCATTTAAAACAATGAAAAAACTTAAGAAAACAATTCCTTATGAATATCCACGTGAAACAATCTAAAAAGGAGAAGGAATTCTATTTGATTCTATGATTTCTTCATCTTATGGTGTTAAAAGTGATATGGATAACCTAAACATAACTAGATACCTCACTAGGTTTGGTCGGTCAAATTCTCAATCCCTTGCTTTTCTCGACCAATCAATAACGGCATGCTTAGTAAGAAGATGTATGTTCGAGCAATGCAACACATCTCGTGACCAATTGAGAGGGCACAATCTCGAGCAATATCGTCTTTTTATTTGAGAAAACCTCGATCTTCTTATTTAAGCATGTCGATGGCCAACATCAGATTGGTATTCTACATTATTTTTTGTCTTGTAGGATTTATCTTCGAGCTAAGCATATAATCAATTATATTATTATTAAGCATTGCGTGGAATATTTTTTTGAACTTACTCATAATTTTTTGTTTTTGTTTTTGTTTCCTTTCTAAAACAATAATTTGGTCATGAAATAACTATAATGCTTAAAAGGATGTTATTGCTCTCTTGCACAAATACAATAACAAATGATATACTTTTAATTAAACACATTTTTAATATTTACAAAGAATTATTTCAAACAATGTTTTTAAGACAATAATATAATAAGAGTGTTGCTAGGAATAATACAACCATGTTTTTAAAGATTGATGTGACACTTATAAATGGATGGTACCACATGGCCACTTAAATTGACAAGTTAATTAAGTTTATCACATCAATCAAAAGTTGTACACTTTAGCACTTATTATATTACCAAACTATCCTCAAGACTACCTAAAATCTTCCATGATTGCCATCTCCTGCCTCATTTCCAATACAATTTCCACCACCACCGTCAATCACAACACCCAAAATCTCACATTGCAATACTATGGGCAATTGTTGGCAAAATTGGCAACACAAAGAGTGGAGAGCTATTGAGACATCAACCTTCCTACACTTTCCTTGTGGAGTCATTTCAACAACGTGCTTATCCAAGGGAAAGAGGGGTTTTGTGGAAATGAATTGTAAGATGCAACCTCAGGTTGTATGATGATTGCAGTAAAATGAGCATCCCTCTAAACATTATTCATGTGATGACAATAAACCTATGGCCAAATTGCATAATCACCCCCTGGGGTTTGGCTCAGTTACAAACAAACACCCTAAGGTTTTGATTTTGCAATATAACCACCTGAGGTTTTTAAATTGGTGAAATTGACCCCTCTAAGTATAATTTTTGTCAATTTTGCTAACAAAATTTGTCATATGCATTATATGTGACCACTTTATAATAAAAAATTAATTATTATAAACCCAAGTGCAATGCATATGACAAATTTTGTTAGCAAAATTGACAAAAAATATACTTAGAGGGGTCAATTGCACCAATTTAAAAATCTCAAGTAGTTATATTGCAAAATCAAAACCCCAGGGGGTCTGTTTGCAACTGAGCCAAATCCCAGGGGGTGATTCTGCATTTTAGCCTAAACCTATTAATACAAAATTATTCACATATGTTCGACATATTCTGTTGTGTTTGACACATAAATACATAATAAATATGGTATTAATAAATGGTACACATGTGAAAGCAATGTTTCTTAAATAATTTCTTATTATCTATGTTGTCAAAAAAATGTTGTAAAATAATCTGTATGTCTAACCCTACTCATGTAAAGAATGATGATTGGGAGTGTGGTACAACTAGCACTGTTTTGGAATTACAACAAGGGATCATTCTTGAAATTTCCTTAAAACTTCCCTCTTTTCTTTTCTAGTTTTCAAGAACCATCGTTAGCCAAAAAAAGAAACAAGGTACTAAGAGCACTCACACTAGAGTGAACAATTGGCCAAAAACAACATAAAATAAGGAGGAGGCAGCAAAAGCTGAGGCCATCAGCCTCCACAAATGGTTGAAAACATGAAATTGATGAACAGTAACTCCTCCAACTTGAGGAGTGACTGTTCATCATTTGGGGGAATAAAAAAGACTTTTTTTTTTAATGTAGTAGTATTTTTTGTAGTGTAGTATTTCGGGAGTTGTGAAAAAAAAATAATAATAATAAAGATATATTAAAAAATGGAATAGTAAAGTTAAAATAGGGAGTCTAGTGTAGTAGTGCTTTAGTTAAATGGGCAAAAGTGGGTTTTTTAGAACCTAATTGACAAAAATTTTAGGGAAGCTAGTGTGAGTGCTCTAAGTACCAACAAATAGTAGGTCTAAAGTCTAATCCCTTAATTCTATCAACAAAAAAAGTGTAATCCCTAGATAAGCAATTAACACAATGCTTGTTTTTTATTTTTTCAGATAAAAGATAAATATAAAAATAAATGAATACCACCTTGCTGCTTTTCTTTTTCACTGCAAGAAAAGCAGTGAACTTGCTAAAGTAACATACTGAAACCGTATATTCCCTGTAACCTTTTTTCCCTTACGATGAAATATATATTGAAGTTGAAGAAGTCTTTCATTGTCATAACCTTTGTTTTGAGGTTCTCAGCTTTGTCGCTCTCTGTCACACACATATACACATAGTGACACAAAGTCACACATTGGCACAGCCCCATCAGCTAGCTACAAAGCCCAAGAAAATTCAGTAAACGTATAAACTGCAATTGGGTAGCTTTTTGCTTCGGTTCTCAAACAGATTTAAATCTTTAAAGTGAATGATTTTAATAGGAATTGTTTAATGGTTTTAGGACTTAGCTTTTTATGGGGTTAGAGATGCTTTTAAGAGAAATCGAATATTATTTGTTATTTTGTTTTGTGTAACCGCGAGCATGATTTCACGCGCGGATTAAACTATTTTTAGCTAGCTTGGGGTGGGATCTAGGTGATTGGATAGCTGTGCCACGTGGCATCTCATGGAACTTGTAGAAAAGTCCAAAGCTACTTTTCTCGGCTTTCCCTATCTTGTATTTCTGTCCCTGTGCAAGTTGAATCATGAGTTGAGTGCCAACCCAAGCAACACCTTACTTTTTCTTCGTTTTGATGTGAGCAGGTGCGGTCATTGTCTCCGTCCATTTAAATCCAAATTTAACATAGTGTAGAGACGTCTAGGTAATAATAGAGCTTACTATTATTTGAATTCATAACTCTCAGACTCACAGTTATGATAGATCATAAAGATTTTCTGTCACCTCCTCAGACGACAATGATAAAATTCGAACCTATGTCCACTTAGTTAGTACGTAAAGTGCTAACCATTGAGCCAAGGGTTGATTCCCAAACAACACCTTACTTTTTCATAATTAAATATTTTTAATTTTTGATAAATTATACTTTAAATTTTTGTATTTTAAGGTTGATTTGAAATTAAAATTTAAGATTATTAAAAAATAAACCTCATATCAATGTGGACCATGTACTTTTTGCGTATGATTTTGGGTTTGATCTTGAGGATTCATTAAGTCATTTAAATGTGTATGATTTTGAAAGTTTAGGAATTGATTTGAGATAAACAAAACGATATGATTTAATTTGTAATAATATTAAACTTTAGGAGTTTAATTTGAAACTTTTAAAATCATAAGGTTTATTTATCTTTTTTCCTTAAATTCAAAACTTTAATTGTATTTTTGAAGTATCCGTCATTCAATTTGAATTCATAATAAAATTTTGGAATTCAATAAGGTCTCATTTTATGCACGTTGAGGTAACAATAATCTATTTAAATAATATAGCACCAATTTTTTATTATGATATCAAGAGTCATGGAGTTCAATTAATATTGATTGGTTTATTCTATGAGAAGCACTCGCATTTAAATCCCTCATCTCTCAACTATCAAATAATAAAAAAAAAAAAGTATTAATTACCATTTATTTGTCACTTTCACCGTACCATCAATGTTTGGTTCTTTCATCTTTGCCACTCCAATATCACTTCCATGATGTTCTTATCTTATGGTGATTTTTTTTTTTTGGTTTTGTTTTGTTTTTTTTTTTTTAAAAAAGAAACACTTGCATGACACCAAGTTACAAGCACTAACATAAAAGGCACTAAAACTGCAAAGATGAACCTCGTACCAATCCCAAGTCCCAGCACCCAAATCAACTTTCCTTAGCTACCATGCATTATTACTACTACTATGCAATATTCTATTTTTTTTTTATAAGAATACTATGCAAAATTCTCAAACACAGTACAGTTTGGACGTTGAATTGAGACTATAACTGGATTAGGTGGTCCACTCCATGTTAGTATAAAGAAATATATGATTCAGTCATAAGAAAAAAAAAATGATATGATTCAGTCTACCTTTGAAATTATAGTCCAATTGGCCAATAAACTCAGTTAGAATGAGGTACTCAAATTGAAAGAAAATATAATTAAGTATAAACCTAGAGGGTACGGTCATATATAAAGTTGATGCACGTCTTTTTCATATAAAACTCAAATGCCTCAATTAAAATTGAGTTCTTAACATAGAATTTATGTATTGATTTAATTTATGTTTTATACCAATACAAGGCACAACCAAATTGCTAAAAATTGACCTATATGTTAATTTGACTTGGTACTAGATCAATTTTCAAAGAAGAATGATATTTCAAGTTTTCAACACTAAAAAGTATTGCTTTGGCACCACTTCTCTCATGTTATGAGATCCTTTATACAAATTATAAAACAAGTAACATGCAGGTTCACATATCATCACTAATTCACTATTAATGTCTAATTCCATTTACCATCCAATATTTTTATATGGGTTTGTTTGCTAATAAGCCAATGAAAATAAACTTTCCCAAAAAAGCACTATGTTACCAATAATATCAGGCATTTTTTAACACGAGACGCCACTCTTACTTTGTGATAAACTAATTAGGGTTTTAAAAATTGAGAAGTTTTATATTTTATGAATAAAATGAATATTAAAAGGAGTAAAAGTTAAGACTCAAACAATCTACTTCTGGATTTCAAACACAGAAATAAAGAGATTGAAGATAAATAAGACCCAAGATTCAGTGCAAAAAGGATCTCATGCAATTACGACATGTATCATATTGTTTACAGATTTGATTAGATAAGAGAAAGAGCAAACAGTAAAACGTGAAGATAAAAAGTTAATATCAACAGTAACAAAAGAAATCTACCTAGTTATTCTTACAAGTTAGATCTTATCTTATCTTTGTAATTCAAAATATTCTCAAAAAATATACAGCCAACAAATGTCCTATCCATATGATTTTTGCTTCACTTTATGTTTCATAGTGCAAACAAAGTTTAATGGGATTCAGTTGCATCATAAGCATGTCTTAATTATCTTTTTTAACTCCCAAATATACACATAAAGGATCCAGCTGTGTTACAGCAAAGATCAAAGAGACCCACAGACCCACAAGGCTGAGATGACTTTGAAGCGGTGGGGACCCACAGACCCATTTTCAAGCTGTCCACATCAGCAGACGTGACGTGTTGGATGATATTGAACTTAGAATAGGGAAGGACACGTGGAGATGTCCTTAGTGCAAGTGTGGGCCCCCACCAAACTGTACAAAAAGCCAATATGTTACGGAGTTAGTGGACCAACGCGGAAGGGTTTTTGGGTTGGGCTGGGCCCCCACACACTTCCATCAGTGAAAAAAAAAATTTGATAAATGGGCCCACTTTTGCAATTTACGTGTGCCTCTCATACACTGTCCCTATCATAGTCACAAATCAATAGAGAAGTTAAGAGACTAGAAAGCTACAAGAGAGGGTTTGGTTTTTGTGTGATGGAAAAGAAAGAATGTACCAATGTAGTTGCTGTGGAGTAGGTTCAATTCAAGGACAATATATGACCCAAGCATACTTGTGATTGAAGTTATATATACTTACCATAATAGTATTAGGTTTGTGATTGAAGTTATATATACTTACCATAATAGTATTAGGTTTGTGATTGAAGTTATATATACTTGCTATAATAGTATTAGGTTTGTGATTGAAGTTATATGTACTTGCTATAATAGTATCAGGTTTTGATTCAGTGCTCTAATATGTATCATTGAACGTATGATCAATCTCATAATAATAAGTGAAAATTGAGAGATTTAATAGGAGAGAACTTTAACAAACACGAAAAAAAAATATGAACCGTGATATAATAATTATCAATGACTTTTGTTCAGATTGTATGGTGGAGACATCCATTTATGGAAGTCCTAAGTTTAGGTTTCTTTAAGGGTGTCTTGCATAACTAGAGTGCAAAGTGAGGAAAAGGTTTGGATTTTGGCTTAAGTTAAGGGAATGATATTACTTTTGTGTCAAAATGAGAGAGTTAAAAGAAGAGAGAGAGTGAAAAGAAAGAAATAAAGAAAGGAATCTCACTATTAATGTGCTGTAATCCAAATCTCAAATGTCATTTTTCTCTCTTTTGATTGATTGAAAAGAATCAAATCAGCAACTCTAGCATAGCTTAATGCCATGCCATGCCAATTCCATTGGGTTACAGGTTGCTAGTTGCTATCAACAACTTTGCTGAATTAGTCAATTGTTGACAAATGTTGCTTGGCCATGAGATTAGGACTTAAGCTATAGCATGAGTGTTTGGACATAAAACAATTCACAATATTGGATAAGGGGTATGAATGGTGATATACAGATGGGTTGCTTTCCCATCTATCTGTTTGAACCGTTTATGGTATGTAACATTTGGGGGATTTTAGATTTTTTTATATATATAGAAGGGAGGGTGGGAATGATTGAGCACGTGGCAAAGGAAATTGTGCTTCCCCACATCCGACCCATGTTCACGATCAAAATTTGTGAATCAGAACAAATTATTGAATTGAAACTTGGAACTACCTGTCAAGAAAGCAAATGGAGTTATGGGGGGGGTACCCAATGGTACAAGTTAGACGTGTAGATCCAATAATCTTCCTACTTAGTACATCTTTGCCAGGCTTGCAAGGAAGTGGGTCCAGCCGATTTTTATTGTCCTAAATAGATTTCTCATAGAGGGAACAAACCAGGAATGAAGTCGGTATAGAAAGTTAAAACTTTACAGCTTGAGATTTTTTACCAAGATGTCTCTAAGATAAATGGTACTATTCTCAACCTGTGGTGGGCCTGTGGCCCATCATGGTCTTGAGTTTTACATCTTGGCAAGGGCATTCTCTACTTCCGAGCGAGATAGGATGCATCATGCAATAAATCTAAACAGTCGAGATAGAAAATTGTTCTTTTAAAACTTTTCATCTCAACCGTCTAAACAAAAAGAAACTTTTTATACTTTTTGAATATATCTATTTAGACAGTCAAAATTAAAAGTTGAAATAACAATTTTCAATCTTAACCATTTAAATCTATTACACGGTACAATACTTAAAAAAAAGTATTGGACTTGACCTCGGTCCCTCCACCTTAGCAGCAATCATATTGTCGTTCGTCGTCAGTCTCTAACATCTCACAGCATGTGGATAGCATGCATTTGTAAAACTAAAACCATATAATTGACGTAAGAGATGTTTTGAGCAATAAAATTAGGGTCACAACAAAAATTTATAACACCATCCAATTTAACCTATGCATGAGGTGCTAATTTTCACAAACTCTATTTCAGGTAAATAAGAAATAGATGATTCAAATAAAAACTTCTTTGGAAATGTCAAAAATCAATGACAGATTGCATTTCAAGGGGGTGTGGATGAGAAAAGAACAAAGTAGTCAGCCTGATTCCGTCCCAAAGTCACAAGTTGGAAACTAGGAAACAGTTTTTTTTCTTCCTTTTTCCTTTTTATCTTTTGTAGATTGAAACTTGGAGCCATGTGAATTATGGATCAAATGATTAATGCTCCTCATGTGCCAGGTCCATTACAAATGGACGGTAGAAGATTTATTTTTTTCACATGACATTGTCTATAACAATAATGATCATAGGCTATTATTTTATTATTATATGGGATGCTTCCTCTCATACTTCAAACCTCGTTTGGCTACATTTGTTTTCGTGGCAGTGCTTTGCAAGTAGATTTTTTCGTTTAAAATCAAATGACATTTGTTTATGGTTTAGACTCTTGATAGTTATGAATTGTGAGCTTACTCACCGATCGACATGTGGAGCAATCTATTAGCATAATGGAATTTGGTAAATGATTTTTGTTGACGTAAGGAAAGCATACGATATAGTAGTGAATGTAACTACGTTTAGTCAATGTTAAGTTGGAAATCTAAGGTTCTAAATGTTTTAGGTTAAGTAGGTTTAAAACAGAGTGCATAGAGTCTAAGTTTAGTAACAAATGAACTAAAGATAAAAAAATTTGTTAAACTTCATGGTTAAGAAATACCAAAGAGTTGACCTTGAGGGTCTTGGTTGTGCTTTCTAATGGTCATTAGTTCGAGTTTCCTTAGAGCCATCTACTTAAGGCAAAACCCTGCGTCTATCGTAGTACATGTGGCTAGTAGGGTGTAATGTATCCTCATGTGATTAGTCAAGGTGTACGTATCTATAAAACGCTGACATGAACACACAAAATTATAAAAAAAAAAAAACCAAAGAGTGAGTATTTTAGATATATTGTATTAATAATTTATAAGGATTATGAGATCAAAGAAGATGTGAATTATAGGATGAAATTATAAGACCAACCATATTATTTGGTACTGAATGGTTGGCTATTAAGAAACAATATGTTCATAAAAAATGAAGGAGTATCGTTTGAGATGGTTTAATGACTTTAGTCATATGTTAAAGAGAACGATTAATGCACCAATGGATAAAAGTGATTTGATTTACGTGGATGAAATAAAAAAGAGAGTAGCAGACGACCTAAAATAACACAAATAGAAGTAGTAAAAAAACACAAATAGAAGTAGTAAAAAGTAATACATTAATTAAAAAGGTGACAAATAGTTTTATTTTAAGAATTTCATTGCGTAATCAACAGGCACGTTTAGTTTCTTCAAAGTGCATTCACATTAATTGGCAACGGGTTATTGCAATTAGACAGCAATCAGCTCCCATGTGTATATGAATATTTAGAATCAGTGCAAGTTGTGCATTTTCTTGGATCTTACCTTTGGAACGAAGCCCTTGAGCATTATTTTTGTGCAATATGCAACCTAGTTTGAGTCAGCATCTCAAAGTGAAGCAACATGAATCTTTTCTGAATTATAATAAAATAAAGCAAAGCAACACACTACAATTGCTTTATATAAGACATTAATTGCACATGGTGTAACATGAGTAACACCTGCCAGATTTTGAGCCATTACTTTCCAAGATGGAACTGGCTGGGGATGTGAGAATGTGAATGTGATAAGAGATCAAATGATCATACATTCTTTCACTTTTTTATTTATTTTTAATATTGGACCAAATAGTCTATTCGTATCTCAACCTCATGACTCATGAGTCATGACAACACTCAGCATTATTTTTGGATTGATTGTTAGGTCAAAATCCATCATTGGATGGTCTCGAGCTCTAGTTATTCGTGAAGGGAAACTGTGGTCGTGCACTAAAAAATTGTGATATGGATGATTCAGTTTGCGTGGACCAAATCCTAGCCAAATCAAGAACACTCTTCCTGATCTCTTCTCACTAGGAGCTCAATCATTGCATTAGGCCTCTGCCATGTTCAACAAAAAAGGGCCTTCAAAATTACGCCCTCCTTGGTAGTGGTGAACTTGGACTAGACTTGAGTGAGTAGTGCCATGGTAAGATAATATCATGACTCATGAGCTAACATAGCGAATCATATGTTTATTTCCTCATCCCACTCTCATCCTCCTGACAATTTGAATTCAAATTCTTTTTAGGAGAATAAGATAATATCATTGAAATATAAGGCTTTTGAACAATGATATTTGATTTGAATTGATATAGCAGACACAAGTGGAACGCTATTTAAAATTAAAAAATAAAATAAAAGATTCCATCATATTAAGTGATACTCCCGATTCTCACAAAATATAATGATGTATTTTTTCAACAACACCAAGTAAATGAAATATTCAAATTATTTTTTATTGAATGACTGTTTGTCTATTGTATATATATATATTTTTCATGTAGATATGGGCAAAAATATATTTATGGAAGAAGATGGTTCAACTTGATGTTTTACAAAAAGACATTAGAATATCAGGGTGGGCTAAGTAAATCAATGAATAGTCTTAGTCCTATTGAAAACACTGGTGGAAGTGAAGAACCGATTGGAAATCATATAGATAAAAACACTTTTAGTGGAGTGATAGTGACAATTCTAATTACAATAATGTTGATAATTTAGTTCGGCGTTATAGACATTAAGAATTTCATACTCGATAATACTTTCTCTTCTTAAAAGGGAATAAACCTCAACCAAGTGACATTTGATTCCAGATTTATCCTTTGCCCCCAAAGAAAACATATTCGTATCCAGTTGCCGATTTCCCCATTTGAGATATTATTTGAGCACGTTTGTTGTTAAAAATAAAAACAAAAGTTTGACGTAATGCTATCCAAGCAATTTCTTACATCTTGTTTCAGCTCCATGGATCTTTTCTTAAGAGAGTATTTAGCACTCCACTTAAACCTTATAGCTCCAAGCTAATGGAATTTATTTTGTGAAATGCACGATGTAGTTTGAGTTAGTTTCATTAAGGTACATGTAAAAGCTTTCAATATCATCTAAGAAGCTTGAATCCTAACCTTAAGCTACATTCAAGGTTATTCAGTATTCTGTATTCATGATTTGTGTGATTCAATGGGCCAGGGCTAAATCCAAGCCCAAAAAAAGCACTTGTCAAATTGTTAGGCCTATATGTCTCAGATCAGGCCCATCAATTTGTAGGCCTTGATCTGTCTCTCCCTGTAAGAAACTTTCTTATAGATTTGAGGAAACTCTGTATTGGGCTCAACGCTGCATATCCTCCCAATTAGAGGATAAAAACTTTAGGCATAATCTTGTGCATGTGTGGTCCTTGTGAGGTTCAGCTAAAACTTTCTACCCTTTTTATGTTCCACTGAAACTACATACCATACTATATAAATTATATCTACTTTGTGTTGAGATTTACAGGTTCTATTATCTATTGCTTATAATTGCAATCAACCATGGGGATGAAATATTGGTCTAATGTTTGATTGTGTTACTAAGCCTTCATGACATAATGGTTTGGAGATTGTAGCTCGAAATGGCAAGTGTGTTGGTGCACTTTTGACATAAGTCTAATGGATTAGTCACGTTATCAACTTGTTGTCGATGATTAAAGGTATTAATTTGTAATTGAACCTATTTATTAACTTGTAGGTCTGCATTTTTCATTAAAATAAACTTGCACCATGAACACACATAAAAATATACCTTGGTGTATACCATATACCAGATATATACGTTATAGGAGGGATAAGAAGATCAGTAAAACAGTTTTCCCTTCCATTTTTAATGTCTTCCACCTCATCTTTCATTGTATTATATGACAAAGAAAGCAAGAAGAGAGTAAAGAAAGAGAGACTAACATTAAAAAAATAAAAAATAAACTTGGTGTATACTTCCACTATTCAGCTCATTTTAAGTAGTATTTTATGTATGACTAGAGAAGCCATTTGAGCATGTATGGAAAAAGGTAGAAAAGTGACATGCTCTCGTTGAGAGTCGAACTCAAGACCTCCCGCTTACTAAACGGGTGCTCTAACCAACTGAGCTACGAGAGCTTGTTGGTAATATATCAACTTATAATTATATAACCCGTATAAGTCCCATTATTCTGGCATTAAAAGAAAAGCGAAAATATATATGATACCTTTTCATTTAATTTATAAATCTGATAAGTTTTGAGAATATAGCATCTGTTACATAATAATTAATCTTTATTATCTTGGTAAGACACTAATTACTAAGCAAGATTCAAATCTATATCTCTTTGTTAACAACAAGATACTTTATTAATTAAATTAACTGAAACTCTTATACATATGATTGATCTTTAAAATTTTGGTAGGATTTTCATTTTAGTTGAATTCAATGCTTGATTTTGCATATTAAAAAAAAAAAAAAAAAAAAAAACCCACCTTTATTTAAGAAGAAGACAAAATATATTGAGTGCACTGAAAAAAATTATTATATTTCAACCAAGGTTATTAAAATCCCGATTCGAATCTTAAAATCTTACGATTTTATGATTCAACATTATGAAAACGATTCGAATCTTAACTGAATCTTAAAGGTGGTAGAATCTTAATAGAATCCCGATTTGAATCTTAGAATCTTTAGAATCTCGATTTGCTTCTGATTCTATACGATTCTACTGCACAAGGTTTATTCGGATTTTTTGATAAAAAGTTAATGGTAATATATAATAAAAAGTTAACTATAATACATAAATTCTAATAACTTGGTGTTTGTAGGTACACACAAAAAGAAGAAACCGTTTGCTCCAAAAGAAAATGAATGACTTGGTGTTTGTCATGTGCAACTTGAACTTGATAAATAAACCCACAAAAAAAGCAACTGGAACCACTCAAGTTTCTTTGGAGGACATCTCTTCAGATGATGAGTGGATAGCTGCAGAAGAGAGTCCAAATGAACCAAATGAAGAATGGCCAAGTATCTTTTCATAGGGATGCTTAAGAGGAAGATGAAAATGGTAAGTGGGTTTTAAATCTTGTAAGTTATGACTTATGACTTCTTTATTAGATCTTTATAAAATTTTGAATACAATTTGTTTTTGTTCTTTTTTGCTAGGTGATAAAGATAAAGAAATTCATAATCTTAGTGATTGTGAACTTGAAAATGAAGTAAGAGATTTTGATGATCTTCCCATGGATGATTTAGATGGAAGCAACGACATTTATGGTGAACGTCTCCCATTAGAGGACAACATTCATCAAATCAATGATGATTTTGGTTTTTAGATCTTGGTTATTCACATTGAACAATAAGTAATGTGTTACTTTTGTCACAAAATCACCATTGTGAAAAATGGTTGGGAAATATTTTGATTTATGTAGTGTTATTATTTGGAACATTATGTATGTTTGTGGTTATGTGGTATTAAAACTTGGAACTTGAAAATTTGAAGTTTGAAATTTGTCATTTGGTATTTAGTAGTTAATGATTTATTGCATTTTATAAATTTTATGCCAAAACTTATTTATTTTTCAATGATTCTTTAACATATGTTATGAATTATAATTATTTATATATTTTTTATTTACTTAAAGTAGAATCTTACGATTCACGATTTGATTCGCGAAACCCTCCCAACGATTTAAGGTAGAATCTCAATTTTAATAACCTTAATTTCAACACATTTTAAAAAATTTATCTCCTTGAGTTTTTTATTCTAGAGTTTCATTGGACTGTGTCTAACTTTATTATTAAGCAAAAATTATAACACTAATTTGATACATTTCTAACTCAAAAAAGAAAGAAAGAAAGAAAAGAACTTATAAAAAAAGGGAATTGAGGCATTGAGGCATCCAATAACACCAAGTAAATGAAATATTCAAATTACTTTCTTGCTTAATAATATTATTTTTATTACTATTTTGTAAAAAAGTGTTTTTTGGAAACTATTTAGGCATCTAGTTTT
The DNA here is from genome assembly GCA_907173295.1 of Fagus sylvatica. Classification (NCBI taxonomy): domain Eukaryota; kingdom Viridiplantae; phylum Streptophyta; class Magnoliopsida; order Fagales; family Fagaceae; genus Fagus; species Fagus sylvatica. The sequence goes on from OU015772.1 coordinate 2,443,476, forward strand.
TTTTTTTGTGAGTTCCACTTTAACCTTGAACATTGGTTTTACAACTAGTGTTCAGACTGAGTTGAGAACTCTCAAGTATGGTTTAATGTTAGCCATAGATCTTGAGATTTTTAACCTTGAAATTAAAATGGATTCTTTAGTAGCAGTTAAGCTTGTTAATTCCATTACCACCCCTAATGTTTTTTTGAGTACTATTGTGACTGATTGCAGGTATCTAATAGAGAGATCTGAGCTTTGTTCTCTCAAGCACATCTTTAGGGAAGCTAATGGTTGTGCTGATTTACTTGCTAAAGCTGACTGTGATTAGTTGTTGGATTTCATTTCTTTTTCCAATGCCCTAACGCATGTGTTGGAGGCTTTGGTTTTTGATGTTTCGAATGCTACTCATTTCCTGTTTGATTAGTTCGTAATTTATATCATTCCTTTTAACCAAAAAAAAAAAAAAAAAACTTTAATATCTCAAAATTTTAGATGAGTTTCAATTGGAACTCATCTCTTGTAAAGACGAGTTCCAACAAAAGAATATTTTCCTCAATAGTTTTAAAACAATATCTTTTTGAAAAATATTTTTAAAAAATAGATTATTAAAGTTTGAACACATCTCTTGTAAAGACGAGTTCTAACAAAAGAATATTTTCCTCAATAGTTTTAAAACAATATCTTTTTGTAAAATATTTTTAAAAAATAGATCATTGAAGTTTGAACAATCCCTCTAATAAAGAGGTCTTGAATATAAGCCTGAAACCTTAGGCAAGAAGCCTATATTATTGGAAAAAAGCAGTAAAATCCAAAGAAGAAAACAAAGAAATTATGAGAGTATGACGCGCATGAGACACACGTGGTCCAATAAAACCCCCCTGGTTGACGCACTCTAAATTTCCTCCTCTCAATTCATCCAAGGCGGCTATGTAAGTTGTGTGCCTATAAACCTTGTGAACCAAGTAGTAGTGACTAGTGACTAGTGACTTTATTATATGGTATTCCCGTAATTTACCGCCAATTCCTTGACCTTTTTCCCACCACCACAAAACTCCCCTTATAAAACACTCACAAGTCACAACCCTTCCTCCAACCCCTCCTCCAACCCCATTTCACACACTCTCTCTTCTAATTTCCTCGCTCTTTCCTTTCACTCTTTCTTTCTCTCTCTCTATTTATAGTTTAAAACCCCATAATTCTCACCATAGCTACAACAATACCACACAGCAAAAAAAAAAAAAAAAAAAAAAATAGAGAGAGAGAGACAAAGAGAGGAATGGACTCCGATTTGTGGAACGCTCGTCTTACCGCTCCTTCACGCCGTTACCAGTCTCGATCCGGTTCGTGTTTTTTTATTTTTTATTATTTTTCCCATAATGCCCTTCACTTTCTGTTTGTTTCCCGAGAAAATTAAGAACTTTTTGTGTTTTGTTTGTTGTAATTTGTGGGTTTTTTGTGTTTGATGATGTAGATCTGTATCTTGGAGGAGTAGGGCAGGAAGAGATGGAGGGAGAGGATGAATCCAAGGCGGAGTTTTTGTGCCCTTTTTGCGCTGAGGATTATGATGTCGTTGGGCTTTGTTGTCACATCGATGAGGATCATCCAATCGAAGCCAAAAATGGGGTACCCTTTTGTTTATTTTTCAATAAAGTTTCTTTTTTTATGTGTGTATTTGCTTAACTTGTGTGATAAGTTAGGGTTTTGTTTTTGGGGACAAGTGGGTTTTGGATTTTGGGATTGAGCATTTAATTATCTGTGAATGGATAAGATTTTATTAAAGGATAGCATTATTTTGGTTTCCATTTTAGATGCTGATGACATGGCAATATATAAATCATTTATTAACAATAAATGCTTAGGATTTTAAGAACACTGCAGTGTAATTTTCCAATAAAGAAAGATGATTTTTGGTTGGTGTATTAGTTTTAGTGGGATATGCATTTTTGTTTAATTTATTATAAAATCTTGAATAGTATAAATTGGTGATTTCTGAGAGGTGTTGTTATTGGTTTTAGCTCATGATGTTATTGATTGTATTTTCAGGTATGTCCAATTTGTGCAAAGAGGGTTGGAATGGATATCGTTAGCCATCTTACGATGCAACATGGGAGTTTTTTAAAGATATCCTTTATTGCAAGTTGGGTTTAGGCTCTTGTTAAGCTTCATTTTTTTTGCTTTTTGTTGTTGCTTGTTTTGGTTTTGGTCTAGTACCTGCTTATTGTGTCTGCAATTTCTGGTTGTATAATGTTGGATTCTATATTTAGGTGGTTGGTTTAAATGTTGGTGTGGTTATAAGGAATCTGGTTTATTTGATACCGTTGGATTCTTTTGTCTTTTAGGATTATGTTGATTGTATTGCTTGTTTATCATTACATAAAGATAGGACATTTATTTGTGTAATGCTTATTATGTTTTCATTTTAGCTCTAGCTCAAATGGTACTTCCCTGTCCCATGAGAATGGGCGGAAAGTAGAGTCTTCATCCATTGGAGCTGTAAGATGTTCATGAGCTGGTTTTCCTAAGCTAACACTTCTCATGACCCATTTGTTAGAAATTTAAGGTTCAAATCTTTTTGATACCAGCTGTAAGATGTTGGAGCTTGTCTTTTTGTTTTTTTTTTACTAAAGAATCTTATCCATATGTCTGCTCACGGTATACAAATCATCTTTTGCACCTTGTCGCTACAAATTTGCTCATTATTTGCAATTTTGCATTGCGTGATATGTTACTTTTTGAATCTGTAGTTTACTTGAAAAGCTACTCTATTTTTGTGATAAGTAAAAAGCTACTCAATTTTTGAAACCTTGTTTCTTCATTTTTATAAAGTCAATCTCTTTCATCAAAGCAGTAGAAATTTCCTATTATGTTTCTTATTGCTTAGTCATATATTTTTGTAACACAATGAAGATGTCATGCTTTTCCTTAACTTTAGATCACGTTCAGCGCAAGAGGAGATTCCGTAAAGGTGGTTCTAATTCTACATTGTCTATGTTGAGGAAAGAGTTAAGAGAAGGAAGTTTACAATCCCTTTTTGGAGGATCCACTTGCATTGTTTCCTCAAATACAGAACCTGATCCTTTGTTGTCATCATTTATATATAATGCCCCTATAGTTGATGAATCTGTGAGTGTTCAGTCTCATTCTTTGGTGGAAGCAAGGGTAGCTAAGGAAAACTCAAAGGAGGATTTCTTGGAAAGGTATGAGCCCTGTGTTTATTTCATTAATTTTGTTTAGCTTTCTCTATTTAGTCTTTGAGAAATGAATGAGAATCCACATAGCTAAATTTGTAGAAATTATGTTATATGTTATGATTGGCTTAAGTCTTGGCCAATTTGGTTCTTATGATTGTTTTAACACCTGGTGTTTATGAATGTGCTAATTGAATTTGTTAAATAAGGGTATTTTGTGGGTTCGAGTCATAAGGGAATTGGGTTTGAATCATAAATACACAAAACAAAATCAATTGGTGGTGTCTTAGTTATGTACTGTCTATAGTCAGAAGTCAACTTTCCTCTCTTTCCCTTTCTTTCTTATGTACTGTCTGTATTTGAGGGCATCCCTTTTTCTTCATTGTGTGGTGTGTGTTTGTTTATGAGAGAGAGAGGGAGAGAGGAAGTGCAATTGTATAGTGCTGCATTAGATAAACGAAACTAACTGTAGTTTACTATGACAGGAGTGTCCAACAGTTGGTGTTATCTGACAAGGACCAAGAGGAGAAGACTCGGAAGTCTGAGTTTGTCCAAGGACTTTTGCTGTCCACTATTTTCGATGATAGCTTGTGAGTTCAAAGGGCATGCATAGAAGACGGGGCAATGTTGTAGTAGGACTGTAGGAGCCCCAAAGATTTAAGATTGAAGAGGCTGATGCAGCACCAAAGATTAAAATTGAAGAGGCGGATGCGTATTATGGGTACTAATATGTTACTAGTGGTAATACTGTAATAGTTAGGTCTGCACGAACTATGTATCTATTGTAATTAGAGCTTTGTGCATAAATGGAAAAATGTAAGAACTTATTCCTCCTTTGCCACCTGCTTTCTATAATTTTCATATAAATTATAAACCTGAAAATGACCGAACGGAATTTCAGAATTTTGTAAGTTCCTCTGAAGTTGGGAAAACATTGACTCAAGTCTGCAGTGCCCCACAGTAGGGACAATTAGCTAATAATTAATAACTTAACGGGCCAGAAAACCAATTAATGCTCAAGCTTTAAAACCATACATGCCAAAACATTTATGTTTATAAAAATAGCTCAAATAATGGGAAACTATTTGTACAAAGAAAAATGTATAGAGGCCAGATCTCTATATATACAGAAATAACTAAACTTTTATCAGTGGCAACTCTCATTTTTAGACCAACTCCCAACAACACAAAACTACTCAAATATGAATTATCATCAGAATGCCTCATAAATGTATTCACGTTTGTAATATCCATCGTAAAATACACCTGCTGCATAGAACAGCATAACAGCCATTTCTTAAGGATCATATCATCACTGTCGTCACTCAGCATACCAAGCCTTCCACAAATCTCATAACCAGATTATTTTTTGGCACTCCTTTGTGAAGACAGATAAAGCAGAGTCAAATCTAACATGACACTAGGATCTCAATACAATCCATATCCAATCAACAATTTCAACCTCTGGCTTGCGTTCCTTTCCACGATTGGAGGTCACGCATTTTCATATTAGAGATGAGTTATTCCATGATCCTTCTCAATTCCGTTGTGAGTTGTGGGACAGAAAGAACCTGTAATCTGGATGATTGACTTGCAGTCGCCGGAGCCAGTTGTCAGCAGCTTGCAATAGAGAGTTGACTTTCTGACTTTCATAAACTCCATTGGGATTCCAAACGGAAACTTTGAACTTGTAGGATGCAAGACCGAAGATGGGCAATGATAGCTTGATGGACAAGTCCGCACTACGAACCTCTTTTGGTCTTGAACCACGGAAATTCAACCCATCGGTGCTTGCAACTGTCCCAAAGAACATAATAACTAAATTACAACACACAAATGAAGGGAAAAATGCATTGACAACAGACGTAATGCATGTGGCACACACACACACATGTACACCAAACTAATAAGGGAAGAGAGAATACAGATGCAGGCCCAAATGAAATCAGACAAGACACTCGTGTGTGCAGATGAACATGCATCAACAAATAAAGCAACCTAATGGAGAGAGAGATATACCTTGAAAGGGTGTTGACAAAGCATGAAAGGTTAAGAAGCAGGCATCCAGGTTCTGCAGTGTTGGACCTGTGGGTATCCTATATATTGGATACCTACATTAAAAACAATGTAAATAGAAATTAATAAACACAGTTGCGGAAACCAGCTATACAACATTATAAAGCCAGAAAAGACAAGAAAGACATACCATGCCACAGAAACCCAACTTGAAGGTGATAGATCACAGCTCTTGTATGTCTTTAGTTCTGGAAACCGAGTTGTAAGAACTTGAATCTGTTGGATGCAAGATGATTAATGTATGTTCCAATAAAGAAAAACCATTGCAAACTAAAACGGTTCAAAGATAATGGACTTGCCTTATCAGCCAAAGGTTCACGACTAAATGGTGGATCATACTCAAAGTATTCGAACACAAGCTGACCCGGAGGACTGCAATTCTCGCTTTCATCACTTGATGAACCCGTTAAGGTTTTATTTCTCAGTGAAAGTCTTTTCAAACCCAGGATATTTGCATCTGCAATGTTTGGCTGACTCCAAGCCCCATTAACCCCATTATTGGCTCCTCTTTCTAATCTGTAGTCACTACTGCTGTCACTACTTGACTCTCTGGATGACATGGAATCACTCTCCTCACCAGGCCTCCTGTCACAATATGGAAATTATAAGGCCAAATTTAATAGTGCATGCAAATGAATATATCTGTAGGTAGGTACGAACTGAAAGCACTTAAGACTGAATATGCAAACACAGACACAGGTTGTGGTCACCAGAAGAATACAAACTAGCAGTGATTTAACTCCACACACCAGATACATAGGCTGGCAACCACCATTGCCACTGTTGCAAATGATGTCAATATGAATACAAAGATCTATTGATAGAGTAAGTTGGTCATAGCAAAACACTTACCCACATAAATCTCACATCAGACAATGAATATGCGTGATGGGAATAAAAGCAATTTATAAATCTAAAGATACTTCTGAATAATGTTATGTCTGAAAGTCTATGAGTCAAAGTCTAGAAATATCCAGCCCTCTAGCATTATAAGAGTCAGTCAAAGTCATCATTAAATTAATCAGCTCCTTAGTTTTCCAGGAAGTTGAGTCTGCACTGTCTTTGGTTCATGAAGAAGTCATGACTGTTCTAAGAGAGTATGTCTTTGTGGGGTTTTAGAGAGTAGATATGAAATTTCAGTTTCTGATCTTTGATCTCCACAAACAAAGTTGTATTCCCTTCAACAGTATGACTAGACTTTAAGCAAAAGTCTGTCCAAGGAGACGAACTCCTCCCACACATACTTATCAAAAAAAACATCCTACCCTTATAGCCATCCAGAATTGCTCTCTATTTTCTGGTATGCATCAATGTGCTTCATGCCAATGAGCTATACTCAACTGGCACTTCCATCCCCCATAATAATTGGTTAGAGGGGTGAGGTTGTGGGCTCAAGACGCATTGGGTGCATGTGTAAGTGTAACATACCAATCAAAAAACAAAATCAATGTGCTTCAAGGTGTTAATACAAAATGAGTGAGAGGTCAGCATACCCACTGGGCAAAGGGAGCAGAGTTTGATTGTAATTGCAGAAGAACACGAGAAAACCATGCACCAGGTACCAAAATATATAACAAAACTCCAGAGATATTTTTTACCCCCTTTTCAGTACTAGATGATCTTCCTATCATATTTAGATATTTTTTTTATAAGTAAACATTTCATTTAAAAAAGAAAAAGGACGTGGCCCATGTGCACAAGAGGAATACACAAGGTACAACAAAACTAAAGTACTAAAGGCTTTCCTATCATATTTAGATGATATCTCCCACTCAGAAAGCATCTAACGACTACTATTGCTAATTATAAACAAAGTAAATGTAGAAAAAGAGCCACCCATGTCAGAGAGCCAATAATCAAAGTTTCTTTTAGCCGATTGTTCCAGTATTCAAGTAGATAATACCAAAAAGTTCAATTTGTGCATCTAAGTTATATCTTCCTCAACATCTGAGATGGAACATCATCAAACCAAACTCAAATCTCTTGAACAAAATTTCCCCAAAATCACTTATCAAAAGCATAAAAAATTGCTATCATCTACTGCTTTATTAATTAAAAATGCAGCTATTTACTCATAAAAAAATGTAGCTGACTTATAACAGGACACAAAAATAACATCTTTCTCAAGGTATGTGACTATTTAATTGCTTTCTTCACATGTTTACAGGCCCTTCAAGGATTTCTCAATATCTTTGTCCTGTAGTAAATTTGTGTGTAAGCCCAATTCTTGTGGTCAAGACACACCACATACCAACCACAGTTTCGCTCATCCATTTTAGTCCTTAACTTTCAGAACCAGATGTTCATCTGAAAACTTTTAAGGATAACAAACTTAACTACTTTCTACAAAATCATAGGCAAGAATCTACCGGTTCTATTCAAATATCATATAGGTTATAATAACTTGATCTATAGTTCAGCTTAATAATAGATATAAATAATAAAAGATGCTAAACATTGGAAATAATCCAACCTATACCAAAATGTCCAAGACTTTGGGGCAAAACAGGCAGCTTGCCGGCTAGCCTAGAAGTTTCTTTGCATTGTAAGGCAAAAGGAAGGACCACATTTCAATTTTCTCAAGCATAATTTAATAGAAGTATATTATTACAAGCAAAAGAGGATGGGCAACATAGAGGTGAACATATTACTCTCAAATATTTGAAGGTTGCATAAAATGAGCCAGGTATGCTGTCCTTGCCTCGTTGGAAAGCAAAAAGAGAAAGCCATATTCTTGTGGTCAAGACAACAGGCAAATTATACTACGAGCAGAGAAAGCGCCAACTTTTTTGTAAGATAAAGCACGACATAGACAGGTAGCCCTATGAGCTTATGACTCATCAACAATAAGAATGTTGTGAGCAAAAACTTTCTAAGTGGACTCAAGAGATCAAATTCATACTACCCAAAACCAGTACAAGAAAACCCAAAATCCTATTAATCAAAATGAATAGCAGGCTCCATCAGCATTTCTTGCTAATTTCAACTATACATTAGGTGTTTCTTTCTCCACACAATAAGATATGAACGTCACCCCTCACAACCAAAATATAACAAAAAAACAAAATGCACAAAGCAGAAATCCAAACAAGCACATTGCATAGAAAGTAGCAATTATAGTTGTATATTGATATCTAGGATACGTGATCGTGTCAATATTATGAAATTAACTTTGTGACACACAATGAAGATTCCTTAATCCATTGATTTTTTTTTTCATGAAAAGTAAATTCTATAAAGGAAAAATCCTCTAACAGACAAATCACATAGTAAGGGGCACCCAATCCGAAATCCGAATAAATCACTTAAAACCATATGCACAACATTGATCTGAAACAAAATCACTGAATTCAATCTAAAATACAACATATGTATAAAACTAGTGTTAAAATTCCTCACCTTAGCCGTGGAGAGGGCTTTGATGGGTCTATATACAGCTGAATGCCAGACAAGTATGGCACATAATACTGAACAACAGAGTCACTCCCATTCAACAAGAGGGGCACACCTGCTCCATATGCGCTCCACTCCTTAAAGGACTCCCATAGATCCCCTAGTATGAAGTAAGGATTCAACTCGGTCGGCTCAGAAGTTCTCCATCCCCTCATGCTTGTCTAATAGTATGCCAAACAATGCCATTAATTAATATAAAACAATTCACTAGTAAAATAACAAACTTACACTAATTCATTTTCTGAACTTCAATTCTTTTTCTTAAAATCAAATAGCCCAATTTCTATAAAATTTAATCTGGCTCAATTCAATTGGATTGTCATACCACTTATGCTTCCTAAATAATCCAAATGGCAGGGGTTTATAAGTTTTTTTTTTTTCAAAAAAATAAAATGAAGACTTAAAATGCAAACAAACAAACTTCAACTAATTTATTTCTCAAATTCACTTCTTAAAATCGAATAAACCCAATTTCTATAAGGCTATAAGTCATTCTGGCTCAATTGAATTGGATTGTAATACCAATTATGTTTCCTAATTAATCCATACTAGAATACTGGATTTTAATTACAAATCATAAAGTTTCAAACCTTCATCATTAGGAGTCTAAAGTTGCACGGATATGGATACGGTATCGTACCCAATACGGGTACGGGTATGGGGATACATCATTTTTTTTAAAACATATATGGGACACAATGGATATTGGATATCAGGTATGATACGGGTACGAGTATCAGGTACGATACAGGTATGCGTACGTAGGCTAAAATGGAGTACCCGTGCAACCGACTAACAATAAGTCCATTTCCCAATCAATCCAAAATACAAGGTTTAAACATTTTGATCAAAGAGAGAAAATGCAGGCAATAAAAAATCTGGGTTTTAATCACAAATCATGAAGTTTCAAACTTTCATAATTAGGAATCTAATAACAAGTCCATTTCCCAATCAATCCAAATTACAAGGGTTTAAACATTTTGATCAAAGAGACAAAATGCAGTCAATATACAAACTGGGTCTTAATTACAAATCACAAAGTTTCAAACCTTCATCATTAGGAACCTAATAACAACTCCATTTCCTAATTAATCCAAATTACAAGGGTTTAAACATTTTGATCAAAGAGACAAAATGTAGCCAATATACAAACTGGGTTTTAATTACAAATCATAAAGCGCTTCAAAATTTAATCATTAGAAACCTAATAACAAGTCCATTTCCTAATTAATCCAAATTACAAGGGTTTAAACATTTTGATCAGAGAGACAGAATGTAGTCAATATATAAACTGGATTTTAATAAAAAATCATAAAGTTTCAAACTTTCATCATTAGTAACCCAATAACAAGTCCAATTTCACCACCATTACGTTTCCCATTACCCAAACACACAAAACCCTAAATACATTTTTTCTTCCAATTCATAAAACTTTAGCAGAAATTACCTTAGGGAAATACTGGGCAGGGACCACCGGAGTAGTGTGCTCCAAGAACCGATCAAAATTCGTCGATCCCGAACCACCACCACCCAAACCCGAATCCGAAACCGAACAATCCGACTTCGACAAAGACGACGTCGTCGAAGCCAAAGACGATGACGAACAACAATTCCTCGAAATCGACGACGCCCCTCTCCGATGCTGCTTCTCTCTTTGTTGCTGCTGCTGCTCTTGTTGTCGCTGCTGCTGCTCTTGTTGTCGCTGCTGCTGCTGTTGTTGTCTCCTGTGCGGCGGATTGTAGAACCGGTTCTCGCCGCGGTTACGGGAAATCGAAACCGTACCGGAGGCTGACATTGTTGCCGGTCAAAGAAAAAAAACCGATACGGCGTCGTATTAGGGTCTCAGAGAAACAGTACTGGTAAAAAAACAAAATTAGGGTTTTTAATAAAAAAAAAAATTTATTTGCAAAGATTTTCTATAAATACGGCGTCGTATTGGTATAGTGGGAAGCGGCGATTTGAGAAAACGAAGAGTCCAGAGAGATATAGAGAAAGGGCACAGTGTGTGTTTGTGTAAATGTGTGAGAGAAAAATTATAACAATATCTATTTATTTCGAGAGAGATCCACATCTATATCTGTGTTTGGTTTGATTACTATATTGCCCTCCTTAGAATATGAAACTTGAAAGGACTTTCTCAACTAGTTCGTTATATTTTAGGAATCCTTTTCTTTTCAAGATGTGTATGTGTCAGATTGATGTGACCCACTATTACTACTAGTCTACTACTACTACTACAATTAGTAAGTACTGCACCAAGGATATAGGATTACATGTATTTTGTAGTTACAATAAGTTTTATGTATCTAATGTGAATGATAGGTCTATCTAACTATAAAAAAAAATTGATACGGCTGTCTTTCTATCTATCTATTTTTAGGTATATATATAGTGTTGGATCAATTATAATTCAGAGTGATGAAAAAGTGTGTGTAACTTTAATCTAAGGATGGATGGAAGCAGAGCAAAAGTTTGTGTTAGAGGATTTGTGTTTTGTTTTTGGTTGACAAGTGGGAGTATTTTTTTATTAATAAATTAAAGCAACAAGAATATATTGAGTGCAAAGTATAAAATATATTGGGTATAGCATAGTTGCATTAGTTTCAAGTTGATAATATAAAATAAAATCTGCATTGGACCCATGTTCTTCTTTAGTTATGATTTTCTTTTCAATTGAAATGTTCAATTTGGAAAGTCACCAAACTCATGGATAAGGTACTTGCAGTCACTATAATAGTATAATGGTACCTAAATGGTGAACATTTATATAAGTGGCTCTCGTTTTTTGGAAGAGTATATTTTTATTGATTTATTAGACTTAAAAAATTAACCTGGTAAGAGTATTGTTATACCTAGAAAATAAAGCTTTATACGATTTACACATAAGTTAAATAAGTTAGTAATAACCTCTAGTAAGTGGCAAATGAGCCCTAAGATTTACAATTGGACTGTTGTAACTTGTAATTGAATCTAACTTCCATAATAATTTTCTTAAATCCATTCTTTTTTTTTTTAAATCCTTGCGCTCCGAATTGGCATAGTTCACTGGTTGATTTCGGAAATATGTTATCCCTGCTTCCTAGTTCCAAACCAAAGTCATGTAATTGATTTAGCTACCCCACAAATTTGAAATTGCCGGCTGCGTTTTGTTCCACCATGGCAAACATGAAGAACTTTTTTTTTTGGGGTGAATGGGTTCAAACTTAATTTTGACCCACACCCCAGCCCAACAACACATTTGAAAGTTCAGTCCTTATTAGTTGGAATGGGCTCAAGCTGTGTTTGGTGGTGACAAGCATGTCTGTAAAGGGCCTAAACTAATCATTCTAAGCCCAAAGGAATCAATTCAAGGTATAAGGATTAGTTACAAGCACTGGTATCTGCAACCCAAATGCTATTCCCATAATACTACTCAAATTAGGAAAAAAGAGTTGATTGGTTGGCTGTTTCAAACAAAGAGCTGAAAAAATAAATAACTTATATTAGAAAAAGGTCAAGGTTTAGCTACAACTGGTTTATAGCTAGTTTGCTACAACCTACTATGTGGTAGTTTATAAGACCGTCCACATGTATTATTTAAAGAAATCACATGACTAATTAAATAGGTCATGTGACTAAAGTACACGTGAATAATCTTATTAGTTGTCATGTATTGGATTGTAGTCAAACTTTGACCTTAAAAAAATGCTAGTAATTCTTCAGAAGGATTATCTACTGGTTTAGGCCACATGAGTTGATTTTATTCACTGGGTGAAGCTTCTTTTTGTTGCCAACTTCAAGATTATTTATATGAGTTTTGGCTCAGTTTTGAAAAAGCATTTATACCCTTTTCATTATAGTCAAGGATACTGATAATTGAAGGCTAATTTGACCCAATGCAGCCAGCCATTATTGAATACTCCTCAAACAAATGTCGGTTCCCACAGACTGGAAGTTTAGAAAGTAACAATCAGTCGGTGCATATATGCTTTTTATGCTCAGCAATATTTTTCTTTTGTAGATTTTTTTATTTATCTTAATGTTAGTTCTCAATATAATGAGGTGCCTCTTAAGTCTTAGCCACAAATAGTGGTCCTAACTCGTAAGTCCTTATAGGGCCTTTTAAAATCTTTTAATTCCTTTTCCTAAGAGCACTAACATTAGTGCATGTCTATTTTGTATTACACCAAATCATATTATATTAAAGAGTCTATCTGTAATTTGGTGATCTTAATTTTAATCAAGTGAATATTTGATCCATGACCCTTAATTTGACCGTTGGATTTTGATTTTCTAGTCGTCTGTTATGAAGCCATGTGCACAAAAAGTCATCCCCTCAAAGACTTTTAGCTCTTTCAAGTGTTCGAATTCAATGTTTCACACTCCTTGATATAATGGAAGTAATACTCTAGGAAAGATCCACCATTTTGTCCTTTCCATGAATTGAATTTTTTTTTTTTTTTTTATGTGATAGGAACAACGTTGGGGATCATAGGGTATCTTTTACATATTCCGAAAGGTTCTTTGTGACATAAAAAAAAAATAACTTGATAATCTTTTTTTAATAAATAACAGTGCACTCTCTCATCATTTTGGGATATGAACGCATAGGAGAGCAATTCAACTCTTTCACATATGGAATATCTTTAGCTTATCTTTAAATAGTACCTCTAGTTCTCACAGGCTCATCCAAACCAAAAACTTTTTACTTAGCAACCTATCCTCCATCTCATTGTTCTCACTTCGATCATTTTCAAAAAAAGAAATTATGGGTGTTGTTACTTATGACTTGGAGATCACTGCTGCAATCCCCCCTGCCAAAATGTTCAAGGCATTTGTCCTTGATTCCGAAAGCCTCATCCCCAAAATCCTCCCACAAGCTATCAAAAGTATTGAGACACTAGAAGGAGATGGAGGGCCTGGAACAATCAAGCAAATTAACTTTGGTGAAGGTTAGTTTACATTATTAAATTATCATGACTAACACTTTGTTCATGTAACATTTTAAAAGAAAATAAAAAAAACAAATTTTAACATGGGTTTTAGTTAACTCAATTGGTAACTGCATTTTTATTCTTAACATGGTGTTTTGTACGAAGAAAAATTAAAGTGAAATGTTTGGTTTATTTGGTTTGCAGCCAGCCAGTTCAAATTCATGAAGCACCGGATTGATGTGTTAGACAAAGAGAATTTCACATTTGGCTACAGTGTGATTGAAGGTGATGCTTTGTTGAGCACACTTGAAAAAATTTCTAATGAGATTAAGTTCGAGGTGTCTCCAGATGGAGGATGCATTTGCAAGAGCACTAGCAAATACTACACCATTGGTGATATAGAGATCAAGGAAGAGCAAATTAAGGCTGGAAAAGAGAAGGCAATGGGAATGTTCAAGGCTGTTGAAAGCTACCTCTTGGATAACCCTGACTATTAATTAGAGGTTGCTATGTTTTGTATTGTAAATTGAGACTTTAAGATAGAGTCTTTTGTGTCTACCTTTCAATCATTGCTAAAATGGTGTGCCTTTGGCTTGGTAATTACAGTTTTGTGGGTATGGTTCATGAGGTTGCTTGTAGTGTTTTACATAATTGAAGAGCCAATGTTGTAATGTTTTTAATAAATACAAAGCAAATCAGCTGGTTATCATGTGATTACCTGCAAAAAGATGGGCACATTTTGTTAATTGAGCAAATTTTTTTATGAATTCCAGGCAAATCTTCCAAATTTTAGGGAAGAATGAAGATCAATAAAATTTGAAAAGGTGTTGCCAGGAGGACCTGTCACAAATTGATACAATAGTGGAAAAAAAGTGACAACAACGGGGTTGCCTAGCTTAGCATCAAAAAAAAAAAAGGGGGGTTGCCTAGCACTAGCAGCATCATCGGGAGAAACCCTCGATTTAGTGGTCTAAAAAAGAAATAGCATACATGAAAGGACTAAGCAATTAAAGAATTTAGGTGAAATATAGTATTGGTCCTTAAAAATTGGGATTAGATTTTATTTTAGTCTACGAAATTTGAATTTTTTTTAGTCCTAAAAAAATTGTAATCTTGCCGTGATATTGAAGCATTAAATGGTTTTGTCAAATTTTTTTAATGTAAGCAAGAATTATAATGGTAAGGCTATGGAAGGATTACCTTACTACGTTTATAATTTATTAAAGACTAAAACGAAACTTTTTAAATTTCAGAGAATAATATAGAACTTGACCCAATTTGTAGGACCAAACTTTCTAATTACATGTCATATAATTGTTACTAATTTAATTTTCTCTCCTTCTTTCACGGGAAAGTGACTTGTAATTTGCTTTCTTTGTTTTTGAATTTTCTTTCTCTCTCGCGGTGAGATCACACTTTTAGGGAGACTCATGAGACACTTTTAGGTCTAAAATTGATTTGAATTGGGGGTGATCAATTGGCTTTAACCAGCGTTTCAATTCAATGATACGACGATAGAAATTTATTGATAATCATATAAAATATTTACAAATTGATAATTGATTATATTGTTAGAACTCTCACAAACTTGTTTGCAATTTTTATAATAGATATTATTATTTACCGAAAGTATCGTGGTTTAGTGATATTGTCCGGTTCTTTTTATAAGAGAAAAAATCCCCAACCTTAGTTGTTGTAATATATATATATATATATATATATATATATATATATATGACATGATAATGTCAGTTATTTTATTTTATTTTTAACCACAAAATCTAAAACCTCTAAATCACCCGTTACAAATTCATGGATAGATATAGTTTAACAGGGTACATGTTTTACTAATTTAGAACAAGTGACCCAAAATTGACTCTGAAAATGACTAAAACTATAATGGCATGATAGTTTATTGTGAAAGCATACTTTACCTAATCGCAATTAATATAAGCCCATCAATATAGAAAATAAAAGCTTTCTTTATACTTGGATATTTTAAGCCATTTAATGCGAATGGTTTCATTATTATATTGGCTAAGATTTCAAGTGTCAAAAATATAATTTGAAAACAATAGCCAATAGGATAAGGATGGCCAATGCTGACAGACGCCAGCCATTGCTGAATGAAAGTCAAGCTACAAGTTGTTTTTGGCATTGTCCGACTTTGAAAAACCTCAATGCTGCATTCTAGATGGTAGATATTGCGTACTTTACAAGGCATACAATATTCTGAATTTAAACCATTTTTTATACAAAATTCATCTTTTAATTTATTATTATTATTATTATTATTATTCTAATTCTTCCTATTCTAAATTAATTACTACCATTCATTAGTAACTTTGGTGTCACAAAAAGCCTTTGGATTTCACACACGTAATCCAGTTCATTAAATTTCTCAAAAACTACATTTAAGAAAATGCTAAAATTATTACTGACTTTTATTATAAAATTAATAATTACAAATTGACGTGATAATAAATATAATTAGTGTGATATCAACTATATAATATATAAATTTCAGAATTAATTACTACTGCTACAAGCATGATAAATCTTGCAATTTTTTTTGCCGTGATTACTGAGATGTCAATTACTTTTTGCTGTTGTTTGGGTTACTTTGATTTGACCATTCCTCTTGCTTTGAGATGCTGCAATCCAAGGCTCCATCTGTAAATTAAATATGGCCAAAAGTATTACCATGATCTTACCTTGTACCTCTATCTAAAGTAAGGCTAAATGATTTGTAATTTGATCATGAATCTGCATATTATAAACCATAAAGTACTTATGAAGTTATAAAATCCAAATATACTTAGGTTCCTTCACCTGTTTTTATCTTCTCATTGTTGGCTCTCATGATCTAATTTGGTTTGTTCTCTTCACATGTGTTAGAGCATCTAGGAAATAATTTATAGTCAAAACAACATTTGGAATCAAATGGGGTTTCCTTTATTAGACCAATTTGCAAATGTACTTTCTTTGACTAAATTACAATCCTTTTCTTAGAAAATTATTATCCTTGTCATAGTGTGGACATCCTAAAAACTAAAAAAATAAAAAGAAAGGAAATTAACATTCAGCCTTACTCTATAAATACCATCCTCTAGTACTCACTTCTTGCCAACTCAAAAAACTCTTCAAGTTCATTCAATCCTCCTCCTTTTTAATCTTCATTTCATCAGTTTCAAACTCTTAGGTCATCATGGGTGTTTTCACATACGAGACTGAGACCACCTCTGTCATCCCACCACCTAAGCTATTCAAGGCTTTTGTCCTTGATGCTGACAACGTCATCCCAAAGGTTGCACCTCAGGCCATTAAGAGTTCTGAAATCATTGAAGGAAATGGAGGCCCCGGAACCATCAAGAAGATCACCTTTGGAGAAGGTAATTAGTTTCTATTCTCATCTCCAACACATCATTTGTTTAGATTGCAAAGAAAAACTTAAAAAAAAGAGGAAGAAGTATGTACTAATTAAGTTATTACTCTTGTCCTTTCACTCTTAAAAATAAGAACTATATTTGTCCAGAGATTTGTAACTCAATGACATTGTTCGATTTCTCTTATGGAGGAGAACTCGAGTTTGAATTGTACCCTAAAGGAAAAAGAAAAGAAAAGAAAAGTATCCCAAACTAATAGAAAGTATAGCAATTTTTTTCTATTTTGCTTATCATATTATTGAACCCTCTGTTGCACTTTTATGGTGTGGGACAAAGGATTTTTATTTCATAGTATCATATGTAATGTACATATTGCAAAGAGAAGAGGTAACAATTGTTTTTTCTATATTTTTCAGGTAGTCAATTCAAGTATGTGAAACACAGAATTGATGAGGTTGACCAAGCAAATTTCACATACAACTACAGTGTGATTGAGGGTGATGCTATAAGTGAAATACTCGAGAAAATCTCGTACGAGATCAAGATAGTGGCAAGCCCTGATGGAGGATCCATCTTGAAGAGCACCAGCAAGTACCACACAAAGGGTGACCATGAGATTAAGGAAGAACAAATTAAGGCTGGTAAAGAAAAGGCTGCTGGACTTTTCAAGGCGGTTGAGGCCTACCTCTTGTCACACCCCGATGCCTACAACTAAACCAGTGTGCTGTTTTTTCTTGCATTTGTGACCATAAGGAGTTACAAATGTTGTGAGTTTCATTTTGTTTTTTGGCTTGCAATACTTCCTTAGGTTTGCTAATAAAGTAGTTTGCGGTTGTGATCATCATCCGCCTTTCTTGTGATTTGGAAGAGTGAAACGTGAATGTTGTTGTATTATTGTATGCATACAAATAATAAAAATTGAATAATTACAATTCATGTTGGCATAATATCGTCATGTCTTCACCACTTTAAGTTTAAAAATTGTGTTATATTAATTTCTCAATTAAAGGCTCTCCAAGTCTTATCTCCCCAACATAAATCATGGATGAAATGTTATGTAATTCTCAACTTATTCTTTTTCTTTGTCACAATAAAATCTACTAAAAAAGGATGGCATACCTCTGACAACCTATTCCCTTAACTTTTGGAAATGTGTCAGAGGGATTGTTAGCTTTTAATATTCAAGAATCTTCAAGTTAGATTGAATGATACATACATCAAAGACAGAACACTATCAAGTTCTTAACTTTTTCATCAAAAAATTATTAACATGAAAATCATCAGTGTTAAAAAAGCAAATGCATAGCTCTAGCATCCTAATTCTCTAACTTTTGGAAATGTGAAGAGGGATTTTTAGCTGCTAAAATTAAGGATCCTACAAGTTGTCAGGAATGAAATTGGGAAACTGAGAATTTTATCCAAAAGAAAAAGGCATAAAATCAAGTATTCTCCCCCCCTTTTTTTTTTCCTTGTAAGTTACAATTGCACTCAGTAGGTTTAAATTCCGACCTAAGAGGCGCCATTCGGGCAAGAGCTCATTGGCCATATATTCCAGTTGTACATTAGGCATCTCTTGAGTTTATTTTTTCATGAAGCAAGTCTTGTGAAATAGTTCAAAAAATAAAACTGCAACGACCGCCACCACTAAAATTGGTACAAACATCTGATAAATTTCAAGATAGATCATATGCATAAGACTAAAAAAGAAAAGTTGAGCATCTAGACGTGTACATTCCAAGTTGTGTACATCCATTTTTTATGCTTATAACAAACACAAGGATAATATCACAGAAAAGTTTAAGAGTGTTACTGACATTTGTATTCCAAGCGGGCATTAATCCCCCAGGGAAGGGCTTGTCAATATTAGCAAAACCATTTCTAGAATCACTAGTCATCCACCATTTATTATGTTTTGAATTTGACTCTTTTAATAGTCAAGTCCCAAAAAAATAAGTTAAAGCTTAAATAGTTTAGTAAATAAATGATTGTAAACAAACTTTTTCACTAGTTCCAACATTAATATCATTGATTTGGATTGTCTGAAAAAATGGGCCCAACTTGTTTTGGCATTATAAGTGTATCGTGGGCTTTGCTATTCCACTTAGATACCTTAGCCTTTTACTTCTTCATTTCATTTCTTATATAATAATAGGCCCATAGGGAGGCCCATATGAAGGCCCATATAAAGAAGGCTTATTTATACAAAACTGAGAGTTGGGCCCATTAGGTTATGAATGCCCATAAAGGAAAATAGTTTGAACTTTAAACATGAGCATTTCTAACCCCTATAGCGGTTAGCACTCGCTTTGTCTTGAGCAAGAAGCAAGCCAGTGAAGATGGAATCGGAACCTCCTCCACCACCACCACCACCACCTCCACCTCCACCTCCTCTTCACGCAATTTTCTCCTGGTAAGAAAGTAAAAATTGAACACATTTATCCTAAATAATCAATTCTGGCTAGTGCTCATTTTGTTAACTTCCTAATTGATTATATCTTTGTTTTGGAAGCTTTTTTTGTTTGAGTTATACACTTGTACTGTTTGGTAACTGGAGGAAGTTTTCATGTTTAATTAGTTGAATACAATGTACCTTCCTTTGTTCTACTTTGACTGCGACTATTTGATTGAATTTTATTTTATGTTTTTTCTGTTTAATTTATAGAAATTTGTTTCTAAAGTCAGTCATCAGAGCATATAGGGAGCTTTTTGGGCCGAAGGGAAGTATTGATTTTGGGTTGCTTATGTTCAGACATGATGAATATTTCTGGACAATGCTTAGAGATGATAACATAATGTGGAGACATGTACTCCTAAGGGATCTTCGATTGCCAGCCACTCTTGACCTTCCTCAGACTTTTCATTGGTTCGACATCTGCCGATTGACATTCAGCATGTTTCAAAATTAAATTTGAATCCTCTAGTCTAAATGTAGATGTCTCTATATATGTGTCAATACTCAACTTTTGATTTTGCAGGGAGGGATGAGTCTCACTTGTTCCGCGATGCAGATACTATTTTTGGTGAGTTCCATTTCCTTTGTAGTAAATAGTAATGTAAGGCTGTGTATATAGAATTCTTATGGAGCAATTTTTTTAATTTATTTATTCTCATCTGGACACCAACTTTCTTGTGATGGAAATATAAGGTTCACGACGACTTCATACCTTTATCGTTCAATCGCTAATGCTATACCTGACACACAGGCTATCTAGACCAATTGGAAATTTTGAAAATCCTATAGGTTGCACGGCTAACAATGTTAGGCCTGGCATTTGGATCACAGGTATGTTTTTAGCATTTTAAAAGTTTTCTCACTTCAATTAGATGCCTTATACATTGACTTGTTGTTTATGTTTTCAGATTACCATTTCTTGAGATGCTCTATACATTACCCCGATGTTGATTGTCTTGGTAAGCAATTATGTGTTCATTTATTTAGTTCATGAAGATTACTGCATGAATATCCATGAATTAATATCGTTGTTTATTACCTTAGTTCATGAAAATTACTGCATGAAGTATCATTGTTTCTGATACTTCTTTCTACTGGGAGGATTTAGTGGAGTGTGGTGTTGTGCATTTGAAAGGTAAGGGCATGAGGGCTACAGTTTGCAAGTTGGCTTGGTGGGCCACTGTTTATTATCTTTGGTCACAACGAAATGCTGTTCTTCATGCTGGGCAGATCAAGACAGAAGATCAAATCATCAATATTATCAAGAAAGATGTTAAGACTCGGCTTCAAAGCAAAGAGTGCTTCAACAATACCATTCTGAATAGAATTATGTGTTGTAATTGGGGTATTTGCATTGAGAGATTACAAAGAGGTGGAATTGCTGTTTAGTTTTTGTTCTTGCTCTTGGTCATTCTGGGTTTATTTTGGGGTTGTTCTGGGCTTAGTGTCCTGTTCATTTTGTTGCTACTAGACTGTGCTTTTCTTTTTGTATTAGGCTGTGTAGAGTTTGAGCTGTGTTGCTAGCCTTTTGGCTTTATTGGTTTGTTCATGACAGTTGGTCATTCAATAAAGTATTTCTGATTCATCCAAAAAAATATCGTTGTTTGTGTTGTGTAGATTATGTGGTAGTACTGGAGGCAAGGCACGTGGAGTTATTCCTCCATGATGAGTACCGTAACGGAGTTTGGGATTACATGGATTTGGGAAATCATTATGCCGAAGAGTTAGAAGAGGGTGTGCCACCTAGAGCTTCAGCAACGATTTTTGATTTGCACCATGTGGACGACCCTATATCCAAGGGTAATTCTTTATTGTCCATAAATTTGTCAAATAAATGTCTCAAGTTCCTGCTTCTATTTCTAATTACTCCATAATTTCCAAATGAATTGTCAGAGGTCTTGTTGAATAGTAACGCATGGTGGCGACCAGATAGTGGATTGATTTCTACTAGCACTCGTCATGGAGTTGCATTCAACTTCCCTCTACTCGACTTTGAAGGTAAAAAATTGATACGGTTGAGATTTGTATCTATTAAGAGATTTGTAACTCAATGACATTGTTCGATTTATCTTATGGAGGAGAGTACAAAGAACAGAAAAGAAAAGTACCCAAAACTAAGAATAGCATTTTTTTTGCTTATCATAGTATTGAACCCTCTATCCCACTTTTATGGTGTGGGATAGAGAAATTTTATTTCATAGTATCATATGTAATGTATGTATCTATCCCTCTATCACATGTTCTGCTTGATAGCGTTCCGTCTTTGATGTATGTATCTTCAATCTAACTTGAAGATTCTTGAATATTAAAAGCTAACAATCCCTTGGACACATTTCCAAAAAGTAAAGGGAATAGGTTGCCAGAGGTATGCCATCCTTTTTCAGTAGATTTTATAGTGACAAAGAAAAAGAATAAGTGAATCACATAACATTTCATCTATGATTTATGTATCCTTTAATTTTATTCTTCCTTTTCCGCATTGCGTGCACTGATTACGAATTGTAATTTTATGTCCATCTTTCAGGTCGAGGACAAAGCCCTTGAATAGACTAGCAGGAACAGTGGTGGTTTTGGACTTTTGGCTTTGTAACTGAATAATGAGGATTGGTTGTAATTAATTTTGGGAGTTTTTGAGCTTGGTAGCTGTGAGAACTCGTGGATGGTATTTAATACTGAGGCTCAAGGTTCACTTGCATGTTTGGAGTATCCCCAATTGATTCCAAATGTTGTACCATCCTCAGTGATTTCTTAACTATCAAATTAAAATGCTCTACTAAATGGATACTTGGATATTTGAACTTTATGATTACTTTCCGTGCTTAATACTTAATGCTTAATTGAAACCACCCTTTGTGATTGATTTATGTACCCATGTATTTTTTTTTTCTTTTTGATAATTCAATGGTTGCAACAATTTGGCCAAAGAGAATCTCATATAATACATTTTGGCAATACACATGAGCATGGTCAACTACCATTAATTGTTGAATTATCAAAAAGAAAAGAAAAGAAGAGATTATGATTCACCTTAACAGTTCACAAAAGATGAGCTAATGTATATAACACAGTATTCTACTTGTGCTACCAAATACAAAGCAAACTTGTTTTAGGTTCTGCGGTATATAACACAGTGAGCTAATGTATAAGGGAAGTAAATGTGGTCTTTTGGTAGGTAGAGCACTTCTGTTAATAAAATATCGTTGTTTGTGTTGTAAGATATGATAGAGTGTAGCTGGTTTATAGTTTTTAATTCCGCATTTAAATCGAAAAAGTTTGCCTCAACCTAAATCACCCCCCCTCTTAGGTTGATATTTGGGTAACAATTGGTATCAGAGCCAAGGCTCTACATATAGATTTAACAATCTTAGAGTTAAGATCATGGCAAACACATTTAGACCTCAAATGGTTGAAGGTCAATCTACAAATAGACCACCCTTGTTCAATAGTAGTGATTATAGTTATTGGAAAACTAGAATGACTACGTACATTAAAGGTCAAGATTATCTCATATGGAAAATCATTGTAAATGGTCCTCATGTTCCTACTAAAATAGTAGAAGAACAAGAAATACCCAAACAAGAAACTGAATGGGATGAAAATGATGTCAAACTCATTGAATTAAATTATAAAGCTATGAATTGTTTATATTGTGCGTTTGACTCAAAGGAATTTGATGAAATTTCAAGTTGTAATTCAGCTAAAGAAATTTGGGAAAGACTTGAAGCTACATATGAAGAAGCAAGTCAAGAATCAAAGATGAGCATGCTTGTTCATGATCACAAATTGCCTCAAATAGAGAAAGATGAATGTACAAGCATTAGCCCTCAAACATCCAACGATGAAGAAGATTCTACCGAAGCTTTTTGCTTAATGGCATATGAAGATGAGGTAACTTCTAAACTTAATTCTTTAGAAGATGAATCTTATAGCTATGATGAATTACAAAATGCTTTTGAAGAATTGGTTGAAGAATTTGAGAAGAATGTTTTGAAAAATAAAGTTTTTAAAAAGAAAGTCACATCTCTTTCAAACGAATTAGATGATTTCAAAAGCAAAAATGAAATTTTAGAAAAACAAATTATTTCTTTAAATGATAAAAATCTATCTTTAGAAAAAGAAATAATTAAGTTGAAAATTGAATCACAAAGCTTCATTGAGAAAATGAAAGCAAAAGATGTGGAAACATCATCACAAATAGCTTCATGATTCAAATCTCTTAGTAAATGAAAATAAAGAATTAAAACTCAAAGTTGAAAACTTAAACAAAATTTTGACTAACTTTACAAATGGAAAGAAAAATTTGGATAATTTGTTAGGTAGTCAAAGATGTGTTTTTGACAAAGCGGGTATTGGATATAACCCGAAAATAAAAGAAAAACACTATCAAAAATTTTTCATTAATGAAAACTTCTTGAAATCTCCCATATGTAAACATTGTGGAAAATTAGGGCATAATATTCATACATGTCCCATGAAAAATATGATTTGGGTAGTCAAAGGAACTACTCCTCCAAAAGCTAACCCTAGTGGACCCAAGAAAATTTGGGTACCAAAGAAGGTTATTTGAAGTTGTTTTGTAGGTATGCTTGATATCCAAATCTACCAAGGATAAGTGGTTTCTTGACAGTGGATGTTCAAGGCATATGACAGGTGACAAAAACAAGTTCACTTCTCTTACTCTAAAAGATGGAGGAAATGTCAAATTCGGTGATAACTCAAAAGGAAAGATCATCGGTATAGGTAATATTGGTAAAACACATTCTCTTGTTATTGAAGATGTTCTCTTGGTTGATGGTTTGAAACATAACTTGCTAAGTATTAGCCAATTGTGTGATAAAGGCTATAATGTAATATTTAAATCAATCATGTGCATTATAGTAAATGAAATTGATAATCAAGTTTTATTTGTGGCATTTAGAAATGAAAATGTCTACACTATTGATTTTGATAATATGACTTCAAAAGAATCAATTTGCCTTGCTGCCATAAATGAAAATAGTTGGTTGTGGCATAGAAGATTAGGACATGCCAATATGGAATTACTCTCAAAATTGTCTAAACTTGATTTAGTAAAAGGCTTGCCGGTTACTAAATTTGTTAAAGATAAAATATGTGATGCATGTCAACTAGGTAAACAAACTAAAGTCATCTTTTAAGAAAAAGAAAGTTATTTCTACTTCAAGACCTCTAGAATTATTGCATATGGATTTATTTGGTCCTATTAGAACCGCTAGCTTAAGTGGCAAATTGTATGCATTTGTAATTGTTGATGATTACTCTCGCTATACATGGGTATTATTTCTTGCTCATAAAAATGAAGCTCATAAAGCATTTGTTAAACATTGTAGAAGAATTCAAAATGAAAAAGGTTATACAATTAACAATGTTAGAAGTGATAGAGGTAGAGAATTTGATAATCAAGATATTGAACTATATTGTGATCAAAATGGTTTTGGACACAATTTCTCGGCACCTCGTACTCCTCAACAAAATGGAGTAGTAGAACGTAAAAATAGATCACTTCAAGAAATGTCTAGAACTATGCTTAATGAACATAATTTACCTCAATACTTTTGGGCTGAAGCTGTTAACACCGCTTGCTATGTTATAAATAGAACCATCATTAGAAACACTTTAAATAAAACTCCTTATGAACTATGGAATAATCGAAAACCTAACATTGGATATTTCAAAGTTTTTGGATGTAAAGTGCTTTGTATTGAATGATAGAGATAATCTTGGTAAATTCGATGCTAAATCCGATGAAGGTATATTCCTTGGTTATTCTACAAATAGTAAAGCATATAGAGTGTTCAATAAACGAACTATGGTTGTTGATGAATCTATGCATGTTGTTTTTGATGAAACTAATCCATTTCATATCAAAAATAATTGTGATGATGAGCCAATTTCTCTTGAAAATAAAGCTAGTTCATCTAACCAAGTTGATTTAAGTGAAAAAGTCAAAGATCAAGTAGATGAACCAAAAGATGAAGAAAAAGCGCTTCCTCCAACCAAAAATGAAGAATTACCAAAAAGTTGGAACGTAGTCCATAGTCATCCTAAAGAATTAATCATTGGTGAAGTTGAACGTGGAGTAAGCACAAGATCAAAGCTCAAGAACATCTGCAACAACATGGCGTTTCTCTCACAAGATTGAACCAAAGAACATAAATGAAGCTATTGAAGATGAATCATGGATCTTGGCCATGCAAGAAGAGCTAAACCAATTTGAAAGAAACAAGGTATGGACTCTTGCACCTAGACCCAAGGACCACTCCGTCATTGGTACAAAATGGGTATTCCGAAACAAAAAGGATGAAGAAGGTATAATAGTAAGGAACAAAGCAAGGTTAGTCGCTCAAGGTTATAATCAAGAGGAAGGTATTGATTATGGAGAGACTTATGCTCCAGTTGCTAGATTAGAAGCTATACGCATGTTACTTGCTTTTGCATGTTTTAAAAATTTTAAATTATTTCAAATGGATGTCAAAAGTGCCTTTTTAAATGGTTTTATTGCCGAAGAAGTTTATGTAGAACAACCTCCTGGATTTGAAAATCATGAATTTCCAAACCACGTTTTTAAATTATCAAAAGCTTTATATGGTTTAAAACAAGCTCCAAGAGCTTGGTATGAACGACTAAGTGGTTTCCTTATTGAAAAGGGTTTTACACGTGGAAAACTTGACACAACATTATTTCTAATGTTTGATGGAAAAGACATGCTTATTGTGCAAATCTATGTTGATGATATTATATTTGGTTCTACTAATGAAAACTTGTGCAAAGAATTCTCTAAGACTATGCAGGATGAATTCGAAATGAGTATGATGGGTGAGCTAAAATTCTTTCTCGGACTTCAAATAAAGCAAACCGAAGATGGGATATTCTTAAATCAATCCAAATATGTCATAGACTTACTAAAAAGATTTGGATTGACAAATGCTAAAGCATATGGAACTCCCATGAGTCCTTCAACAAAGCTTGACAAAGATGAGAAAGGTAAACCGGTGGACGTTAAGCTATATCGAGGTATGATTGGTAGTTTACTTTATTTAACCGCAAGTAGACCCGATATAATGTTTAGTGTATGTCTTTGCGCTCGATTTCAATCCTGTCCTAAAGAATCACACTTAATTGCAGTCAAACGAATATTTCGATATTTGCTTGGAACCATTGATTTAGGATTATGGTACCCTAAGTCAAATTCATTTGACTTAATAAGCTACACGGATGCGGATTTTGCTGGTTGCAAAATTGATCGCAAAAGCACTAGTGGTACTTGTCACTTTCTAGGACACTCACTAGTATCATGGTTTAGTAAAAAGCAAAATTCTGTGGCCTTATCAACGGCGGAAGCCGAATATGTAGCGGCCGGTAGTTGTTGTGCTCAATCTCTCTACATAAAACAACAACTAGAGGATTTTAAAATTCTTTTTGATCATATTCCCATAAGGTGTGATAACACAAGTGCCATAAGTTTAAGTAAAAATCCTATCCAACACTCTCGCACAAAGCACATTGAAATTAGATACCATTTTATAAGAGATCATGTACAAAAAGGGGACATTGAACTTGAATTTGTGAGCACCGATAGTCAATGGGCGGATATTCTCACGAAACCTCTCATTGAAGAACGATTTTGCACAATTCGACGTGAAATAGGTATGGCTAGATACGTTGATATCAAATAAGCTTAAATTTATTATCCTTTTATTTGATTCAACTGTGTTAAATCTATATATACCTTAAGAATTGAATATAAAATGATTTTATCCATATCATGCTCATAAAATTGTTCATTTTTTTTATATCTTTCTAATTATATTGTTTGAACATTAGATTATATGCCCAGCTCTATGTTTGAACTAAATCAAAGGAGAAATAAATTTTTGTTGTTTAAAATGTTGAATGATGTTTGGAGATATTGAATATAATATTTATTTTTGATGATGCCAAGGGGGAGAAAGATATGACATTTTTTAATATCTATTGGTGAATTATCATATCTTGCAATAATTGGCAAAAATGCGCATATATATTGATTGCTTGATAATACTTAAATGACAAATTGATCTATGCATAAAGATAGGGGGAGATTTAAAAATCTCTAATATAAAGATATGCATTATTTTAGGGGGAGCTTTTCAAGAAAAGCTTCAAAATCATAAATCGTATAAAAATATCATATCATATGTGTCATCATCAAAAAGGGGGAGATTGTTAGCCTCAAGGTTTCAATAATTATTAATTGGCTAATTAATCCAAGGACATTCATGTAGTTTTGATGATAACCATGATTTTAAGTTGTTCATTAATGATATTTTCATATGAACTAATGATTTATGTTTTAAAGCTTAATTTTGACTATTGATTTAATTGGACCAAGATGGCCAATTCAAATATCAAGCAAATGCAAAGTTGATAAGTTGCAAATTCATTGAAGATCAAAGTCATCAAGACTCAAGACAAAGAAATCAAGCTCAAAGACAATGATCCGAGACATATGAGAAGTAAGAGTTAGGTTTTGTAAAGTTTATTAAGATTTGATCTTTAAGGCTCAACTTTAAAACCAACTTCAATTGAAAAATCTCTTAAAGTTTTCAAAGACAAACTTGATTGGTTGAAATTCAAATATAAGACAACCATATCAATTGAAAAATCTCTTAAAGTTTTCAAAGACAACTTGATTGGTTGAAATTCAAATATAAGACAACCATATCAATTGAAAAATCTCTTAAAGTTTTCAAAGACAACTTGATTGGTTGAAATTCAAATATAAGACAACCATATCAATTGAAAAATCTCTTAAAGTTTTCAAAGACAAACTTGATTGGTTGAAATTCAAATATAAGACAACCATATCAATTGAAAAATCTCTTAAAGTTTTCAAAGACAAACTTGATTGGTTGAAATTCAAATATAAGACAACCATATCAATTGAAAAATCTCTTAAAGTCTTCAAAGACAAATTTGATTGGTTGAAATTCAAATATAAGACAACAATATCAATTGAAAAATCTCTTAAAGTCTTCAAAGACAAACTTGATTGATTGAAATTCACATGCAAGACAACCATATCAATTATGGTTGAAAAATCTTAAGAAGAAAAGTTTTCAAAGAAAGCAACTTGATTGAAATTCACATGCAAGACAACCATATCAATTATGGTTGAAAAATCTTAAGAAGAAAAGTTTTCAAAGAAAACAAATTGATTGATTGAAAATCAAGAAGAATGCAAGACAACATGATGGCTATAAATACTACCCTTTCTTCATTTCTAAACATCAAGCATACAAGAGAAATCAAAGATAGAAAAGATAACATCTTATACATCAATCCATCCTTCTCAAGCTTATATTTTCATATCATTCAAAATCCTTGATTGAAAATTTCTCTAAACACTTTTTGAGCCATATTGATCAAATCCTTGATATACTATTAGAGTGAGCATATTGTGTACAATTACTCTTTGAGAGAGCCTTATCTTGTACAACAAATACTTTGTTGAAACCTGTGAGTATTTTGTTAGGGTTTTGGTATAAATCCTAAGGAGTGAAAAGGATTTTTCACTCGGTGGTTACTCTTCACTGTGTAAGGAAGATTTGTAACGGTTTTGATCTTCACCCGAAAGAAGATTGTCAAATAGTGGATTTGGGAATCCTCAAGAAGTGTTCTTGAGGCGGGGACGTAGGCACGGGAAGCCGAACCTCGATAACAATCATCGTGTTTGATTTTCTCTCTCTCTATCTCTTACATATTTAATTGCTTATATATATACTTGTGCTTGATTTCATATCATATTTATATTGCAATTGAATTGTGATCAAACATTTGCTAAATCAACATTTTCTATTTGAAGATAGTTTTTAATTCCGCATTTAAATCGAAAAAGTTTGCCTCAACCTAAATCACCCCCCCTCTTAGGTTGATATTTGGGTAACAGAACCCTCTATCCCACTTTTATGGTGTGGGATAGAGAAATTTTATTTCATAGTATCATATGTAATGTACATATTGCAAAGAGAAGAGGTTACAATTGTTTTTCCTATATTTTTCAGGTAGTCAATTCAAGTATGTGAAACACAGAATTGACTAACTGAGTTTCAAATTTATATTAAAAAATAAATAGCTATCCAGTTTGGACGCATATCGAGAGCTTTTTGGGCCGAAGGGAAGTATTGATTTTGGGTTGGCTTATGTTCAGACATGATGAATATTTCTGGACAATGCTTAGAGATGATAACATAATGTGGAGACATGTACTCCTAAGGGATCTTCGATTGCCAGCCACTCTTGACCTATCTCAGACTTTTCATTGGTTCGATATCTACCAATTGACATTCAGTATGTTTCAAAATTAAATTTGAATCCTCTAGTCTAAATGTAGATGTCTCTATATATGTGTCAATACTCAACTTTTGATTTTGCAGGGAGGGATGAGTCTCACTTGTTCCGCGATGTAGATACTACTTTTGGTGAGTTCCATGTCCTTTGTAGTAGATAGTAATGTAAGGCTGTGTATATAGAATTCTTATGGAGCAATTTTTTTTATTTATTTATTCTCATCTGGACACCAACTTTCTTGTGATGGAAATATCTGGTTCACGACGACTTCATACCTTTATCATTCAATTGCCAATGCTATACCAGACACACAGGCTATCCAGACCAATTGGAAATTTTGAAATTCCTATAGGTTGCACGGCTAACAATGTTAGGCCTGGCATTTGGATCATAGGTATGTTTTTAGCATTTTAAAAGTTTTCTCACTTCAATTAGATGCCTTATACATTGACTTGTTGTTTATGTTTTCAGATTACCATTTCTTGAGATGCTCTATACATTACTCCGATGTTGATTGTCTTGGTAAGCAATTATGTGTTCATTTATTTAGTTCATGAAGATTACTGCATGAATATCCATGAATTAATATCGTTGTTTATTACCTTAGTTCATGAAAAGTACTGCATGAAGTATCGTTATTTCTAATACTTCTTTCTGCTGAGAGGATTTAGTGGAGTGGGGTGTTGTGCATTTGAAATGTAAGGGCATGAGGGCTACAGTTTGCAAGTTGGCTTGGTGGGCCACTGTTTATTATCTTTGGTCACAACGAAATGCTGTTCTTCATGCTGGGCAGATCAAGACAGAAGATCAAATCATCAATATTATCAAGAAAGATGTTAAGACTCGGCTTCAAAGCAAAGAGTGCTTCAACAATACCATTCTGAATAGAATTATGTGTTGTAATTGGGGTATTTGCATTGAGAGATTACAAAGAGGTGGAATTGCTGTTTAGTTTTTGTTCTTGCTCTTGGTCATTCTGGGTTTATTTTGGGGTTGTTCTGGGCTTAGTGTCCTATTCATTTTGTTGCTGCTAGACTGTGCTTTTCTTTTTGTATTAGGTTGTGCAGAGTTTGAGCTGTGTTGCTAGCCTTTTGGCTTTGTTGGTTTGTTCATGACAGTTGGTCATTCAATAAAGTATTTCTGATTCATCCAAAAAAATATCGTTGTTTGTGTTGTGTAGATTATGTGGTAGTACTGGAGGCAAGGCACGTGGAGTTATTCCTCCATGATGAGTACCGTAACGGAGTTTGGGATTACATGGATTTGGGAAATCATTATGCCGAAGAGTTAGAAGAGGGTGTGCCACCTAGAGCTTCAGCAACGATTTTTGATTTGCACCATGTGGACGACCCTATATCCAAGGGTAATTCTTTATTGTCCATAAATTTGTCAAATAAATGTCTCAAGTTCCTGCTTCCATTTCTAATTACTCCATAATTTCCAAATGAATTGTCAGAGGTCTTGTTGAATAGTAACGCATGGTGGCGACCAGATAGTGGATTGATTTCTACTAGCACTTGTCATGGAGTTGCATTCAATTTCCCTCTACTCGACTTTGAAGATGACTTTGAAGGTAAAAAAATTGAGTTCTACTAACACTCGTCATGGATTTGCAATGTGATAAGGTACAATTACTGCAATTTGACTTCGCTGGCGCAATCAAAATTTGCCACTTCAATTAAAAATCCAACTGAGTTCCACCTCATCCAAAATCTAACAGAACACCAAAAATCTCACAGCCTCTCCGTTAACCCTTTCTCTCTCTCCCTCTGTAACTTCTGGCTGGCAAAACTTCTCCCCGTCTCTGTAACTTCTGGCCGGCAAAACTTCTCTCTGTCTCTGTAACTTCCGGCCGGCAAAACTCCTCTCCATATTTGTAACTTTTGGCGGCCGAAGTTCTCCAAATCTTCATAATGAGACGGAGGATACAATGGTTGGTGTTAGCGCAGATAATAGTCCTATTTTCAGAAAGAGATGGAGGATTGGGTCATGACCCGCCTTACAAACTCACTTGATTCAGGTATATCTTTAGATCTTTGCCTATTGATGGAACCTACATGGGTCAGGGTTAAAATGGATAATATGCTAAGCTCCAATGGGATAAAAACATTAACAACAAAAGAACAATCAATCAGATCTGGGATTTTTAGATCGTCTTGTGCTTCAAATCCAAATTTTCAAAAAATTCAACCCGGATCAAAGAAAACCCACTCATTAATTACAAATCAGCAACCCAATCATACTCGAACCCAAAAATCAATCAAGCGAACTATTATTTTGGGGGAAGATTAAATATAGGATTATTCTTTTTTATTTTACTAAATAGATGATGAAACTGGTGTTGGTTTTGGTGTTAGCGCAGCAAGAGATCCCGTAGCAAGCCTCTAAATCTCTGTCGTGTTCACAATCCCGGTCCTCCTCGGTCTCTCTCTGAAGATTTGGAGGACTTTGGCAGGACAGAGGACAGAGGTTTACAGAGACAGAGAAAAGTTTGGCCGACTTAAGTGAGAGAGAGAGAGAGTGTGTGTCGTTAACGGAGACTTTGAGATATTTTGGGTTCTGTTAGCATTTGGGTGAGGTGGAGCTGAGTTGGTTTTTTAATGGAGATGGCAAGCTCTGATTGGGCCAGTTAAGTCAAATTGCAGCAATTTTACCTTAATACATTGCAGTTGATATGGTCCCCTTTCTAATATTCTTTCTTAGGTTCATTGATTTCCTTACCATCCTAAGTTTGGAGGAAAATTATAGAATATTCTAAGAGAATATTAAACGAGTATTCACTCTTCTCATGTAAGTGGTGGGTCCCATCATAAATCTAATTAGTGAGACTTATCATTTATGTGAGAGGAGAAGCATTTATCAGTAGTTGGTGATTTCGGTTAAAGATCATCTTGCTGCAAAGTTGGATTTTTATTTATTTATAAGAGAATCTAATAATTTTTAATATAAAAAATAATTTTTTAATGATTAATAGAAGTTTTTGATAGAATGACTAGCCGTGACATGAAATATAACTTACTAGACTAAAATTAATGGAAAATGATATTTCCACACTTCAAATTATTATTTCCACACTAATATAAAAAAATGTGCCATTAAAAGACTAAATTGCCTTATACTCAACAAATGTTTAATCTTTGATCACTTGCATTAAGGGTTTTTTGGTCTTTTCAATTTATTTTAGTGTGGAATTATCACATTTGAGTGTGGAAATATCACTCTCCAAATTAATCTATTGAAATGATTATTGAATTACCCAAAAACTCTTACAACTTTCAATAACAAACAACCCAACCCAACCCAACCCCTTTTCTCCAAACTTTTTTTCCCTACCATTCAACCCAACCCCACTCCCTAAGCATCCCAAAAATTCCAACAAATTTCACATACCCTTTTTTGATTTGAACAAATTTCACATACCCAAGAACCCCAAAAAGTTCAATAATTTTCACATACCCAAAGGCAAAACCCCAAAAAAGTCCTAAAAACCAAAACCCTCTGAACAATGCATTTAATTCAAACTACCAAACACTAAAGATGAAAAGCCACAAATCCAATTAGATCGTCCTAAATCTGGCCCTTGATGGCCACAAATCTCTTTTGTTATATAAGGTAAAGATAAAGAGAATGATTTTTATGCTAAGAAGATAAAGATAAGATTTTTCTGCTCTGCATTTCAAACCAAAATTTCTGTCTTCCTATACTCGCTCACACCAATCATTCCAATTCTTCAGAAACCTGACACAACTGCTGTGTTTTGTTTTGAAAGAATTTTCATTTTCTTGCATTTAAGAAACAAGAAAACATCATGGCCATGCCCATTCATGTTAGCACTACTGCATGTTCCTCTGTTTTCAGTCATAGGAGGAGAGTTTTTCACACCACAACAATAAGAGCTGTTGCTTCTGAGGACTTCGCTGCTTTGAAATCAGAGGAACAAAAGATCAAGTTGGGGGCCTCTCAATTGAAGGTCACAAGGCTTGGGATTGGAGCTTGGTCTTGGGGTGACACCAGCTATTGGAACAACTTTCAATGGGATGGTAAGTCCCTCAAATTTCCAATTCGTTGCACCCAATTTTTCTTAGTCAAATGAGGTTTTTTATTTTTATGATATATTATGTCATTTTATATTCATGTCCTTAAATTTTATAGGATTTATGTGGCCCAATTGTCATCAGCTGTTGATATATATGATTGGAACGAAACTAGATTGGATTAAGCCACAACAATCTCGATATGCCCAACTGTCATAACTCATACCATGTTAGAAAAGACAAGACATAGCTTTGACACCATTATAAAGTGTATGAGAAAATATGAAGAAGAAAATAATGAAGAAAAAGAGAGAAAGAACTCACGGAATTAACTTGGTTCAACCTTAGAGGCCTATATCCACAATGGAAAACCCTTGATAGCCCCATCTTTAGTATTAAGTTATATATATATTACAATAATAAACCCAAATCCTAGACTAACAAAGTGACAATGAACAAACCAGTATTACAATACTTGAACTACTAGTAGGATTATGAATTTATGATTACTTCTTGCACTTCAAGTAGGATTAGATATAGTGAACCTAAATTAGAGTTATATAACAGACTTGTGCCTTGACTAGGATTGGGCCTTGATATCTTTAACAATTACCTCCACGTTTTAGAGTTCCTAAGGTGCCGAATTTGACATTTTTTCTACTTATCCTTTAGACCTTTCAAAAGTAGGGGCGTTATTAGGTTGATTAAAATATGAAGACAGGGAGGAATATTGTGTCTTCTTGCTAAGATGGTTGGATGTTTTAACTTTGATGTAGTTGTGAGATAACTTGGTTAGTCACTTAGTTGTTTGATGCAATGTATGCTTTTGCAATGCAAATGAAAGATTAAATATGGAGTTCTCACTTTTCTTAAATGAATGAATTCACCAGAATTCAAGATGATCCTCTTTTATTTTTTGTGAGTGGAACAACAGATATATTTCCTTACTTTGGGTTTGATTTGCCATCTGTAGCTGATTTGATGTTCTGCTTATCTTTGTTATTTAATTGGAAGGAGATATTTAATTTCTAGTTTCCTTTTTCTTTGTGATCACTGCAGATAGAAAAATGAAGGCTGCTAAGGCTGCATTTGATGCAAGTGTTGATCGTGATATAACCTTTTTTGATACTGCTGAAGTTTATGGCTCTAGGGTGAGAAAAGGTTCTTGTTATCATTCCATTATTCTCCATGAAATGCAGTGAAATTGTTAGCTTTCTGAACAATATTATCATTTTGTGTTCTTGTAGTTCTCATTGGGTGCCATAAATTCTGAAACTCTACTAGGAAGGTATGTTCTGACAATATGATTCTGCTTTAGATTTCTACATTCAGATCATGTACTTATTCGAATTAACCTACTAAGGTTTTTCCAATATGTTACAGATTTATTAAGGAAAGGAAAGAAAAGGATCCAAAAGTGGAGGTTGCAGTTGCAACTAAGTTTGCAGCTTTGCCATGGAGACTGGGCCGTCAAAGTGTCCTCAATGCCCTTAAGGATTCCCTCTGTCGCCTTGAACTTTCTTCAGTAGAACTCTATCAACTCCATTGGTATGTGCTTCATGAGCCCTTTCTATGATTTCTATACAAGTGTCCTTAAGAAAATATTCACTCATTGTTGACTTAAGACAACACTAGCTAACCAAGTGTTCCTTGATAATTTTAGGCCTGGAGTATGGGGAAATGAAGGTAGTTAATGTGTACACCACCATCTCATTGAACAATTGACTTCATGTAGCTAATAGAATCAGATGTTTATAAAAACCCTAATTCTGAAG
This sequence comes from Fagus sylvatica, assembly GCA_907173295.1. Taxonomy (NCBI): domain Eukaryota; kingdom Viridiplantae; phylum Streptophyta; class Magnoliopsida; order Fagales; family Fagaceae; genus Fagus; species Fagus sylvatica. The sequence goes on from OU015772.1 coordinate 2,479,079, forward strand.
AGGCTTGGTTCATTGAAAATAAAATTCCAGCTTATTTAGATGGTCTTGGAGATGCTGTTGAGCAGGGCCTAGTGAAGGCTGTTGGTGTTTCAAACTACAATGGTATACTTCTACCCTTCAGCTTTTTTATTTCTGCAGTTATCCAGATTAAACCGTGCATAAAATTAAGTTCCATTAAACCATCATTTTAGTTCTTTATATTTTATTTTCCTATTTTATGAAAGAATGAACTTATCCACCAAAAAGTTCCAACTATAACGAAGATGGCTTGGAAATTTTTCATCCTTAACTTATAAGAAAATGATGATGAGTATTGTTCCTTTTTTCAGAAAGGCGACTTCGTGATGCATACGAGAAGCTTAAAAAAAGAGGTATTCCACTGGCTTCAAACCAAGTCAATTACAGCCTTATATACAGGGCTCCAGAGGAGAATGGTGTAAAGGCTGTCTGTGATGAACTTGGGATCTCTTTGATTGCATATTCACCAATAGCTCAAGGTGAAGTGCCTAAAATTATGGTATTGCTCCATTATGTTTATTTATGTGCTAGACATATTAGTCATCGCCACTGAAATCATCAGCTTATGAGCTCCAATTGGCAATAAGATGTGCCAGAAGAAACAATGCACTGTAATTTCAATGCAGCTTAGGCATTCCAGCATGTAATCAAATGGTGGGGGTCAATGATATAGAAACCTGAGCACTTCAACTAGAAATATATATAATAATAATAAAAAAAAGTTTTATAGGCTGAAAGGGGATAAGGCTTACCCAAGAATTCAAAACCAGGCATTTCTTTTCATTATTTTGATTCTCTTATCTCTGTGGTTTCTATCGTTGCTGTTCTTTTAATGTACATCTGTGAGATTTGTTACTTTTCCTCTATATATGTGAGTGCATGCTTGCACATGCCCCTGAATATGTATCTGCTGGTAACTTATTCAGTTTTGCTTTTGTTACAGTTGAGGGTAGTTGCTTTTAACTGTAGATAAAATAGGAGTGATTACCTTGCCCAGCAAATGTTGATAAATAAGTCAGTGGGATCAATAGGTGATGGTTGTTATCCTGTTTTTTGGCATACAGTTTGTTGCTTCAAAATCGAACCATTATTGTGCCATAATAATCCAGTTCACAAGTTAACAGTTTTTAATCACTCATCAAAATTTGCAGTCTCTGATAGATTTATTTGAAAAGAAAAAAGGACAATAGATGCTAACATATTGAAAGAAGAATAGGAAAACAGTATGGTTACCTTTATAGAGAACCTGCAATGATGTATTATACTTTTAATCCTATAAGCACTTCAAACAGAGTTTATTTGCACACAACTTGTTACTCCAAGTTGGGTGCTCTTAGACTACTTGATGAAGGTGTTCAATTGTTTAGCCTGGTCCATTTGATATAGTGTAAGTGTAAGCTGAGTACAGTATATAATTAGACCATATAATGTGAGAAGTGCAGTGATGTAATCTTTTAACATATGCAGGTGTTCTTACGGGAAAGTATACACCAGAAAATCCACCAGCTGGTCCTAGACGCCAGATTTACACTCCTGAGTTTCTGACAAGGGTAAGACTTGTGGAACATTATGAAAAGCTATTACATTTAAGTTCCAATTGCAGTTGTTGAAATTCTTATGTGCTGTGCAGCTCCAACCTCTGCTGAACAGAATGATAGAAATAGGAGAGGGCTACAGTAAAACTCCCACACAGGTTTGTTTCTATTCATTAAAAAACACATATCTTATAATCTCATCAGTCATCACTATAGAAGCTCCAATTTTTGTGGCTTCAAGTCTGAATGAACAAGAGCAAATTTAGCCAAAAAACTAATGCATCAGTCATCACTATAGAAGCTGTAAGTTTTGTGGCTTCAAGTCTGAATGAGCAAGAGAAATTTAGCCAAGAAACCAATGCATCACCATCACTATAGAAGCTCTAAGCAAGAGCAATTTAGCCAACAAATCCTGATTTTAGCAACTTAAGCTGTGCAAGGGTACATACACAAGTATCAGACTCTTAATAGATAATGAGTTGTGTTTTTCCTTTCATTTTACTTATATATGTACACCTTATATCTCAGACAACAACTCTTGTCTGCTTTCCTTTTATGTCGACCATCTTCAGTGGCTTCATTTACGCTAAAGCAGATTTTTGATGTAGACTCTCATCAAACAGTAAAACAGTAAAACAACATAACAATAGTTTAGCATTGACAAAATTCCTGAAACTACAAAGAGGCTTCTTGGGTTTCCAAATGATGTACATGACTGAGTTTTACCAAGAATTGGGTTCCTCACTATAGGTAGCCCTCAACTGGCTTATAGCCCAGGAGAATGTTGTGCCAATACCAGGAGCCAAAACAGCAGAGCAAGCTGAGGAATTTGCAGGTGCACTAGGCTGGAGGCTCACTGATGAAGAAATATATGAGCTGCGCTCTTTGGCCTCGGAGATTAAACCTGTAGTTGGTTTCCCTGTTGAGAAATTGTAATTTCTATATGAGCATGCAACTAAACTTCTAAATACAATTGGAAATGTATAATGGACTAAACTTGTGTATATGAACAACCACCAAGCAAATGCTGCTGTAATGTGTTTAGGCATATAAAATACTATAGAGCCTTTTAGGATTAGGGAGAACTAGATTTAGACTGAAATTCTGTTTAAAGTATAGGTTGGAAATTGTTACAAAATTTCAGAGGCTTCTTTTTTGTTGTTAAAAATTGACAATTCTCTTTCTACACGAATCCAATGTACTTGTTGAGGAGAGGAAAGGCAAGCCACCTACTTGTGTTTGTTTAATATTATAGAAACACTCAGTAATTAATGCAATTACTTTGAACACCAAACCTTGAGTACAATCAAGGTTTTAGTGTTGGCTTGGAGTAAAAAAGATTCAGAGCCTTAGTTAATGAAAGAGAAATATAAGTATGCTTATATGTTAATCAGCACAAAGTCCATTTTACTTCTTGGCGCTTTATTTTTTTTATTTTTGGAACTGTGGAATGGTGCCTATAGAGACCATTAGATGGAGGTAGAAGTTAGAACATAGGAAAAATGTCACAATCATGGAAATTGCTAATCACATTTGCATTATACCTAAACAAACTAATGGGTAAAATGCATTTAGACCCCCTGAACTTTGGGAGTGTTTCACTTAGACCCTCTATATTTTTTTTAGCCAATTTAGTACCTAAACTTCAACGTTGTGCCAAATAGCTCCTTCTAGCTCATTACGTGTTTTGCCGTCCAAAGGGTCCGCTTTATCTTAGATCTGCAGTGACGATCTCAGTCACCTTAATAGTTATCAATGTAATTTTACAGCACATTATTTGAATGGCCATAACTTTGCAATACTTTGGCTATCTTTCTTGAAAATTTCTATGATCTCATCTAGATCTTCGAGATCTAAATGTAGAAAAAATAAAAATAATGATTCACAAGGTAATATAAGGAGAAAATTGTAGGACAAAATATTAATAAAACTTTAAGTCGTATATTTGTTTTCCTTTCTTCGTACGGTTAATTAGAATCATCCATTCTAAATTATTAAAATTATTCAGTATTTCCATAGTATAATGACTTAATACTCTTTCCTCACACATGAATGATAGGTCACATCACACAATTTATGTTAAAGGAGAGAGTAACACGTTACTGTACTTGAGGACTACTAAATAATTACTCCTAAACTATAGGGTATACATAATATGCACCATAAATTTGAATACCATAATACGGTGTTAATTTACGATGTCTAGTTTTCCATTTAAGCTATGGTAAAAAATCTTGTAACTCAATTGATTGGCACCTCTTGGCATTCTCCAAATAAGATATCCATGGTTCAAATCCTTCCTCCCCAACTTTTGAATTATCAAAAACTGCATTAAGTTATGTGTTTGATTTTTATTTTTTATTTTTTTCCATTTTAAACTTTGTTTTTTTATAATGAATCAATAGACATGTGGCATACTGCGATTGGTGAAGTATAAAATTAAATAGTGAGTGTGAGATAAGATTTTTATTCACATAAAACCAAAGAGAATTCAAGAGAAATTGGTAGGCTATGAATATGATGGTCAGTGGCAGCCACTGTTGAATGGAAATTTTGGTTTTGAGATGTGAATGAAAGATAATTTCTTAAAGGTACTTTCTTTGACTAAACTACAAATCATTTTCTTAGAAAATTATGATTCTCTTTCGACAGTGGGGACATTCAAAAAGAAAATCACGTTATCTATGCATTCTTTGATGAAGGAGGTCACGCTTTCACACATGGTACCCTTCAGTCTCAGTCTATAAATACCACCCTCCAATACTCTATCTTGCAAACTACCTAAAGTTCAATAAACTCTTCTCTACTCCTTTCATTCTTCATTTGATCACTTTCATACCACTCTAAGGCCATCATGGGTGTTTTCACTTATGAAACTGAGACCACCTCAGTCATTGCACCCGCTAAACTATTCAAGGCTTTTGTCCTTGATGCTGACAACATCATCCCAAAGGTTGCACCTCAGGCCATTAAGAGTTCAGAAATCATTGAAGGAAATGGAGGCCCCGGAACCATCAAGAAGATCACCTTTGGTGAAGGTTAGTTTCTATATCCTAATCTCTAACGCATCATACGTTTAGTATTCTAAAAGTAGCTATCTTACTTTTGAGAAGACAATTAACTACTAAATTTTGGTCCTTATATATTTCTCATTGTTTTAATGTCGTCCTAATATGATTTCATCTCTCAACTTTTAAGAATAAGTCAGTTTTATCCTTACAAATTGATTTGCTTAAGAATAAAACCGACTTGATTTTGACAATTAAGGGAGAAAATTGACACAATTAAATGTATAGAGAACGAAATAACAACTTTACCCCAAAAGTAATAAAAAGATAGCAGGTATTAATTATTGCTATTTTCTTTCTTTTTTTTGGCTATCATAGCATCATATGTGGATATTGTACAGTAGAAGTAACAAAGTGTGTTCTCTATATTTTTCAGGCAGCCAATTCAAGTATGTGAAACAAAGAATTGATGAGGTTGACCACGCAAATTTCACATACAACTACACTGTGATTGAGGGTGATGCTATAAGTGAAACACTCGAGAAAATCTCATACGAGATCAAGATAGTGGCAAGCCCTGATGGAGGATCTGTGTTGAAGAGCACCAGTAAATACCACGCAAAGGGTGACCATGAGATCAAGGAAGAGCAAGTTAAGGCTGGCAAAGAAAAGGCTGCGGGACTTTTCAAGGCTGTTGAGGCCTACCTCTCAGCACACCCTGATGCCTACAACTAAGCCCCTCAATCATCTTGTGGCTTTCATGTTGTTTTATTTTTAGCCAATACTAGCTTGGGCTTGCTAATAAAGGACTCTCCGGTTGTGATTCTTGTGTGTTCAATGTTATATTACACTTTGAAAGTATAAATATAATGAAATTATCTTGAAATCAGAGAAGTCTGGTGTGATTTGGGAGTTTAGGCTTAATCATTGTCAGTGTACACTCCAAAAGGACTACCAGGTTATAATTGAAGTTCAACATGGAGTAATCCTTAATATAACCAAGGTTTACTTAATAAATATCCAATGTGAGACTTAGCACGTGTTGGGCAATACACACTCCTCTAATCCAATTAATTCAAAATCCAATCAATTTTTTGGTGTTGTTGTTGATAATAATTTGATAGTTGGGGGATGGAGGATTTAAATCTTGGATATCTCCGTTAGAAATACGAGAAAGTGTTAGCTGAGTTTCAAAACTCTTGGCACATCCAGTCCATTTAAGATATCACAAACTTGTTTTGTTTCGTATAGTTTTATGAAGAAGTAATTTTGTAAAACTGTAAAAAAAGGGTTAAATATGGTTTTTTTTTTTTTAAATGCAAACTGGGATGGATATTATTAAAACTAAAGAACCAAACAATGCTACAAAAGATCAAAAGAATTACTGACCAAACAGAAAATTTCAAAAAGAACAAAAGTATTTTAGTGTCCACTCGTATGGGTTATACAGTCTCAAATGTAAGTGGTAAATAAAAAGGTACGTAGAACAAGTATTATATAAGATTTCTCGTTGCAATTGGTTTGCCTATCCACAAATCCATTTGCTTCACGGTACACATGCCTAACTACGACTTGCCAAATGCTTGATATCATTTTTCAGTTTTAAAAGGAAGTTTTCTTGTTCAACTTAATAATTTCTAAATTAATAGAAGTGCTAACCTGGCCGCTCATAAACTTATTATATTGGGACTTAAGGTTGAGACTAAAGTCAAGTATTGCATACATCATTAGTCTGATCCTTTGTAGGAACTACCCGTAATAACAAACTTGCATTTTTTACTCCATATTGGACTTTTACGTGCATATCTAACAAGTCTTTATCTTACAATATATTATGTATATTCCCCAGCCTGCTATAAACCATTGGGTGAAGGAAAAAAGATAAGGATCCTCTTCCATTTGAAATGAAATAGAGAGTCCATTTCATGGTTTAGATTAAATATCCCAGACCTAATAATATACAGACTGTCATGTTATTTAAAATTTTAAATGACGAGACATTCTGTACACCGTTAGATTTGTGAAATAAAATCTGAACCATGAAATGGACAAATAGAGAGATTTTCAAATGGAAATGATCCTATTCCGAGGAAAAACTTACTTTTACAGTGTTGTTTTTGCTTATATATGGTTTGTTGCTTTTGTAGATCTTTTCTTAGTAATTTAAAAATAAAAATCTCATAGTTAAAAAAGAAAAATGAAAAAAGAGACGAAATCTGTTGGACTGAAAATATTCTCATTAGTTGGCCCCTAAAATCTCATAGTTAAAAAAGAAAAATGAAAAAAGAGACGAAATCTGTTGGACTGAAAAAATATTCTCATTAGTTGGCTCCTAATCATCTCTTCTTCGGCTGCTTCTCTCTCTCTCTCTCTTATTTTTATTTTTTTAATATATATATGTACTATTAAAGAATCTTTTATAGGTCTGAAGAATTATGGAAGCATATAAGAGAAAATTATATATATATATATATAACCTGTAGTTGAATAAATATTATATTTATTGGTGGCCTTTCTTGGCTAGTGGCAGTCGGCAGCCATGCTTGAATGATACTCACTTTTCGAGTCTTGGAGAATTGCACATGGTGTACATTAACACTAGTCAAGATTTTGACAAAAATGGATTATTGTTTTTATGACAAACATAATATAATTATAAATACGAACATAATACAAGGACATGTATTAATTACAAAGGGCCGTTTCAAGTTTTACGATCCCTCATTTTTTAATATACTAGTATGGTTCCCTAATTTTGTAATTATCTTCACATGTTTAAATAAGCATTTTAGTTTAATAGTGAAATAAGAAATAATATTGAGGATATTACCACATTTGAATCATTAATTTGGTTTAGTTTATTAAACAATTTCAAAAGGTGCTTTCTTTGACTAGTTTATATAAATCATTTTCTTAGAAAATTATAGTCCAATTGTCATAGTGGGGACATCCGAAAAAGAGTATTTGAAAATTCAAAAATTCTTCAATCTAGAAGGGGGATATCACTCCCAGTCCAATTGTCATAGTGGGGACATCCCAAAAAAAGTATTTGAAAATTCAAAAAATTCTTCAATCTAGAAGGGGGATATCACTCCCATACATCATACATGCAAGCTAACATTGAGCCTCAGTCTATAAATACCATCCTAGAGTTATTACATCTACCAAGCTCAAAAACTCCTTAAAGCACAACCAATTAATCCTCATTATTGTTTCTTTGATCACTTCCAAAATCTTTAGATCATCATGGGTGTTTTCACTTACGAAGCCGAGACCACCACCGTTATCACACCAGCTAGGCTATTCAAGGCCTTTGTCCTTGATGCTGACAACCTCATCCCAAAGGTTGCACCACAGGCCATTAAGAGTTCTGAAATCATTGAAGGAAATGGAGGCCCAGGAACCATTAAGAAGATTACCTTTGGCGAAGGCTAGTTTCTATTCCTAATCTCTTAAATTATATTTGTTTAGCATCTTAGAAGTACTATAGTATGTGTCTTTGCTTTCATGGCATCATTATAAAGAAGTAATTAACAAGTGTGTTTCTATGTTTTTCAGGTAGCCAATTCAACTATGTGAAGCACAGGATTGATGAGATTGACAATGCAAACTTCACATATGCCTACACCTTGATTGAAGGTGATGCTATTTCTGAGACACTTGAGAAAATCTCATATGAGATCAAGCTAGTGGCATCCCCAGATGGAGGATCCATCTTGAAGAGCACCAGCAAGTATCATACCAAAGGTGACCACGAGATCAAGGAAGACCAAATTAAGGCCGGTAAAGAAAAAGCTGGTGGACTTTTCAAGGCTGTTGAGGCTTACCTCTTGGCAAATCCTGATGCCTATAACTAAAGCTTCTTTTCTTTTTTAAGTGTCCCCTATATCATAAGATAAAAGGTTTTTTCTTTCTTTTTTTGAATATTTGCAGCCTTGGGCTTGCCAATAATACTCTTTTCAGAGTTGTAATCATCTGAGTAAAATGTCAATTTTATTTCTCTTTGAAAACATATATATAATGAAAGTCATCTGAAATTTCATCATGTTACTTGCAAATGGTGGTTGCATTAAAACTAAGTTCAAAATGTTGCTTGCAAAGGATGCTTCATCTTATACAAATAACCGTCGATAATTGTCGTGACTTTTATAAATAGAGGCTCACATTCCAAACAAAGGACACATTCTCAAACTAATTATTCCTGCTGGTAAAGGTGAAATCTTTTTTTGGCGTTGATGCAAGTAATTAAGGAACACTTTTGAAAAGTGAGAGTATTCATATCGAGCCTTTATGCACATTTGCGCATATATAGTAGGCTATCTCAAAATCCACGTAGCACATTTGGATTTATCATATCACCCATTGAAGAATAAATTTAACAACACGATCACATTTGTGATGGTATGTGCAAGGAATCCCTCAAGTAGGTAAACACATTGGTCATTAAAGACTAGAAAAGTACCAGAGAGTCAATAATGGTTGGTTCACAGAAAAATCGAGTTGGGAAGTAAGGATAGCCTCACAAATTTTAGGGGTGTTTTCATTTTGGTTCTTATGCTTTAAAAGGTTTCATTTTTAGTCCTTGGTCTTTTGGACCGATGTTGTATTTGATGAGGATATTTCAAAAAAAAAAAATTAGAAGGGTAAGGACTCAAATAAACCTTTATAAAAAAAATCAAGAACCATATATAGGGATTAAAATGAAAACACCTCTAAATATATAAGTACTAAAAGTATATTTTTTCCATTTAACAAAAATCTTAAAGCAATATCCATCGTAAGAGAGAGAAAGAGAGGGAGTGAGAGACAGCAAGATATCAACCCGGATTGAGAACCCATGCAATACTTTTTGTATTGCATGGGATGCAATTTGTTTTTAATGGTTGAGATTGAAAGCTACAAAAATAATTTTCAATCTCAACCATTCAATTCAAAAATTTAGAAAACTTAAAAATTAACAAGTGAAATAGTACAAAAATTTGACCTATGCAATACCCATGCAATTGGGATCTCAAATCCGACTTTGAGAAAACCACTCTCATCGAGCAGGTCCTTTACTACATGGGTCGAATCCATGAGGTTAGAGATAAAAACGATGTCTGTGCCAAAAATGGACTCCATGGATTTGGAGAGAGAGTGAGAGTGAGAGAGGGGCATCACTATCTAATTTTCTGCCACTTATTGCACTTGGAATGGCTACTAGAAACTCTAAGATGGTCCATAGATATAAGATATTGTTCTCTCTCTCTCTCTTTGTAATTCGAGAAACCCTTTCATCTTGTCTCCTATCTCTCCTCTACAGCCTCTTAAACCAATCCATCAAGCCTTTTTAATTTCTTAATTTTTAATAAAAGTGGACAGAAGTACTAAATTGACAACGTTATATAACTTACTACACTCAAATGACAATTGGATATATATATATATATATATTTTGTAAACCAGCATAATTACTTTTTAATAAGAATTTGAGCATTATTCCACCACACAAACGGAACTTTTTTTTTTTTTAAGGAGAAATATACATTGTGAATTTGTGACAACTTCTCAAAATAAAACCCTAAATTTTCCTCTAAAAAAAAATGAAAAAAAAACCTAAATTAAATTCCTGATGCAGCAAGCTTTCGATGCGATGAACCTTGATGATGATGATGTGGTGCGGTCCAACCCCAACCCCAACCCCAACCCTAATCCCAATCCCACAGTTGATGGTAATTTTCTTTTCTCTTTTTTATGTTATTTTTATTTGAACTTGAACTTGAACTTTTTTGTTTCTTTTTCAAGATGATGAACAAGTGGTTGAGAAACCCATGAAAAAAAGTATGTTATTGAAGCTCCGCTCGAAAAGTTTGAAGTTGGAGAAGGATCCAATTCCCTTTACTAAACGCATGGAAAAACGCTGTCAGGATTACCGGGAATAGGTGAGGTTGAAGAAGCCAATACCCCAAGATACACCCAAACGGTGGAAACACCTGCCAAGAAATATTAAAGAGGAAGGGAGTACATATAACATTACCCAATTCTGCGTATGCATTATTTATCTCTATTATATCTTCTTTACTTATCATTATTTCATAAATAATTCAACTTTATTGATTCCCACTTTGTTGTCAGTGCTGCTAGTGACAAGGCCGTTTCCGAGTTTTGGTTCAACGACTCTTGGGTTGAACAAAGCCGTCCCAATTTTGATTACTTAAAAAGGTCCAATTTTTAAATTTTTTTAATGCAAAATTAAGGATATATTGTGTTTTTAGCATGAATTACATTTTCTTTTATGTATAATAATATATATTTTTTTCTTTTCTATGTATACTATACTTTTTTTTTTTTCATTTGGTTGCCCCTCCCCAACCGGCCCTGGGTAGTGATGCATCGATCTTTCCCATATTTTGTTGTCACATGATTATTATGTCTTTACAATTCCAAAGAATCTTAATTTAATGTTGGGTTCTAATCATTTGTTGAATCATAATGTTGTTAAAAGATTAGGAGATTTTATTAGTTGGGTGGTAGAAACCGTGTTTTTGGTGTAGAATTTTGTTATTTTCATTTGATAGATGAATCACATGTCTTGTGTTTTGCATCCCTCCAAGGAAAGCTTACTTTTTTATCAAAGGTTTGTAGTCTGTAGTTGTATGGTCTAAATGGCATTTTTATTTTTTAACCTCTGTTTATTTACTCTTTCTTTATTTTTTTTATTTTATGTATTTTATTACCAGGCAACCTAGTGATTCAAGAAATGCTTTTGCTACTAGTGATTCTACAAAGGTCAGTAACACTCTTAAACTTTTCTGTGATATTATCCTTGTGTTTGTTATATGCATAAAAAATGGATGTGCACAACTTGGAATGTGCACGTCTAGATGCTCAACTTTTCTTTTTTAGTCTTTTGCATATGATCTATCTTGAAATTTATCAGGCCTTTTAAGTTTTATATGTTAGTACCAGTTTTATTGGTGGCCGTCGTTGCAGTTTTATTTTTTTGAAGTATTTCACAAGACTTGCTTCATGAAAAAAATAAACTCAGGAGATGCCTAATGTACAACTGGCATATACTGCCAATGAGCTCTAGCCCAAATGGCGCCTTTGAGGTTGGCATTTAAGACCTACTGAGTGCAATTGTAACTTATCAATAGAAAAGGAAAAAAAAAAGAAGAAGGGAAAATACTCGATTTTATGGCTTTTTCTTTTGGATAAAATTCTCAGTTTCCAATTTCATTCCTGACAACTTGTAGATTCCTGAATTTTAACAGCTAAAAATCCCTCTTCACATTTCCAAAAGTTAGAGAATAGGTTGCTAGAGGTATGCATTTGCTTTTTCAACACTGATGATTTTCATGTTAATAATTTTTTGGTGAAAAAGTTAAGAATCACATGTTCTGCTTGATAGCATTCCGTCTTTGATGTATTTATCTTCAATCTAACTTGAAGATTCTTGAATATTAAAAGCTAACAATCCCTTGGACACATTTCCAAAAAGTAAAGGGAATAGGTTGCCAGAGGTATGCCATCCTTTTTCAGTAGATTTTATTGTGACAAAGAAAAAGAATAAGTGAATCACATAACATTTCATCTATGATTTATGTATCCTTTAATTTTATTCTTCCTTTTCCGCATTGCGTGCACTGATTACGAATTGTAATTTTATGTCCATCTTTTAGGTCGAGGACAAAGCCCTTGAATAGACTAGCAAGATAACAGTGGTGGTTTTGGACTTTTGGCTTTGTAACTGAATAATGAGGATTGGTTGTAATTAATTTTGGGAGTTTTTGAGCTTGGTAGCTGTGAGAACTCGTGGATGGTATTTAATACTGAGGCTCAAGGTTCGCTTGCATGTTTGGAGTATCCCCCAATTGATTCCAAATGTTGTACCATCCTCAGTGATTTCTTAACTATCAAATTAAAATGCTCTACTAAATGGATACTTGGATATTTGAACTTTATGATTACTTTCCGTGCTTAATACTTAATGCTTAATTGAAACCACCCTTTGTGATTGATTTATGTACCCATGTATTTTATTTTTTCTTTTTGATAATTCAATGGTTGCAACAATTTGGCCAAAGAGAATCTCATATAATACATTTTGGCAATACACATGAGCATGGTCAACTACCATTAATTGTTGAATTATCAAAAAGAAAAGAAAAGAAGAGATTATGATTCACCTTAACAGTTCACAAAAGATGAGCTAATGTATATAACACAGTATTCTACTTGTGCTACCAAATACAAAGCAAACTTGTTTTAGGTTCTGCGGTATATAACACAGTGAGCTAATGTATAAGGGAAGTAAATGTGGTCTTTTGGTAGGTAGAGCACTTCTGTTAATACTTTCTATTGGTCATGCCTTTATAGATGCTCACAGCCGTCAAAGGAACGTCCAAGATCTACTTTTAATGAGTGAGGATCATAAAGTAGATGGGAGATGGTTCCTCCCCATTTGTTTTTTGTTAATTGAAAGGTTATTTTACAAAAATAAATGCAATTTTATTTTTACTTAATTTCTAAACCCATAGAAGTGCTAACTAGGCAGCTCATAAACTTATTATTTTGGGCCTTAAGGTTGAGACTAATGGATGTTGAGACTAAAGGATTGGGTATGCATGTGTGAAGGAAAGTCTCATTTGGAAGAAAATTTATAGAAAACTCTTGAAACTAATATAACATAAGTGGCCCATATTTTTAGGCTTAATTTTTTTAAATAACTAGTGTCTCAATATGTTATATTAATATTTCAATTATAGTTTCTCTAAGGTATAATCCCCTCAAAAAAAAAACAAATACTATCATAGCAAATTGTGGTGTGTAACAAGTAGCATGTCATCAGGGGTGTGTGCATATGGAGCTCGGCATCGCATAGCCAAGCCCACATAAATGATAAGATAACAATGTCATCAAGGGTGCATGCATTTTGAAGCCCGAACAAGTGTTCTATACCTCTTTGTTGGAGAGATTACACCACATGTTGGCCCAAGTTAAGTTATAAAAATTTCTTTATTTTTATTTTTTATTTTCACTCCATATAGGACTTTACATGGATATCTAACAAGGCACTATCTTACAATATATATGTATATTCCCCAGCCTGCTGTAAACCATGGGTGAGGTAAAAGTTACTTTTACAGTGTTGTTTTTTGCTCAGATATGGTTTGTTGCTATTGTAGATCTTTTCTTAGCAATTGAAAAAGTTAAAAAAGAAAAATGAAAAAAGAGACGAAATCTGTTGGACTGAAAAAATATTCTCATTAGTTGGCTCCTAATCATCTCTTCTTCGGCTGCTTCTCTCTTCTTTTATTTTTTATTTATATATATATATATATGTACTATTAAAGAATCTTTTTTTAGGTCTGAAGAATTATGGAAGCATATAAGAGAAAATTATATATATATATATATATAACCTGTAGTTGAATAAATAGAATATTTATTGGTGGCCTTTCTTGGCTAGCGGCAGTCGGCAGCCATGCTTGAATGAAACTCAATTTTCAAGTCTTGGAGAATTGCACATGGTGTACATTAACACTATAACATTTGGGTTAGTTTATTAAATAATTTCTAAAGGTGCTTTCATTGACTAGTTAATATACATCCATTTTTTAGAAAATTGTAGTCCAATTGTCATATGGGGACATCCAAAAGAAGTATTTGAAAACTCAAAAAATTCTTCAATCTAGAGGGCCAGGGATACTCACATACATGCAAGCTAACCTTGAGCCTCAGTCTATAAATACCATCCTCGAGTTCTCACATCTACCAAGCTCAAAAACTCCCAATAGTGCAACCAATTAATCCTCATTATTCTTCCTTTGATTACTTCAAAACTCTTTAGTTCATTATGGGTGTTTTCACATATGAAGCCGAAACCACCACAGTTATCCCACCAGCTAGGCTATTCAAGGCCTTTATCCTTGATGCTGACAACCTTATCCCAAAGGTTGCACCACAAGCCATTAAGAGTTCTGAAATCATTGAAGGAAATGGAGGCCCAGGAACCATCAAGAAAATTACCTTTGGCGAAGGCTAGTTTCTATTGCTATTCTCTTAAATTATATTTGTTTAGTATCTTAGAAGTACTAGTATCTGTCTTTTTTTTCATGGCATCATTATAAAACAAGTAACAAGTGTTTTTCAATGTTTGCAGGCAGCCAATTCAACTATGTGAAGCACAGGATTGATGAGATTGACAATGCAAACTTCACATATGCCTACACCTTGATTGAAGGTGATGCTATTTCTGAGACACTTGAGAAAATCTCATACGAGATCAAGCTAGTGGCATTCCCAGATGGAGGATCCATCTTGAAAAACACCAGCAAGTATCACACCAAAGGTGATCATGAGATCAAGGAAGACCAAATTAAGGCTGGTAAAGAAAAAGCTGGTGGACTTTTCAAGGCTGTTGAAGCCTATCTCTTGGCAAATCCTGATGCTTATAACTAAAGCTTTTTCTTTTTTCTTTTTTGAGTGTCTCTCTATAATAAGATTTTTTTTTTGTTGTTGTTTTGGAATATCCATCCAATACGGCCTTGGGCTTGCTAATAAGACTCTTTCTAGAGTTGTAATCATCTGCTTGCTTTAGATTTTTTAGTTGGAATAGTGAAATGTCAATGTTGTATCTCTTTGAAGACATACATATAATGAAACTCAATGTTTGTATCTCTTTGAATACATACATATAAGATATAATAGGCTAAATCCTATACTACTATCTGTAGACTAACCTAGTGTTACAATTCTTGTAGAACAAGTAGGATATTATGATTACTTTACTTGCACTCCAAATAAGATTATGATTACTTTGCTTGCACTTCAAGTAAGATTTGATAAAATGAATCTGAGTTATAATTATATAACAGACTTAGGTTTTGATATCTTTAATAACCCCCTCAAACTCAAGGTGAAAGCTTGAAAAAAATTGGGTTTAGAAGAAGGCGAGAGTTTGAGGGAATGCATAACTAGATAGGATGTGTGCATTGATTGAGGCTTAAATAATGTTCTAAGTGCATATTGAGGATATATGATTAGAAGGAATGCTAAAGGATGCACTTCTCCATTGAATGTAGTTGAAATTGTCGAGATCGTCTAAAAAATATTATATTTGAGAAAGACACGTATAAGATTATTATGACCCTATCCACTTTAGGGAATAAATTAGGATGAGATTGCAAAGTGGCTAGCTAGTAGTGATGGAGAGAGAGCACTATGATATAACAATTTAAAATATGGACTAATGGAGGTCATAAAAGCTTGACTTTGATACCATATTAGAAAATATGAGACATGGCTCTAATGCCATATTAGAAAGATAAAACATGGGTGTATGACCATATTAAAAAAGATAAAACATAACTCTCATATATTGTTAGAAAAAGCAAGACATAAGTAAGATTTAATATAATGAAGGTGGACTAGAGTTACATAATAAACTTGAACTTAATTAGACTTAATATCTTTAACATTTATGTCAATCATGTATGTGTATATATATATCCAAATAAGATCCAAACCATCACAAATAACAAATAAGATTCATTATAATGTCAAACATAAAAAATTCATGAGGTTGTTATTTAGAGCCTTAATTCACTCACTATGATTTTTATGTTTCTTAGTTGTGAGTGCTGGTTTTTTGTTTTTTAATATTTAAAAAAAATAAAAATAAAATGTTGGACTGAAAAATAACATTTATGTGAATCATATATCCAAATAAGATACAGACCATCACAAATAACAAATAAAATTTATCATAATGTCAAGATAAAAAATCATGAGGTTGTTATCTTGGACCTTAATTCACTCACTATATTTTTTATGTTTCTTAGTTGTGAGTTCTAGTTTTTTTTTTAATATCTTTTTTAAAAATAAAATAAAATGTTGGACCGAAAAATATTCTCATGTGGTGGCTCCTAAAGTCCTAATCATCTCTTCTTCGTAGCATAGTTTTAATGTACTATAGAAGCATCTTCTTTAGGTCTGAAACTTTATGAAAACTCATATTAATTGAAGAGAAAACTATAATAAAAATCGTGTTTTTGAATGAATAGAAGATCTATTGGTTGCCCTTGATAGCTAGCGGCAGTCGGCGGCCATACTTTATTGAAAATCAATTTTCAGGTCTTGGAGCTTATAAAAAAAATAAAAAAATAAAAAAATTTCAAGTCTTGGAGAATTGAATACGCCAAAAAAGTCTTGGAGAATTGCACAATGGTGTGCACTGGTACACACTAGTCAAAAAATGGGAACCTAATTGTTTATACGCCAAACATATGAGTTTTACATATAAACACACAACATAAACCAAATAAGCATTAAGGTCAGAAAGTACACCATTAAGTTCAAAGAATATCAAAGTATTTTACGCTACCCTTATTTTTTTTTTTAATTTACTGTTATGTTAGCCTCATGATCACATGCTTATCATAAGAGCTTTTTTGTTTAATAGTTCTGAAATAATTGAGGATAGTACATCAATTGGAGCCAGTTAGGTTATTTTATTGTTATTCAAGAATTTCTAGAGGGTCTTTCTTTGACTAAACTACAAATCGTTTTATTAGAAAATTATCCAATTGTCACAATGGGGAGTGGGGACATCCAAAAAGGAGTACTTATTTGAAAACTCAAAAAATTCCTCATCTAGAAGGGGATACTTCCATATAGCCTTGACCCCCAGTCTATAAATACCATCCTCGAGTACTCCCATCTACCAAGCTCAATCTCCCTCAAGTACAACCAAATAATTATTCTTCCTTTGATCACTTCCTAACTCTTTAGTTCATCATGGGTGTTTTCACATACGAAGCCGAAACCACTACCGTTATCCCACCAGCTAGGCTATTCAAGGCTTTTGTCCTTGATGCTGACAACCTCATCCCAAAGGTTGCACCACAAGCCATCAAGAGTTCTGAAATTATTGAAGGAAATGGAGGCCCAGGAACCATCAAGAAGATTACCTTTGGCGAAGGCTAGTTTCTATTCCTAATCTCTTAAATTATATTTGTTTAGCATCTTAGAAGTACTAAGTATGTGTCTTTGCTTTCATGGCATCATTATAAAGAAGTAACAAGTGTGTTTCTATGTTTTGCAGGCAGCCAATTCAACTATGTGAAGCACAGGATTGATGAGATTGACAATGCAAACTTCACATATGCCTACACCTTGATTGAAGGTGATGCTATTTCTGAGACACTCGAGAAAATCTCATACGAGATCAAGTTAGTGGCATCCCCAGATGGAGGATGCATCTTGAAGAGCACCAGCAAGTATCACACCAAAGGTGACCACGAGATCAAGGAAGACCAAATTAAGGCCGGTAAAGAGAAAGCTGGTGGACTTTTTAAGGCTGTTGAGGGATATCTCTTGACAAATCCTGATGCCTATAACTAAAGCTTGCTTTCTTTTTTGAGTGTCCTCTTTTATCATAAGATAATGTTTTTTTGGTTTTGGAATATCCATCCAATATGGCCTTGGGCTTGCTAATAATACTCTTTCTAGAGTTGTAATCATCTGCTTGCATTTGATGTTTTAGTTGGAAAAGTAAAATGTTAATGTTATCTCTCTTTGAATACATACATATAATGAAAGTTATCTGAAATTTCATAATGTTACTTCCAAATGGTGGTTGAATTAAAACTAATTTGATAATGTTGATGTTCCACTTAGCACAAATAACCATCGATAACTATCATGACTTTGATAAATAGAGGCTCATTCTAAGCAAAGTACACATTCTCAAATTGATTATTCATATTAATGTCTTGCTTAGTTATTGTTAGTTTAGGGAAATGTGAAACCCTTTTAGGGGTAAATGCAAGTAAGGAGCACTTTTGAAAAGTGAGAGTATTCATTCATATCGAGCCTCCAGGGCATAGCATGTTGTCTCAAAATCCACTTAGCACATCGGGAAATAAGGATAGCCCTTGCAAATACCTAATTTAACCCCACATATTTTAATGGGCTAAATGCATACAGGTGATACATAACTTCAATTGAAATTTGCACGATATCAATTCACAATTTCAATCGAGTTATCCTAAGAACCCCAAGCCATAGACAAGGTTTGGTAGGTTGAGACCTCATTTTTTGATTTTCATATAAGGAGAAGGTGAAGAGTGATCAATTGAAACAATGAAGGAAAATTCGGTTAAGTTGATAAAAGTTGTTTTTTAAATTTCAAAATAAAAAATACTTGTTCGCACTACCTATAGCATACACGACTTAAATGTGGACTTTAATCGTATGAAATAGTGGTGTAAAGGGGTGCTGTGAACTGTGGGGGTAAATTCTTGGTAGGCCCAAAAGCTCATCTTAATGTACATTAAGACCTAACTCTATAACTTAGGCTCAATTACCTGTGTATCCTCCTCTCTCTTCCTCTTTCCTTGCAGCCTATTTAAAAGCCTTCTCTCTCTCATGTACATGATGAGCTAAATGATATGAAAAAGATCCTAAGGAAAATCCCGACTTTTAAAATAGATTGTAGAGCCATTTTGAGTCATGACATGAACGAATCAATACCTTTGAATATATATTACACTGTCAAAATCAACACATATCACATCTTTTTATGCTCCACGACTTAAACTATAAAGTCAAGATCAAAACCATGAGAATGTTATTTTGGGCCTTAAGAGTTGAATGATACTCACGTACATAGGTTCTTATGTTTATTTCTTTTTTCATTTTCTTTTTCTCACTTTTTGGCTCAAAGTATACTGTATACAGTGTTTTTTCTTACTCCTAAGTGTTTTGTGGCTTTTGTAGATCTTTTCTTAGCAATATTTAAAAAAAATAAAAAAATAAAAAAAATAAAAAGAAATCTTGGACGGAAAAAATATTCTCGTGTGGTGGCTCCTAATCATTTCTTCTTCGGTTGCCTTTATTTTATTTATTTTTGTCTTTTAAATGTAGATATGGAAGCATCTTTCTTAGGTCTGAAGCTTTATGAAAGTTTATATTGAAGAAAACTATAATAAATAAATCGTACTTTTGAACAAATAGAAGATTTGTTGGTGGCCTTTGTTGGCTAGCTGTGCCGGCCATCCTTTTATGAAAAATCAATTTTCAAGTCTTGGAGAATTGCACAATGGTGCACACTAGTCAAGCCTTTTAACAAAAACATATGCATCCATCGGTTTTACATATGAATTGTATGAACACAGAACATAATACGTTGACATAGATCAATCACTAAGGGCGGTTTCACTTAATGCATTGGAGAATTGCACAAGGTGTACACTAATTAAACTTATTAACAAAAATGGGTTATTGTTTTATTTGACAAACATATGCATCACTACTTTCACATATAAACACCGAAATATTAATACATGGACATAATATAAATCAATGGATCACAAAGGGCAGTTTCACTTAAAGTATTAATCTTTAATTAAGTGCAGAAAGTACTCATAAAGTTCAAATATCCATGTTGAAAACTTTTACGATCCCTCATTTTCTAATTTATTAGTATGGTTAGCATGCATGATCCCTAATTTTGTTATATTTATATGTTTAAAAGAGCTTTTGATTTTAATTGTTAAGAAATAAATGAGAATAGTACTACCACATTTGAATCATTAATTTGGTCTAATATATTAAACAATTTTTAAAGGTGCTTTCTTTGACTAGTTTATATAAATCCTTTTCTTAGAAAATTATAGTCCAATTGTCATAGTGGGGACATCCGAAAAAGATTATTTGAAAATTCAAAAAATTCTTCAATCTAGAAGGGGATATCACTCCCATACATGCAAGCTAACATTGAGCCTCAGTCTATAAATACCATCCTAGAGTTATTATATCCACCAAGCTCAAAAACTCCTAAAAGCACAACCAATTAATCCTCATTATTCTTTCTTTGATCACTTTCAAAATCTTTAGATCATCATGGGTGTTTTCACTTACGAATCCGAGACCACCACCGTTATCACATCAGCTAGGCTATTCAAGGCCTTTGTCCTTGATGCTGACAATCTCATCCCAAAGGTTGCACCACAAGCCATTAAGAGTTCTGAAATCATTGAAGGAAATGGAGGCCCAGGAACCATCAAGAAAATTACCTTTGGCGAAGGCTAGTTTCTATTTCTAATCTCTTTAATTATATTTGTTTAGCATCTTAGAAGTACTAGTATGTGTCTTTGCTTTCATGGCATCATTATAAAAGAAGTAACAAATGTTTTTCTATGTTTTGTAGGCAGCCAATTCAACTATGTGAAGCACAGGATTGATGAGATTGACAATGCAAACTTCACATATGCCTACACCTTGATTGAAGGTGATGCTATCTCTGAGACACTAGAGAAAATCGCATACGAGATCAAGCTAGTGGCATCCCCAGATGGAGGATCCATCTTGAAGAGCACCAGCAAGTATCACACCAAAGGTGACCACGAGATCAAGGAAGACCAAATTAAGGCCGGTAAAGAAAAAGCTGGTGGACTTTTCAAGGCTGTTGAGGGCTACCTCTTGGCAAATCCTGATGCCTATAACTAAAGCTTGTTTTCTTTTATGAGTGTTCCCTTTATCATAAGAAAAAGTTTTTTTTTTTTTTTTTTTTAATATCTACTGCCATGGGCTTGCTAATAATGCTCTTTTCAGAGTTGTAGTCATCAATGTTATTTCTCTTTGAATACATACATATAATGAAAGCTTTATCTGAAATTTCATAATGTTACCGGAAAATGGTGGTTTTATGTCATAATAGTATCAAAACACTAGCTTGTTTCTATATAGAGATATAATCTATGAAGCACAGGTATTCCAAAAATGGAGCCATACCCGTATCAGATACTTTTTGGGTACTCATACTCTTGGGGTACTTTTACATGCGTACCCCAGGCATACCCAGTTTTCTTTCATTTTTTTCTTTTGGATATGTCACAAAAATAGATAAAAGTAGTAAAAGTGGTGGAAATATGAACTTTAGGTAGAACTATATGGATGTACACTTCTTTTATTTACTCTTTTGGATCTTGATTTGTAATTTAAAGACCATTTAATGGCAATGAATATACTTTATTATCTATAATTGCTCTTAAATTCACATATACTTATCAATATATGAAAAATATATGGATAATAATATATAAAAAAAATTAATAAAATATATATCCCCGCCGTATCCGTACCGGTACCCGTACCCTAAAACGTACCCGTGCTTCTTAGGATATAATTGATTTAAGGCTTTCTTCCGTGGACCTAGACCGTTAGGTCGAACCACTCAATTAGTAATTTTGTATTACAAAAAGGGAAAAGAGTATATATTTCATAAAAAAAATTATGATACAATTAATATTGCAAAAATAAAAACAAAAAGCAAAAAAAAGGACCCATATTTTTCGTAAAAAAAAAAGAAGAAGCACCACAATTGCAGTTGTATTAGCTCACTCGATAATAGAAAGTTTATTCAACCGAAAAGTAGTTTTATTTTTAACTTAATAATTTCTAAATTCATAGGAGTGCTATAGTGGCAACGCGTTATTAGGAATGCATGTGTAAATGAAGTACTTTCAAAAGGAAGAAAAATTTAAAAAAAAAAAAAAAAAAACCTTTGAAATAAATATAACATTCTTACACTAAACTTTTGAGTTAATGTGTCTCAATATATTATACTAAGACTTTAGTTGGAGGTTCTCAAGATTTAATCTTCTTAACAAATAGTATCAAAACAAATGGTGGTGTGCAGCAAGTGGCAATATCATCAAGGGTGCCTGCCTTTGGAGTGCAGCAAGTGGCAATGGCATCAAGGGTGCATACATTTAGAGCTCAGATAAGTGTTGCATTGCAAATGCAAGCCAACAAAGCCCACATAAATGATCTTAAGATGACAATGTCATTAAGGATGCATGCATTTGGAGCTCTTAAAAGTTGTTGTCATACCATTTAGGGAAGGTTACACCACTTGTATAGAACTAATTAAGTTATTTTATATTATTTTTCTTCATTGTAAAATTTTCACGTGCATACCCAACAAAAACCTCATGCTACAATATGTATTCCCTAGATTGAGATCATGTGCAATATTTTGGGTATTGAACAGAGTGCAACCGCCTCATCCCCTCAAAAAATAATTTCCACCCAACAAAGACCTCATCCTACCAAAGTATTGCACCCGATCTCAATCTGTATTCCTCTACCCGTTGTAAACCATGGGTGATCGAGGCGAAAATTATTTTTATCATGTTATAGTTGTATTGTAAGTGTTGTTTTTGACTCCTATGGTTTGTTGCTTTTCTTAGTAATTGAAAAAAGAAGATAAAATCTCATAGTAAAAAAAAAAAAAAAAGAAAAAATAATAAATATATGTTGAATTGAAATAAATGTTCTCATTAGGTGGCTTCTAATCATCTCTTCTTCGGGTGCTTCTATTTTTTTTTTAAGTTATTTTAAGAATATTTATGAAAGCATAGAAGAGAAAGTTATTAAAAATAAAAAAAACATTATTGGTGGGCTGTCTTGGCTAGCGGCAGTCGGCAGCCATGCTTGAATGAAAGTCAATTTTCAAGTATTGGAGAATTGCACATGGCTAGTAAATCCTTTTCTTAGAAAATTATAGTCCAATTGTCATAGTGGGGCCATCCAAAAAAGAGTATTTGACAATTCAAAAAATTCTTCAATCTAGAAGGGGGATATCACTCCCATACATGCGAGTAACCTTTAGCCCCAGTCTATAAATACCATTCTCGAGTTCTCACATCTACCAAGCTCAAAAACTCCTAAAACTACAACCAGTTAATCCCCATTTTTCTTCCTTTGATCACTTCCTAACTCTTTAGTTCATCATGGGTGTTTTCACATACGAAGCCGAAACCACTACCGTTATCCCACCAGCTAGGCTATTCAAGGCTTTTGTCCTTGATGCTGACAACCTCATCCCAAAGGTTGCACCACAAGCCATCAAGAGTTCTGAAATTATTGAAGGAAATGGAGGCCCAGGAACCATCAAGAAGATTACCTTTGGCGAAGGCTAGTTTCTATTCCTAATCTCTTAAATTATAGTTTAGCATCTTAGAAGTACCAGTATGTGTCTTTGCTTTCATGGCATCATTATAAAGAAGTAACAAGTGTGTTTCTATGTTTTGCAGGCAGCCAATTCAACTATGTGAAGCACAGGATTGATGAGATTGACAATGCAAACTTCACATATGCCTACACCTTGATTGAAGGTGATGCTATTTCTGAGACACTCGAGAAAATCTCATACGAGATCAAGTTAGTGGCATCCCCAGATGGAGGATGCATCTTGAAGAGCACCAGCAAGTATCACACCAAAGGTGACCACAAGATCAAGGAAGACCAAATTAAGGCCGGTAAAGAGAAAGCTGGTGGACTTTTTAAGGCTGTTGAGGGATATCTCTTGACAAATCCTGATGCCTATAACTAAAGCTTGCTTTCTTTTTTGAGTGTCCTCTTTATCATAAGATAATGTTTTTTTGGTTTTGGAATATCCATCCAATATGGCCTTGGGCTTGCTAATAATACTCTTTCTAGAGTTGTAATCATCTGCTTGTTTTTGATGTTTTAGTTGGAAAAGTAAAATGTTAATGTTATCTCTCTTTGAATACATACATATAATGAAAGTTATCTGAAATTTCATAATGTTACTTCCAAATGGTGGTTGAATTAAAACTAATTTGATAATGTTACTTGCAAACGATGTTCCACTAAGCACAAATAACCATCGATAACTATCATGACTTTGATAAATAGAGGCTCATTCTAAGCAAAGTACACATTCTCAAATTGATTATTCATATTAATGTCTTGCTTAGTTATTGTTAGTTTAGGGAAATGTGAAACCCTTTTAGGGGTAAAAGCAAGTAAGGAGCACTTTTGAAAAGTGAGAGTATTATTCATATCGAGCCTCCAGGGCATACCATGTTGTCTCAAAATCCATGTAGCACATCGGGAAATAAGGATAGCCCTCGCAAATACCTAATTTAACCCCATATATTTTAATGGGCTAAATGCATACGGGTGATACATAACTTCAATTGAAATTTGCACGATATCAATTCACAATTTGAATCGAGTTACCCTAAGAACCCCAAGCCATAGACAAGGTTTGGTAGATCGAGACCTCATTTTCTGATTTTCATATAAGAAGAAGGTGAACTGCGATCGATTGAAACAATGAAGGAAAATCCGGTTAAGTTGAAAAAGTTGCTTTTTTAAATTTCAAAATGGAAAAATATATGTTCACACTACCTATACTGCACACCATTCAAATGTGGACTTTAATAGTATGAAATAGTGGTGTAAATGGGTGATGTGATCTGTGGGGGGTAAATTCTTGGTAGGCCCAAAAGCTCAACTCAATGTACATTAAGGCTTAACTCTATAAATTTGGCTCAATTACCCATGTATTCCCCTCTCCCTCCCACTTTCCATGTTGCCTATTTAAAGGCCTTCTCTCTCTCTCATGTAAAGAATAAACTAAATGATATAAAAAAGACTAAAGGAAATCCCGACTCTAGAAATAGATTGTAGTGCCATTTTGAGCCCTTACATGAACAAATGAATAGCTTTGAATATATTTTACATTGTCATAATCGACTCATGGGTCATGTCACATCTTATTATGTTCGACGACTTAAACATATAAAGTCAAGATCAAAACCATGAGAATGTTATTTTGGGCCTTAAGAATTGAATGATACTCACGTACCATATATAGGTTCTTATGTTTATTTCTTTTTTCTTTTTCTTTTTCTCACTTTTTGGCTGAATGTATACAGTGTTGTTTCTTGCTCCTACGTGTTTTGTTGCTTTTGTAGATCTTTTCTTAGCAATTTTTTTGTGTTTTAAAAAAAAAATAAAATAAATAAAAAGAAATCTTGGACGGAAAAAATATTCTCGTGTGGTGGCTCCTAATCATTTCTTCTTCGGTTGCCTTTATTTTATTTATTTTTGTCTTTTAAATGTAGATATGGAAGCATCTTTCTTAGGTCTGAAGCTTTATGAAAGTTTATATTGAAGAAAACTATAATAAATAAATCGTGTTTTTGAACAAATAGAAGATTTGTTGGTGGCCTTTGTTGGCTAGCTGTGCCGGCCATCCTTTTATGAAAAATCAATTTTCAAGTCTTGGAGAATTGCACAATGGTGCACACTAGTCAAGCTTTTTAACAAAAACATATGCATCCATCGGTTTTACATATGAATTATATGAACACACAACATAATACGTGGACATAAATCAATCACAAAGGGCGGTTTCACTTAATGCATTGGAGAATTGTACAAGGTGTACACTAATTAAACTTCTTAACAAAAATGGGTTATTGTTTTATTTGACAAACATATGCATCAGTACTTTCACATATATACACCGAAAATTAATACATGGATATAACATAAATCAATGGATCACAAAGGGCAGTTTCACTTAATTAAAGCGTTAATAATTAATTAAGCGCAGAAAGTACTCATAAAGTCAAATATCCACGTAGAAAACTTAAAGAAAAGTGGCATTAAATTAGGTATTTGCGAGGCTATCCTTACTTCCCGACTCGATTTTCCTGTGAACCAACCATTATATGATCCCTCATTATTCTTTCTTTGATCACTTCCAAAATCATTAGATCATCATGGGTGTTTTCACTTACGAATCTGAGACCACCACCGTTATCACACCAGCTAGGCTATTCAAGGCCTTTGTCCTTGATGCTGACAACCTCATCCCAAAGGTTGCACCACAAGCCATTAAGAGTTCTGAAATCATTGAAGGAAGTGGAGGCCCAGGAACCATCAAGAAGATTACCTTTGGCGAAGGCTAGTTTCTATTCCCAATCTCTTAAATTATATTTGTTTAGCATCTTAGAAGTACTAGTATCTGTCTTTGCTTTCATGGCATCATTATAAAAGAAGTAACAAGTGTTTTTCTATGTTTTGCAGGCAGCCAATTCAACTATGTGAAGCACAGGATTGATGAGATTGACAATGCAAACTTCACATATGCCTACACCTTGAGATTGATTGAAGGTGATGCATATGCCTTTCTGAGACACTCGAGAAAGGTGATGCTATTTCTGAGACACTTGAGAGAAAATCGCTATATGAGCATCCCCAGATAGTGAGGATCCCCATCTTGAAGAGGATCCATCCAGCAAGAGCACCAGCAAGACATACCAAAGGTGACATCACGCCAACCAAGAGGTCAAGGACCACGACCAAATTCAAGGCCGGACCAAAAAGAAGAAGCTAGTGGAATTTTCAAGAAGCTGTTGAGAATTTTACCTCTTGGCAAGGCTTACCTCTTGGCAATCCTGATGCCTATAACTAAAGCTTCTTTTCTTTTTTAAGTGTCCCCTATATCATAAGATAAAAGGTTTTTTCTTTCTTTTTTTGAATATTTGCAGCCTTGGGCTTGCCAATAATACTCTTTTCCGAGTTGTAATCATCTGAGTAAAATGTCAATGTTATTTCTCTTTGAAAACATATATATAATGAAAGTCATCTGAAATTTCATCATGTTACTTGCAAATGGTGGTTGCATTAAAACTAAGTTCATAATGTTGCTTGCAAAGGATGCTTCATCTAGTACAAATAACCGTCGATAATTGTCGTGACTTTTATAAATAGTGGCACACATTCCAAACAAAGGACACATTCTCAAACTAATTATTCCTGCTAGTGAAATCTTTTTTAGGCGTTGATGCAAGTAAGGAACACTTTTAAAAACTCAGTCTTCATATCGAGCCTCTGCACATTTGAGCATAGTAGGCTGTCTCAAAATCCTTGTAGCACATTCGGATCATATCACCCATTGAAGAATAAACCTAGCAACACGATAACATCTGCGATGGTATGTGTAATGAATCCCTCGAGTAGGTAATTAACACATTGGTCATTGAAGACTAGAAAAATACCAACGAGTCAATAATGGTTGGTTCACAGGAAAATCGAGTCAGGAAGTAAGGATAGCCTCGCAAATACCTAATTTAATGCCATTTTTCTTTAATTATGAGCTAAATGCAGATGGTTGATCCATAACATCCAATTAGAATTTGCACAATATCAATTTTGGTAGGCTGAGACCTCATTTTCATAAAAGGAGAATTTGAAACTATTTTTATTTTTACTTTTAACTTTTAAAATGGAAAAATATATGTTCTCATCACTTGCACCATACACCACTCAAATGTGGATATTAATTTCTACCGATTGTGGATATCAACAGTGTGAAATAATGATGTGAAATTATCAATACCTTTTGAAAATATATTACACTGTCATAATCAACACAGGTCACATTTTAATATTTTTGAAGACTTAAACACATAATATCAAGATCAAAACAATGTTATTTTGGGCCTTAAGAGTTGACTGAAACTCACCATGGGTTCTTATGTTTATTTATTTTTTCTTCTTTCTCTCTCTCTCTTTTTTTGGCTGAATGTATACGGTGTTGTTTCTTGCTCCTATGTGTTTTGTTGATCTTTTCTTGGCACTTAATATTCTAATGTGGTGGCTCCTAATTTTTCTTCTTCGGTTGCTTTTTTTAATGTCTTTTAGATGTATATGTGGAAGCATCTTTTTTAGGTCTAAAGCTTTATGAAAGTTTATATTGAATAGAAAATTATAATAAATAAATCGTGTTTTTGAATAAATAGAAGATTTATTGGTGGCCTTTGTTGGCTAGCAGCAGTCGGCGGCCATCCTTTTATGAAAATCAATTTTAAGTCTTGGAGAATTGCACAATTAATGGTGCAAACTAGTCAAGCTTTTTAGCAAAAATATATGCATTGATCGGTTTTAATTACATATGAACACAGAACATAATACGTGAACATAAATCAATCACAAAGAGAGGTTTCACTTAAACAATTTCAAAGGTTGCTTTATTTGACTAAACTATATATAATTCCTAGGAAACTTATACTCCAATTGTCATAGTCAAATAGTGGCAAGTGGCAATATTCAAAAAAGCGAATATTTGAAAATCTAGAAGGTAACATTGAGCCTCTGTCTATAAATACCATCCTAGAGTAATTACATCTACCAAGTTCAAAAACTCCCTAAAGCACAACCAATCCTTGCTCACTCCCCTCTTATCAATCTTCTTTAGGTCAATTCCAAACTCTATCATGGGTGTTTTCACTTACGAAGCCGAAACCACCACTGTTATCTCACCAGCTAGGCTATTCAAGGCCTTTGTTCTTGATGCTGACAACCTCATCCCAAAGGTTGCACCACAAGCCATTAAGAGTTCTGAAATTATTGAAGGAAATGGAGGTCCAGGAACCATCAAGAAGATTACCTTTGGTGAAGGCTAGTTTCTATTCTTAATCTCTTGAATTATATTTGTTTAGCATATCTTAGAAGTACTAGTATGTGTCTTTGCTTTCATGGCATCATTATAAAAGAAGTAACAAGTGTTTTTCTATGTTATGCAGGCAGCCAATTCAACTATGTGAAGCACAGGATTGATGAGATTGACAATGCAAACTTCACATATGCCTACACCTTGATTGAAGGTGATGCTATTTCTGAGACACTCGAGAAAATCCAATATGAGATCAAGCTAGTGGCATCCCCAGATGGAGGATCCATCTTGAAAAGCATCAGCAAGTATCACACCAAAGGTGACCACGAGATCAAGGAAGACCAAATTAAGGCTGGTAAAGAAAAAGCTGGTGGACTTTTCAAGGCTGTTGAGGCCTACCTCTTGGCAAATCCTGATGCCTACAACTAAACTTGTTTTCATTTTTGAGTGTCCCCTCTACTATAAGATAATGTTTTTTTTTTTTTTTTGGAATATCCATCCAATATGGCCTTGGGCTTGCTAATAATACTCTTAATTTCTAGAGTTGTATTCATCTGTTTGCTTTTTATATTTTAGTTGGAAGAGTGAAATGTCAATGTTGTATCTCTTTGAAGATTACAGTGAAAGTCATTTGGAATTCATAATCAAGTGATGGGTGCCTTAAAAATAATTCCTTTTTGGGTAAATTGTAATAGCATTATCAACATTGTTATGTGTCATTTGTCATCCAATTTGCCCAAAGAGTATCTCATAGAATACATTTTAGCAATACACATACAGATCATGGTCAACTACCATTTGGGAAAGCTTATAGTTATGGGTAAAGCATTCCAAGTTGCAATAAATGGGTATAGCCTTATAGTTATGGGTAATGAATGTCTCGCACCACCTTTTTTACAAGATTAAAAAAATGTGAACATATATGATATATCCACAATTTGTGGATATATGTCTACACCTTGATGGTATGTAATGTAAGTGGTGTAAGACAATATTTACACTATAGCTATTAATATAAATTATAATATGACCTTGGCATATAGCTACTTGAAGACACCAAACGTACTAATATCATGAGGATAAAAACATAATATATAAATCTTACCTATTCATCTTGGAACATCACAAATTGATAAATTGATTATTGATTGACTAAATTTGATGGTACTTGTGGACTTTGCACCAACTTCATCAAAATTTCAAAGGTTAGAATTTATATATTTGTGCCATAAAAACCAAGTTGACCATGGTTAGAATTTGATCAAATTAAGTTGATTCCCTTTATTAACTTTGACATTCACCAAGAACGGGCGGATTAGGGGGTTAATTAATTGATGTAATAAGATTACCAAATATTATAAAGGATGGTCTAATTAAGCTACTTGAGCATCGAACTTGGTAGTTAATAAATAAGTCCCCTGACACAATTCAGGTAACAAGGCCTGAGTGCTGAGGGATTTATAGAAGTGCAGAAGCATGTAAGTTACTTATTGGACCAGAGGTGCTAAACCAGAAACCCCATGAGCTTGCCTGCCCATTGGGCCTTTAAGTGTTACAGATCGAAGGAAATTGTATTCTCCCACCAGTTCTAAGCTGTGGCTAAGGCAAAACTCACTCTTTAGTCCTTTTAAATTTCCTAGTTGTAATTGTTGTTTCTTGTTCCTATGATTTTGACATTTTTGTTGCTTGAGTAGATCATTTCTTAGATATCTAAATTTTTAAACTTTAAGGGACAAAATCAAAATGACCCCAAAATTAGGGGGTGTAATTGCAATTTCTTTTCATTTAATTTTTGTTAAGGACTAAAGGGTTTATGAAAGCATAGAAGAAAATAGTAAAATAAATAAAACCTACTGTTGGATGAATAGAACTTTTTATTTTTTATGTATATATATATGGGCATAACCAGTTGATGTGAAATATTAATATTTAGAAGAAAAAAGTATCTAGCATAAAAAGAATACTATTACTGAAAACAAAGGGAAGCAAGGGTGGCCCCATGTTGGAGCCTGGCGAGCGCCAGCCATTGTTGAATATAAAGTCCGTCTTCAAGTCTTCGAAAAATTGTTTTATACGCCAAAACCAATAGAATAAAATTTGGGAGGTTTATTATCTGTCTCTTGGGGTTTTTAATTAAATCACAACTATTAGTCAATAAATGAAAATTCTCTCTTTTTATGGGTTATCTTTGATCCTCTTTTTCAATTAGTTTGTATGTATTTCTCAATTGTGTGGGAATTCTAGTCTTCCACACACACAAAAAAAGAACATTTGAACAAAGCTTTCTCTCTCTTAACAACAAAATTCCAAAATTTGCTTTAAATTCATCATTATTTAAAATATTCTTTCTCAAAATGCATTAAATAATTTTTAATTATATATAGTGTATCTATTTTTATTTGTAAATCTTTAAAATTAACATTTAAATATGAGAAAATGTCTCACTTAAAATTATTGCATTTGATCTCAAAATGCATCTAGCCGACGCTCTCAATCATGAAAGAGCTACTTCACTTTAACCATTAAGCGCATAAAGTACTTTGTTTTTCTTTTTTGATAAGAACATAAAGTACTTTGTATTATAACAATTCAAGCACTTAAATATCTAGTTCCCTCGCTTTATAATTTACCACATGGTTGGTCCTCATGATTCTTGATGTTTTTCACATCACATGGTTTTGAAAGTTTTATAATTGTGATTGGTACAGCATTGGAATCAATTGGATTATTCTATCTAAATAATTTGTATAGGTGCTTTCTTTGACTGAACTAATATTTTTCCTACAAAAATATGATTCAATTTTCATAGTGGGAACATCCAAAAACATATTTTGAAACTGCTTGATTAATTCTTTGATCTACTAAGGACACTTTCATACAAGATAACTTTGGAAAATTATTCATGATGGGATCCACCATTCATATGAGAGGGGGACTACGCATTTATTTATAGTTCTGGACTACTGAATAATCACTAATAACCTTGAGCCTCCTCACTCCTATAAATGCTACCCTCTATTTCTCATATCTCTCACATCTAACACACTCCTTATAGTTCAATCAAATCCATCACAACTTCTTCATTTTTCCTTTAGTCACTTCCAAACTCTTTTAACACATTATGGGTGTTTTCACTTATGAATCTGAGAACACCTCAGTTATCCCCCCAGCTAGGCTGTTCAAGGCCTTTGTCCTTGATGCTGACAACCTTATCCCAAAGGTTGCACCACAATCCATTAAGTCCACTGAAACCCTTGAGGGAGATGGAGGGCCTGGCACCATCAAGAAGATCACCTTTGGTGAAGGTCAGTTTCCATAGTACTAATCTCTAAGATGTTATTTGCTTGTATTTATAAGTACTTATGAGTGAAATTTACAAAACAAGTTACTATATGTGATTACAAGATATAAACAAGTCCAATTTTTTGCTTACTACATACGTTATAGAAAAAGAAGTAACAAAACTTGTGTATATTTTGCAGGCAGCCAATTCAAATATGTAAAGCATAGAATTGATGAGGTTGACCAGGCCAACTTTTCATATGGCTATAGTGTGATTGAAGGTGATGTTGTGTCCGGCATAATAGAAAAAATTAGTTATGAGATTAAGATAGTGGCATCTCCTGATGGAGGATCCCTCTTGAAGAGCACTAGCAAGTACCACATAAAGGGTAATCATGAGATCAAGGAAGAGGAAGTTAAGGCTGGTAAAGAAAAGGCAGCTGGACTTTTCAAGGCTGTTGAGGCCTACCTTTTGGCCCACCCTGATGCCTACAACTAAACCTTGTGTATATATTTGTGTGTATGTATCCACTCCATGATGAGTTAAGGTTGAGGCTTTCTTGTTTCTTGTCTGGTCATAATTTCATCTTTGGTTTGCTAATAATGAACTTTTGTGGTTGTGGTTGTGATTGTCTTGGTAGCTTGTGAAGTTCAAGTTGAAAGAGTGAAAAGTGAATATTGTAACAGTTTCATTACATATATATAATGAGAATGGATTATGGTACTATATTACGTGGGTGCATCTATTTCTATTGGGAAATTCTTAAGAAAAAAAAAATTATTTCCAAGCTCTGAAATTTTACACATTTTTGACATTTAAATGCAGAGCTCTAATTTGCAGCTCTTAATAATGTTCAAATTTTATTCATTAAGGCTTAACACTATATTTCAAGAATCACAAGAAACCAGCAGTACCATGGCACTTATGCAAAGTGGGATGGTAAGTAAAGTATATACTGATCCACAATATTGATACTCAACAACTTGCAAGGTTTAGTCAAGGTGTTACTAAAAGAATGGAAGCAGTACTATTTAATTAGACTAAAGATATTACAATAGCTTTAAATAAACTAGATGTCAATTCGTTTTCTGCTATTGATTAAAAACTTTATTGCAAACCAGGACTTTAATTATATCAACTTGTATTATACTTTAAATATGAAACTGCCTAGTTGAGTGTGCCGGCTTGTAGATATTTGGCCAGGTTTGCAACCTTATCCGAAAGAGAAGTAAGTTCTTGTAAAGTAAAAACAAGAGCAAGGCAACTTATCATTTGTTCCACTACCTATAGAAACTGCTGTGATCTTTTGTATTCCTACCGACGTCATTTTCATTATCCAACGATTACAATAAGTCATATTAATAATTATAAAAACTGTCGTGTATTTAGAGACTTATAGAAAATCTATGCACAAAGCAATCATCTATTTATTACATGTGAGACCCACTTTTAAGAGTAGAGCATGAAACGTTCGGATCAATGGAGTGATTATACTTGTTATCCCAAAAGGAGATCACTAATTTTTTATGAGATAAAAGGAGATCACTAATTTTAGTACAAAAGAGTTCCAAATTGACATGATTGTTTTTATTTTCAAATGACGTTTATTATTAATGGTTTGAAATAGGGTGCAATACTTTTGAAATCGGATACTTTTGAAATCGGATGTAATATTTAAAAAGTATTGCATCCCACAATATTTTTTTGGATGGACGAGATGAAAAACGAGATGTATAGCAACTTTTCATCTCGTCCATTCAAAGTGTTAAAAGATTAATATATCTGATTTAACTGTCAAGATTAAAAGATTAATGTCCACCTAATAATTTCATTGCTTAACTAACGGGTTGGGTTCGTTCTTAGTCGACCATTGGAGAGGTCCCACTCAAGTTATCTGATGTATCATAAAATCAAAGGATAGATTGAATGTATGTGGATAGGATGATGTATCACACAACCTGTCTAGGTGCATTGAACCAAAATTTTCAGTAAGATAACCTAGTAGATTTTTTGGCCTCTTTTCTTAGGTAAATCCAATAGTAAGATAGTAATAATGACTGATGGCTTTGAGAGTGACTGTTTCCAAAAAAACATTGATGTGCACTGTTTGTGAACATATGTGACATATGTGATATGTCTACCTGTTTATGATTTACAAAAAAAAACATTAGATAATTTATGTACACTTTAATGTGCAACAATATTTACTCTTATCAAGACCATTATCCTAAAACAAAGCTTTCAAGCATCAAAATTCAGAATAATATTGTTTATGAATTAGCCAAAAAAACATTAGATGATTTATGTACACTTTATAATATTTACTCTTATCAAGACCATTATCCTAAAACAAAGCTTTCAAGCATCAAAATTCAGAATAATATTGTTTTGAAAAATATAATGGAAGAGATATTTTATCTATATTCTATACCAATAGCCAATATTGACCCACGGCTGTCATTGTTGATTGAAAACTCAAGTTTCAAATCGTTTTATGGCCTTTTGCAAGTTTGGGAATTTTGACAATTTGCAAAACGGTGCCAAGCTGTGGGGTACACTCCAAGAGTCCATATTGACCCACACCACAAGGCAGCCCATGTGACAGGTTGCTTCCTTCAACAAGGTCCTACTTCTAGAATTTCATCTAAATTTTCCCTGCTAGCTTGGATAATAATGATATTCATAGAGTTTTTCTTGTTTTCAACTTTTCACATACCTTTGAATTGCTTTGAACCGATTCCTCTTGCTTTGACATGCATGGGACAACATTCAAAGGGCACCATGTATACGGTCATAAATTAACACTGATCCTATATGAATATCAATCAGTAAAATTCGAGATTCAAGTTCTAATAATCCAAGTACTTAAAATTCGAGATCCTTTGACTATGTTCATAATAGCTCTCAAGGTCCAAAATACTCAAATTCAAGGTTCACACTTTGTTTTGTTCTTATTTACTCTCAAGATTGACAATTTTGTTCTTTGTTGACCAGTTAGAAAAACGGAGTTAACTCCACCATCTAGAATCAATTGCCCTTTTTTAAAGAAAGTATTTTTCAAATGTGCTTTTCTGACTAATATAAAAAATCCTATAAAATGCTATGCTGTCATTGTTATATTGGATATATTCAATAAAAATAACTCATTGATCTAGAGAGGTCACTTTCACATATGCCCATGAGGCCCAAACCTAATGTAACTCGTGTACTTATAGAACAAGCAAACCAATGTAGTCTCGATGACTTTCTTCTATGAACTTTTTGGTTCCTCTCATTCTTTTCTCTTTTTCTTGTTTAATCATTTAACAACTTTAACACAAAATTTAAACACCCATATGTTAGTTGCACTATGTAGTAAATTTCCCTCAAATTTCAACCAATCTCATTCTGATACGAGAAGAAATAAAAGGGTGTGAAGATATTGGTAAGAAGATATGTTTATTGCTTACTATGTGTATCAAATGATTCAGATTTATTTGATATATTTCTCTCTTGATTTATGATATATTTTTAGTTCTAAGATGATCAAATTAGATTTATAATTTTTTAGATTGAAATCTGATTTAGTTTTGTTCAAAAACATCAAAAGACAAAAGCCCATGTCATATTGATATAGGCTTAAAAATTATAAGATTGTGAATTAAAAAAATAAAATAAATAAAAGAACAGCCCAAATGGTTTTATAAAAGTGTTTTTTTAACCGGCCCAACTAACCCACTCGGTCCAACCGCCCAATCCAGCCCAAAGCCAGCCCCAAACACCAAATAAGAGAAAAAAATACATATATTTTAGCCTAAATAAAACATATTCGATCTTCTAATTACGGATAAGGATCTCTCTCCATTTGAAATAAAATGGAGAGTCTCCATTTCATGATCCAGATTAAATATCACAGATCTAATAGTGTACAGACTGTCACGTCATTTAAAATTTTAAATGACAAGGCAGCCTATGTATCGTTAGATTTGTGAAATAAAATCTTAACCATGAAATGGACAAATGGAGAGATTTCCAAATCGAGAGGATCTTTATCCTCTAATTACAACTTATTTTTTTGCTAATCTTCTAATTACAACTTATAATAATAAGCACTGGTTGCTTAATTTTTAATTGAGTTAGAGTTGAAAGTCATAGGCTCTTTTGATTGCAACGTATTACCACATTACTCAATGCTTCCCCCAAATTCTTCAAGCCTATGTTTGAAAAAATTTATTATCATCATTTTTCAGACTTTACACTTCCAATTTGATATGACTGGAGCTCAGAATAATTAACACAGATGGTCAAGTTGGCTGAAGCGGTGGCTTAATAATTAATATGTGTCTCATGTTTGACTGTTCTTAAATTTGACTTAGTACATAATTAGTGGGTAATTGGGTGTATTCTTTTCCATCAAAAATTGAGTGTGTTCTTAAATAATAGTCTTGGCTTAAACCTTCAGGAACCAAATTTCTTATGTTTTAAGTATATGAATAGTGGGATATTACGTGTCTTTGGAAAGATTAGCCTAGGTTTAAGTAACTCTAGCATAACCAATATTTAAATAAGAAAAAGTCGTTATTTGATTTTTAAATCTGGTTCAACATATATATGCTAGTTGGTAAATCACAATTGTGCACTTATTGGTATTGTTGTATATAGTTGGGTTGGGAAGAATTTCTGGGGGATTGCCTTCTCTATTTTGGCATTTAAAAAATAAAACACTTTCACATTATCTAGCTCAATAAAATATTCTTAAAGCTAAGAGATGAGCATGAAGTAATTGTAAATTTCGAATTCGAACATAAATTTAAGGTTCTCTTATTTTTGTTTGTATTTGCCTATTTGGTGCTCAGTATTCTCAATTAGTCATCAATTATGTACTCTGCACATGTATGTATGAAATTTTATTAGATATTTGTAATTATCAAGAATAATGGTACATCAATCGGTATCAATTATAAATTTTTGAATCAATTTTTGAAGCTGATTTCTCAATTATCAAGGTTAGTGGGACATCAGTCGGAATCAAATTGGGATTTTTGAATCAATTTTTTGAATATGCTTTCTTTGACTAAATAAAATATCATCCATTCATAAATTATAAAAATGTATCCATAAAGTTGAAGACACTCAAATAATAAAATAAGAAAGGACCCAACTCTTGGATCTACAACGAGCATATTTCTCATTACAAGGTAAGCTCAATGACAGTCTATAAATAGCACCCCTAATACTCACATATCCACAACACAAAAGCTCCATCAATATCACTAATCTTTCCTCTGGTTTTCATTCTATTTCCTTCTTGATCATTTTCAAACTCCTAGTTATTTATCATGGGTGTTTTCACTTATGAATCTGAGGTTACCTCCCCAATCCCTCCAGCTAGGTTGTACAAGGCCTTTGTCCTTGATGCTGACAACCTCATCCCCAAGATTTTGCCACATGCTATTAAGAGTGCTGAAATCCTTGAAGGAAATGGAGGCCCTGGAACCATTAAAAAGATTACATTCCATGAAGGCTAGTATATATTATAACTTTATACTAATTCTTAAGCCTATGTTTCTTTAGCATTTTAGAAGTACTTATGGTAAAATTTTGAGACATATTTATTATATATATTTTTTAGATATATATTATGTCACACTACTCATGGAAGTCCACAATTAGTGGATATATATCTACACTTAAAATTGTGTGTAAAGTGGTATGAGACAATTTTTGTTTTTCAATATTGTTAAGACATTTTTAACAATTTTTATAATTTTTTTCATAATCGGTGAATCGGTGAAGTGCCAAATTGTAATTGGAGTAACATCACTTTTACATGGGCCCACCATTGACATTACTTTATAAATACTAATTATAATATATCACTTCAGCAGTTATAAATTAAATAAATAAATATTTTTGAAAATTATTTTGTCTCTATACTTTTTTTTTTCCCTTTTGGGTTACAAAAGTAAGAAAATGTTTGTAAAATATAAACAACATGATACCCAAGTTTTGTTTTTTATTTTATGAGATGGTTTAAAATATACTAACATGTGTGGTCTATTTTTTTGTTTTTGTTTTTTTTTCAGGCAGCCAGTTCAAATTCATTAAGCACAAGATTGATGCGATAGACAAAGAAAACTATGTGTACAATTACAGTGTGATTGAAGGTCAGCCTTTGTCAGACAAAATTGAAAAGATCTCTTATGAGACTAAGTTGGTGGCATCCCCTGATGGAGGATCCATCTTTAAGAGCATCAGCAAGTACCATGCCAAAGATGATGTTGAGATCAATGAAGAGCAAATCAAGGCTGGCAAAGAAAAGGCCTCAGGATTGTTCAAGGCAGTTGAAGGCTACCTCTTGGCAAACCCTGAAGCTTACAACTAAATCTGCTGGATGGTGTATCCCCTCTATTTAATATCTAGAGGTTTCACTTTCATGTGTATTTTCTGTCCACTCAAAACTGCCTTGCCCTTCTAATAAGTGTTACTGCTTTGGATATTCGTTTGGCTTGTTGTGTTAATTCCAAGTCCATTGAAATGTGACTATTGTATTGTTTTGAGTAATATAATAAAAATCATATTGTGTTTAAGTTATTATTTGCAATTTATGGATGCATTAATTTCTTTTGCGTCAATTATTGATTTTCTTCTAATTAACTTACCTAAAGAATAAATTAAGATCTTCTAAAATTCTTTCGATAGTACTTAAGTACTTAAGTCTTAATCCTCTGAAAAACAAACACTTAGTTCTTTTGGTATGTGCATCCACTATACTTCAAAGCTCTTTAAACGAGCCAGATGAATAAGGGCACACCCAAACCTCAAAAAGAACAAATTTTCAGCACAAAGCTTTATCTAAGTAATTGTGGAATTTGTTGTAAATTTTGTTGTATTTTTAGAATTTCTCTTTTATTTTATTTTGAGTTGAGGTGGTCTGTGACACCTCAGTATGTTGTGAAATTTTGTTGTATCCATGGAAAAACTCTTTGAATATTCACTGGATATGCAAACCCATCTGGTACGTCATGTTAGCCAGAATAGTATTCATAAATTGTATAATTCACATTTTGGATCACATCTTATGCGGAGTAAAGTCATTGGACATTTTTATTTGGAGCAACCCTTCATAAAAAATCAAACAAATGGTTACAAAATTAATTAATTAACAATTGAAATTAATTAATTAACAATTATTGGATGGATTTTTTTTTTCTTTAAACTAACTCGTTTCACAATTGAAACTTGAAGCTGCTTGGAAGATTAGTCTAACTTCTAGAAAGTTGACCAGGTTTGCATCCTCCTTAAGAAAAGGCCAGGAAAAATTCACAAACAAATTATAAATTATAACTACCAGCCATATATATACTATGTCAATAATATTTCAAAACAAATATAAAATTGAGAGTTGGTAGATTGTGTGGATTG
This sequence comes from Fagus sylvatica, assembly GCA_907173295.1. Classification (NCBI taxonomy): domain Eukaryota; kingdom Viridiplantae; phylum Streptophyta; class Magnoliopsida; order Fagales; family Fagaceae; genus Fagus; species Fagus sylvatica. The sequence goes on from OU015772.1 coordinate 2,518,595, forward strand.
AGTCATGGGCTCAATCCAAATCAATATGGCTCAATCCAAATCAATTGACTATGACAGCATTGGATAAATGATCATCCATATATATCTGATATCGATGTTGTCTCCATATGTGGTGGTATACAATACATATATTGATCATCCATATACATAGACCAAGCAAACGGTTTGGGTCGGGCAAGTTCAGATTCAAAATAGGCCATAAACAGCCAAACCGGGTACAGGTCATAAATGGATCGGTTATAACCCTTATCTCGTCTTTGATAGACTGGATCAATCCGATATGATTTGTAATTTTTTTACGTACAAAATAAATATGAAATTTGTGCATATTATTTTTATTTTCCTACTAAAATCATGTCAATAATTATGTACTGATCACAATAAATCATGTAAATAATTATAAAACTGTGAAAAGTTAAATAATACATAAATTCTTAAGTTTACAATCCATAATAACAACTTCGTCATCACTATCCAATATTTTTAAGTTTGTAAATGTAAACACTACCATAGTATTGTATTTAACAAAAGAAACAAATTTTATAAATTAGAAATAAAAACTTTGGCATATTTAATGTTTTTATAAATAGTGAATCTATATAATAATTTATAATGGTTTTTGGGTAATATAGATGACTAAAGAAAACCAAATATAAAATAAAAACAAATATAATATGAGTAATTGAAACTTCTTGTTTCTTCTTACATAAATTTTCTTTCCTTTTGTTAGTAAAGTTAAAAATAATTATTATTTAATGAAAGAACATTTAGGTTGAGTAGAAACAAACTTACAAATTTTGAGTGTTTTGAATGAAAAGATTTCCGTCAAAGTCAACGGTTTAATGCAACAACCAAATCAACAATTGCTAAGCAAGAATACGAGACCAAAGAGGCCCTCATCCGATTCAAAGAAAGAGAAAAATGAGAAGAGTGAAGAAAAGAAACTGTAAAAATGAGAATCAAAGAGAGAAATGGTGAAACAAATACGCACCGTTGTTTTTTCCGACCACCCCCTAGCCGGTGTTGTGCCTTGCTCCGATGGCGTTTCTTGATTCCCTTTATTCGGGTCAAAAGCATGAGGGAATTTTCGACCAAAACGTTCCGTCTCACCTCTCATCCATGCTCCATATGGTTGATTGGCCGGTGATAATGAACCATGAGATCGGAGCCATAGCTCGCAATCTTTTTCTCCGTGTGTAATCAAACCACACCAGTAACAGAAGTTGGTGAGACGTTCATACTTAAAGGAGACCCAGTGATCCTTGTTCCCACCCACACCTATCTTTCTTCCCCGACACAGGGGTTGTTGAATGTCCAGAGTAACACGTATCCTCATATAATTCCCTTTGGATCGACCTTCATCAATAGCCCCCCTTTTTCAGTGGTCTAAAAATAAACATTTCCTGCGGCTTCCTTCTTCTCAGCTTCACAGGAATCGTGTATAAGTTCATGACATACTCAGTAAAAGAAGCTTTCGAGAAAGGGATGCTGGCATCCATCCTATTAAGGATGATCAAATGCTTATCAAGACAGTGGTCCAGTGACAATAAAAGATCCGCATCAGCCATTTGAACTAAACAAAGGCTGGTGATTAGCCATCAACATAGGTCATATGCTCAAAGCTTAGGTCTCTCCCTGCTCGCCATAATGGTTTCAACCCGAAGCACTGAATCCATGTTAATACCCAACTCTGGCTTGTGAGGAAACCTCTTAAGAACAAGTTTTTATAGGCTTTCTCAGTCACTTATGCATATAAGAGTCTAATTACGGTCAAGAATAACCCGTTGATCTTCCTTTGTCCGTGAGGGAGAGATTCTTTAAAATCCATTGCCCACGTACAGGAAATCCTCCATCTCAGTTTGGCACCAAAGTCAGAAGAGGATTCAAGGAACACGTCAGTAAACAAGCCGTAGAAATCTTCTACAGAGGGGGAGCACTCAGAGAAAAAAATTGTACTTAAAATGACAAAAAAAAACTTATCAAAAAACTGGCGGCTTAGAGGTATAAAACCTTAGAGCCATGCCAGAGAATACATTACACTACACCTAAGGTTTAAGGCCTACCATCACAAAGCAACACAAGAGAATAAGTTTCAAATGTGGATTAGATTTGCCTTACTTTATGGCTCGCCAAAGCTACATTTACATGCAAGGCGAACTTATATTAGTCATATAACCAAAACTATTAAAAAAAAATTGCTGTACCTCAGCACATGGTAGATAAAGAATATATAGATACATGGACAAAACTTGCACAATTATCTTCCATTGCAATCATAACAAGGAAGAATAGCACACAACAGATCTATACTTACACCATCTCCAAACTTCTGAATGCTCCGAGGCGGGTTTCCAACGGTGTTTCCTATTTTCTACTTCTACATATCCCTTCCCTGTCTCCCCCAAACTCTAAAAATCATGGCTTGTTATCCCTACTCTCTCTGCCATGAGTTCACTAGCCCGTCCCACCAGGAAAAATGAGATTCAAGGCCTTGATCCTTGATGCTGACATACCTCCTTTAAAGCTTATGCCTCAGGCCATTAGAAGTGTGGAAACAGTTGAAGGCAATGGAGGGCCTGGAACCATCAAGAAGATTACCTTTGCTGAAGACTAGTTGAATTTTATTACATTGGTTAATTTACACTATCATATTTATAACATAGTCTAAAAAAATGGGATTGAATTTTTTTGTGTCCCTCTCTCTATGCAGGTGGCCACTTTAAGTCCTTGAAGCATAGGATTGATGCACTAGATGAAGAGAAATTGACATATAGTTATACTTTGGTGGAGGGTGATGATGATTTGTTGGACAAGATTGAATCAATTTCTTATGAGATTAAGTAAAAAACCGAGCCCACTCCTGGTGGGGGAAGCAATAGGAACTTGACAAAGGTTAGCAAGTACCATCCTAAACCCGGGGTCCAGATCAATGAAGAGGAAATCAAGGCAGGCAAGGAAAAGGCCATGGCTGTTTACAAGGGTGTGGAAGCCTACCTCTTGGCCAATCCTAATGCGTATGCTTAATTAATGTTTCCTTAATGAGACACTATCTTGCATCTATAATGCATGATGTGCTACTAAATTGGCCCCAAATTTGCTGATTTGGCATAATAATAATATCAGTTGTTATGATTTTGATGGCACAAATTGCGAGGTTAAATCTTTCCTCATTTCCTTTTCTTTGAATGTAATTTACTGCAAACAAAGAATAATGTTGCATCTAAACACTTTTTGATTCAATGCAAAATTTTCTTTTCATAAAGTTCTTAAAATTTCTTTTTTTTAAACGAATCGTAATCTTATTATTATTAGGGAGATTACTCAAAGAGACTTTAATTAAGGCTAATTATGTTATATTAATACTCAAATTCTTATTGTTAGGAATATTATACATTGAGAAGACTCCAACTGAAAACAACTATGTTATATTAATTACTCCAATTCTTTTTTTAATATCACTTATTGAGAAATTAGACCTTGAGGAGACTCCAATTGAGATCTTAATATAACATATTTAGAGACCTTAGTGACATCACTTGCTAGAGACGACCAACGGCAAGCTTTCTTACAGAGACCTAAACTCTAGCTCAACAAAACAATTAGGAGACGAGCTTGGAGTGGTTGTGTTGGTTGACGATGACATCATATTTTCGTCGCCAAATCGTTGAAGAATTTATAGGGCAAGAGAGTGAGTAGTTAGTAGTGTGTCGCGCGACAATATAATTCTTTCATTTCCAACGATGAGGAATCATCGAAGAGTGGGGCTTGCCTATGAATTTCATTCGATTTTGGTAATGAATTGATGAACTCTCGGTTTGTTTCTTGAGAAAACAAGAGAAAATAAAATTTTTAACTTTTTGTATAATTTTGGTTTGAGAGGAATTGCAAACAATTTTCTTTACTTTTTACAGCAAAGCCAATTTCTTGGGTGTCAACACTGATGTCATCTTCATCATTGACGGATTAGGATTCTCTCCATTTCAAATGAAATGGAAAGAGTCCATTTCATGATTCAGATTAAGTATTATAAATCTAACAATGTACATACTGCAACATCATTTAAAATTTAAAATGACATGGCAATATATACACTATTAGATTCATGAGATAAAATCTGAATAATGAAATGGACAAATAAAGAGGTTTCCAAATGAAGAGGATCCTACCCCACCATTAAGAGCCTATGTATAAGAAACATTAGGATAAATATGGGTGGAAAAAAATAAAGTTGCAAATAGAAAGTGTCACCACTTTCGCAATGATTATAATGCCAATTCAAAAACAAGAATTTTGCCTTAACAGGTTTAGAAATACATAATCAAAACAAGCTAGCCACGTAGACAATTCAACCAAGAGAGCCGAGGAAGAACATAGTTGTCAGTAGTATGAACCCGAAGGCAACAAAAGTAGATCCAATCCCTCCAAAAATTCCTGCAACCCGTGGCTTCTTATGGATTAACAGGATAGCAATCATGCAACAAAGGTAACCCACTAAGTCAATGACCAAAATACAAGCCAGGAAGACCTTATTTAGGGAATGTTGGCCACAGATATGGAAGCCAATTGCAGCAGCAGTTGTTTGGATTGTGACCATGACGGACATCTTTACTAGCATGTTCGGCTTCCGGTTCCCGTCTCTTCCTCTACCTTCCACATTATCTCGGCCTCCACCACCATCTCCCCCTCCCCCTCCACCGCCATCTCCCCCTCCCCCTCCCCCTCCACCTCCACCTCTGCCTCCGCCTCCGCCTCCGTCTCCGCCTCCGCCTTCACCTCCATCTCCCTCTCCACCACCGCCACTTTCATTCCCTTTACCACTGCCACTACCTGGTCCGCCGCCACCACCTCTGCCTCCGCCTCCTTCTCCATTACATTCGCCTACATTTACTCCTAGATCACCTCCTTTTCTGCCTGAAACACTGCCAGGTACAACTACTACTCTTAAGTGCTGCTCCTCAGGACTCTCATTGGAACACTGCAATATTTCATTATCGTTGAGGCTCAATCGATCTGAACTCGTGGATGACCATGGAACCACGCGCCTTTCTTTTCTGGATGAATGAAAATCACTAGTTGGAACGAGCTTTAGCAAAATCAACAGGATTACCACTCTCCCTATGTAGTCCAACAGTATCCATGCATCACATCCCTGTTACAGAATATGTAACTCAAACTTGTTAATTTCCTTGTGTAAAAGAATCCTACCACCAGGTTATAAGGTTGTTTGGGGCGCAAAAAAGTGGAATATACACAATGACGGCTCCAAATTTTATTTTATTTTTATTTTTTCTTCAAGGGTTCATTAAAAAACTTGAATATGTCAACATAAAAAAAAAAATGCAAACCAATTTTGGAGTATAAGTAATTTTCTTATAAAAAATTTGTCTATAGTAATAGCAAAAGAATAAATGATAAACTACGGGCATTCAACATGTGATGTAAAGACAAATAGACAAAAACAAACACTAAATTTTAATTAAATGTGGAATTTATGCTTAATTAAATTAAATTTACTAACAACTTAAGTTATTAATTAATCACTCACAAGAAGTATCCAAAGGAATAAGGTTTTACCTCATTACACATAAACAATCATCAACATGCAATACCAAATCATTTCAACATCAAAAAAAAAAAAAAAAAAAAATACACCTATCATCTACTAATTCTTTCATTGAGACATTTTTGTCAAAAAATAAAGTGTAAATGAAAAATGACAAGATTGCAAAGTATTCAACTATAGAGTCAATCCATCCATGTACAATGTAAGCCTTCTTTTAGGTATATTAGGCATATTTGAGTTGAAATTGGGTTTTGGTTAAGCCAATGTGAATGCTCTAAGGTAAGTAAATTTAGAAATTTTTTATTTAATTGAACAAAATCTGATTGGTTTGGCTAAAGAAATGGGTCATTGATAACTGGTTGTAATTATTTGGGCTATTTTTGTTATTTTTGTTGTTGTTATCTAAATTACATTTTTGTTGTTTATTTGATCTTTTAGGGGTTTAGTGAGTTGAGTCTATTGGGATCTCAAGTTCAGAGGGTTCAATATTTTATTTTAGTGATTCAACACCTATATAATATTTAACAAAAAAAAAAAAAAAAAAAAAAAAAATTCATATTAAAAAAAAATTAAAAAGTCAGGGGGTTCATTTGAACCCCCTGAACTACACATGGCGCCTTCATTGAATATATGCGGCTGAGTTTTTGAAAGAAAATGAGCAAATCCCTGCATATAAAAGGGCACTTGGAAAATTTAAATGTACAACTAATTTCCACAACATTTTCACCATAAACTTTTTTTGAATTGTGGTGGGTGTATAATCATTTGTTTTTTATTCTAAATTGTGATATGCTAACACACTCTAACTTATTGTGAAAATGTTGCGAGAATTTATTGTGTCGGTAGAAGCATTCCTTCAGCAAAGAGTTCATATCATATTATTTGCAGACTTTTAAGGGATGGTTTTCCAAATTCTCCCCATCCCCTTTATTTTATTAATATATTTTTTTTTAAGTTAGGTTAAATATTTTAGTAATTGCTCCCTCTTATTTTTTTTTTTTTAAATGTATATATAAACACATATTAATGTTATTAGTGTCTTTTTTTTCCTTTAATATCATTTTTTTGTCATATATAACTCATTAGTTTTAGAAATATTTGAACATTTAAAACATATATTCATACAAATATATAGCTTTTTTTTTTTTTTTTTTTTTTTTTTTTTTTTTTTTTTGTTAATATAAAAATATATAGCTAAATCTATTTCATAAAAAACCTTTTTTCTTTTCCAAAAAAATACTCTTCTTTAATTTTGCATTTAAAGAGTTGGAATATAGCAATACATGTGTGTGTGTGTGTTATTTTGAGGATTTAAAATTTAGGTTTAATTACACTTTTGTTTCTTAACATATGTCTTTTGTGTCAAAATGGTCCTCAATATTTGAAATGTGTCATTTTAGTACTTAAACTCTCAACATTGTGTCATTTTGATCATTTTCATTAAGTGGTAGATGGAAAATGCTGACGTGGCTACAGTCTTATTAAAATCTTAATAAATGATGATGCATCATGCCAACTTAAAGAGAGAAAAAAACACTGAATTAACCTCACTAAATTAACATGCAAAACATAATACAAAGAGAATATAATAAAGATGTAGTCTATTGGCTACATCCTGTGGACGTAGGCTCACATAGCTGAACCGATGAAGAACGCGCCTCCATGCTCTACTTGATGTTCCAACGTTCCGTTTCACGCGCTCCTAGTCTCACACGAGTGCCACGCGTCGGAAACAGTCTCCTCTGCTTCGTGTCCCACTGGAGTGTCGCCACGTCATCTTGTTTGACCCACGGCTCGACCCGTGGTTCACCAAAACTGGATTTGCAACCTGGTCTCTTTGCTCAGTACACTGAACTGTGGTGCACTTGACCCGGATCCATAACCCGGCATCTTTTTATTTTCAATAAATTAAAAAAAAAAGGTCATTTTATTTTCCTTTGTATGCCTTTTATTTTATTTGCAATATTAAAAAAAAAAAAAAGGGAGAGAAAACTAGCATTGACCAGTAAGGGAAAAAAAAAAAATTCAAAATTCAAAAATTCAAAAAAAAAATGTGGGATAATTGTTTGATTCTATTTTCATAAACCGAGATAGAGCCAAGCTATCGAGCCACTGAGCTGAGATCTTGAGCCAAGACTGTTTAAAGATCCGAGCCTTTGAGCCACTAAGCCGCGATCTGAGCCATTGAGCCATGATCTGACCAAGCCAAGCTGAGATCTACTTCAAGCCAAAATCTAAGCAACCGAGCCGAGATCCGAGCCATCAAGCCGAGATACAAGCCAAGTCGAATTGAGCCAAGATATTTGAGTTATTCTATTGTAACTAAACTCAATGGCTACATTAAAAATTACACCTTGAGTTTGAGGGGGAATGTTAAGGAATCCCACATAGGTCAGATAGGAGAGTTGTGTTAGTAGTCCTATGTATAAATAGGACACCTCACAACATTTTGTAATCATTCAAAATATAATACAAAGAGAATATAATAAAGATGTAGCCCATTGGTTACATCCTGTGGATGTAGGCTTACATAGCCGAACTACTTGAAAAACCCTAGTCTCCATTCTCTTCCTCTTTTTCTCAAACTCTTTTATATTCCATTGTCATTAGATTTAGGTTTTCTACAAAGGGAGAGTATGATTTTGGATTTATGTGTGTATGTGTATGTGTATGTGGTTAGACTGTTTGATTCACGACTCAGTCAGAAGTCAGAACACACACACATGCAAGCTAAGACATGCAGACATTCCTTTGCATATAAGGTGACGAAAAAAAAATAGTAAACTACATACTAATCATGGAATTTGATTGTAGGGTTAGGTGATGCCGTAATTTTTCTCTCTTCCTAAACCTTCCACCAACACCTCCACTTCCTCTCTCTCTTTTTCTCCTATTTCTTTCTCCTTCTTGAATATCTCTCTTCACAACCACCCCACTTCCTCTCTTTAATTACACCCTCTCATTTGTCTCTTTCTCTCCTTCTTGAAGAGCTCTTTGAAGAGCTCTCTTCACCACCACTTCCACTCCCTCTCGCTTTATATATAGGGTAATTTTACTCTATATATTACTACACACGTGATAATGATATGATGCAAAAGGGAAAGAGAGGAGAAAGTGGGAGATGACTTACAATATTAACAAAACAGTCATGAAAATGAAGCAAAGATGCCCCCATGCATGACCCCAAAGAGTCTCCAACCGATTTAGTACTGGCTGAAAGACCTTCAGGTTCAGGCCACGATGCTGTATAGAAATTAGAGGACAACTGAGCAGAGACCATTCCCACAAGAAGTGAAAATAGAAGGCAGAAACTAATGGTAGAGAGAATTGATGAGGTAGAATAATAAGGAGACATTAATTATATTGATCTCCTGTGAACAAGTCAAGAAGAAGGCTTTTTGTTGAAGAAACGAAGAAATAGCTTGTTTTTCTGTGAGCAAGTAAGTAGTGCACAAACAGTACGTAGTTAATTGTTTCATAGTTTTTTTGAGAGCGTAATTGTAGATATATATTGCAATAGAAATGTACACTGTCATCATTTCCATGAAAATTAAGAAAGTAAGAAAAGGACAATCGATAACATCCCTACCAAACAAGGCAGATTCAGGATTTTGTCTAAGTGGGAGCAACTAAGAATTCATTGCTACTCAGTTGACCTTAACTGTTTCTGTACTGGGCTCTCCCATTTTTCTTATTTTTTCAAAATAATTCTATAATCTTTTATATAAACAACACAGTATCAGCAAATACAAAAATTTTAGAATGACAAATACAAAATATCTTAAAATTTTAAATTAATTGATAGGATTTACCTGTCCCCACTCACTACTCTTACCTAAAATCTGTTATCCGTTATCCGTTCCTGCTCGCAAACTTCTAGCCCACCCTCCCTGTCCCCACCCACTACTCTTACCTAAAATCCGTTATCCATTCCTGCTCGCAAACTTCTAGCCCACCCTCCCCGCCCTTTAATTCTTTTTTGTTTTGGCAGCATTAAGCCATCCACGCAACTTCCCTTGTTTTTTTTTTTTTTTTTTTTTCTTTT